>OY759222.1:39090269-39543361 GCA_963662175.1 Aradus depressus
GTACGGAGAAAAGAGGTATTCCAAACAAAACATGATTTCTCCAACACGTGGTTTGGTTCAAATAGTGTTATCTCCCAACAACCAATAGGAAAGCGCCCTGCCCACGCTTCTAGTTGTTGATAACCTTGTTGATAACAAATTCATTGCGTTTAGACAACAAAAATGGTACAGGAAAAAACCGCATGTAATTCTAAGCAGTATTTTTCAAGATATGCGTTTTTCACCTGTACTGTAAATTTGTATTACTGTGACAAAACACGTTTTGAACAGTCACTCCTCAACTATATGAGAAAATGAATGAGTACAAAAATAATAATACTAATAAATAGAATAGATATAGTTTTAATTTAATTCAAATTATGATAAATATTCTTAATAATACCAATAACAGGAACCATGATAATAAAAATGAAATCTGGGTATAAAATACAGTTTTTGTATATGAAACAAGTTTTTTGTATCGCGGTTATTTTATACTTTTTGTACTTCCCCCAGCGCAAGTTAACTATCTAAGTGTTTGCTCTCCCTCTAAAACAAATCGACCTATTTGTTTGAAAATATACAAAGGGAGTTTTGAATTCCACCCTTAGATTTTTATAGGTTGATCGAATTTTCATGAAATATCACAGGTAGTATTCTTATAAGCCCCGTTCAAGCATAAGCCCAGCGGAATAATGATCAGCTGAACGGTAATCAGGAATAATTTAAAACAAAGAACTTATTTAACATTTGGATTGTCTAATTGCACAAAAGTATATACATGAAGTCTACCGGTTTCCCCGTTTTTGTTTAAACTTTTTATTCTCTATATTTGGAACGAGACTTGGAAGTAACCTACAGTTGGACACCTATTGATGGAGGGAGAGTGAAAACTTAGTTTATTACAAATATTACGAGCTGGGGAAGTACATTGTTGTTGATCTTATGTAATATTGCGTCCATGTGGCGGCCGCCAGTACTGCGACTGGACTGCGAATTGCTCTCTTCAGAGAGAGTTTTCTCTTTCAATTTTCACTTATGAAATCCTTCAATGTTTGATATTGATACCATTTTTAGCAGTATCAGATCAAGAAATGAGTGAGTTCCATAAGCCACAAGATAAGTGAGTTTTTTGTTGTTTTTTTGTGAAAAAGGCGGAATCCTTTAAACTTAAAAGTGAAGGCAGACAAAAACTAGAGTTTTCCTAAAAAAAAAATGAAGCCGAGCGTTATGTTAATAACAAGAGAAGAAACGAGAAAGAGGGCTAATTACCGCTGTCAGAAAGTCTGGGAGAAGAAATGTGATTTAGACACCAGGATGACATTTTTGTGTCTGACTTTCATCTTCTAGGGGATGTGCTCCTCAGATGTAGTGAGTGTGAGCTGGTCCATGGGGTTAGAAACATTCTCACGTCTGTTTCAAAAACATTGGCAATTCCAGAGAAGGGGATCGGCTAGTATCACTGTCAGAAAGTCTGGGAGAAGAAATGTGATTTAGACACCAGGATGACATTCTTGTGTCTGACTTTCATCTTCTAGGGGATGTGCTCCTCAGATGTAGTGAGTGTGAGCTGGTCATGGGGTTAGAAACATTCTCACGTCTGTCCACATTCTATTCAACCGCAACGTCTATTTTAAAATGTATCAAATTTTAACAGTCAATTTTTTTTTTTTTACATTTTTCGACCTGTATTCTTCAGTTTCTATCTACAAGGGCCTCTTGACGGAGGTCATGGGTCCCGGGACGACAAGGGCTGAATCGGCCTATGTTCTCATGATGAATGGGGGCCCAAGCCCTCTCTGAAGTGGGCCTGTATTCTCCCTAGGGCCCATATGTGCGGCCCACTTAGGGCCCAACATCCCTTCCCACTCTCCCAACACACTTAACTTCTGAATCCAAGCCGGATAAAGATCAAGACCCGCCCGTCTTTATTTATTGCATCTCATTTTCTCGCAAAGTCCCATTTCTTTATATGCAATGGACTTTTTCACATAGAGATAAATTTTAGTTATATTTCCTTAATAACCCCCCTCCCCCCTCCCCTAAGAAAGACATATTCCTCTAATATATTCTTTGAAGTATGCCGCATAAGAACCCACCAAATGGGGTTCCTCTAGCCCCCATCTTATAAGTTGAGCTTGCAAAAACCAGAGTTCATAATTCTTTCTCCTGGTAAATCTTCATCTGGCGAATAATAAATTAAACAAGATTCCTTCAATTATTTTCTTTGGCTAGGAGCTCTCCCTGATCCTTCCTGGCTCAGGATCCGGATCCTTCCTAAATACTAATGGATATAAGTAAACAATGGGCAGTTATTGGGATTTTTCTGTTAAGCTTCCTTCATAATCCCCTTCTTCAATCTCCATAATCCCCTTCTTTTTCGCCAAATTAGCTGAAAATCAATAGGTGTCTACCTCAGAGGGATCTGGATGAAATTTCGATGTAGGGAAATCAGGATGTAGGAAAACATGAAATTCCGTTGAAAATTTTGACTGATTACATAACAAATCTGGAAAACTTATCAAAAAATATTATCTAAAACTTAATTTAATTTAAAAAAAAAATTATCTACAGCATCATTATATGTTTTATCTACTATATAAAATTATTATCTAATAGGCATATAAACAAAAATATGATGTGAGCAACACAAGACTTTTTTTTACCAACCACCTTTTTACAAAATATGTGATATACTGTAGTTGTTGAAAAAATAGTATATGAAAACCAGCTCTGTTTGCAAAATAAAATAGTGGTAAGACAACCATGTGATTATGGGCATTTGTAGGTACAGAGATGTTCTACTCTCCTACTAGTAACTCGGAGCCCCTGTTGGCTACGCCACTGTCTGATGCAGTTAAGCCCTCCATTTTTCCCAAAGACAAGTGAACCGCAGATGGTCTTCAGCCCAGGATCCAATTTAAAAGACCCAATCAACGTTAAGAGGCTTTACCGAGCTCCTTACAATCCGATCACACAGACACACACACTCCAGATTAACATCTCGTCTTCCTCCTTTAGCCTTCAGCCTCCTTCTTCAGCTAGTCAGGACAGATCGGCAGGAATTGGTGGTAGATAATCTTCTTACCGATGAAGAAGGGAACATGTTTGTCAGAGGGGGGGGGGGGGGGGGGGGGGCGTTTCAGAGAAGACTCTTCAGGATTTGATTCAACTCTCCTTCTCTACACTGAAGAGAAGAATAAAGACATACGCCTGGAACAGAAGGTCTGAAGAAACGTTTGGGCAGCCTCGCCGCTCTTATTGATACAACGTACAACGTCCTTCCCGCAGGACGCAGCCTACTGCCGCTACTACCAAAACCAAGCAAATTATAAGTTGGCGCAAAAAATAAAAAAAAAAGATTTAATTCAAATTATAACATTATTTATGTGTACCTGAAAATTTTGGATTTTCCTAACTTTTAAGAGTGCGTTAACCTCGAATAATCCATTTTGCGCGCTTCAGAATTTGTGTTTTCAACATGTGAACTTCTTTATTCATTCTGTTGAAAATTTGAAATTGGAGGAAAAAATAAGGCGGGAAGAAAAAAAAACGGGGAAAAATGACCGCACGTGACCATACTGCGCGGGAAAACATTCAATATCAACGAAAGCCCGTTTTTTTTTGTCAGTTCTTGTTAAGATGTCGCAAATAATACAGCCAGGAGAACGTGTTTTGTTTTGACAATTTTTTTTGATGTCCCAAACACTGACAATGCTAGGAGTAGAGTGAATCCGAGAAGATTATCAGAACCAATCTCAGATTTCATTTCTACATTGGCTCTTCAACTTATCAATAACGGCAGTTTCTCAGGTGCACCTGCTTTCAGAATCGATCTGCAGAGGCAGTGATGCAGCACACTTTGGTGACACTTTTTTTTTTTGGTGGCCGATTTTCGATGGAGGCCACAACACGCATTGCCGAATCGTCGGGGGAATGAGGGCCTAAATACTTTATTAGTCAATCAAAAAAAAAAATAAAAACATAAATAATTATTTTCTGTTGCTGTGGTAGGCTAAAAGCGACCTACTACCTCTATGAACATAAGCTCAACTCTATTGTGTGAGTCCTAAATTTTGCCAACACAGGTTATATACCTTGTGTATAGGTACAAGCTCTGTCTGGACAGTCGCTTACCGTCCCATCCGAAGGACGGCTTGCTCAAGGTATTTTTTACCTTCTCAGGAATTCCGAACCGGCGATCTTGAGCTCAGTAAGCTAGCACGCTACCACTGAGCTGCTGGCGCACAATGTGAAATTTATGAGTTTTGATATTCAAAATTCGAGCCCCCGCTCAATTTTTGATCAATTTGGATGAAACTAGGTGCAAAATATTTGTGAAAGCTGGCTTTTTATCAGATAATAATAATCAAGGTGTTATATGCCAGTGGCAAAAATAGGCAATATATTGAATTTGGATGGGCGCCGGTAGCTCAGTGGTATGCGTGCTTGCCTTCTGAGCTCAAGAACGTGGGTTCGAACCCGACTGAGGTCCTTAGTTTATTTTATCTGGAAGTTAAAATAAACTTAAGCACGCCGTCCTTCGGATGGGACGTTAAGCGATGGTCCCGAGCCTGTACGATGTCAGGTACTCGTTAAAGACCCCTGCCCTAGGTGAATATAGGGTAGGCAAAATTTAGGACTCCCACAGTAGAGTCGGGCTCATGTCCACCAGAGTGACGAAAGAGCGCTCTGGTAGTAGGCGATATGACCTCGTAGTTAAAGCCCGGGCATGAGTCATAAAACCTAAACCTAAACCTATTGAATTTGGACCACTTTACGCCAAAATGACAACATTAGGACCACTTTTGGCTAAAATAAATATTGAATTCGTTATCAACGACCCAAAAAACATTCATTTAAGTTGTAAAAATCCGTTAACAAAAACGTAGACAAAAATTAAATTTTTAAAAAAATTTCGCGGGGTTTTGGCAGCTGTCAATTGGTATATAATACGTTGATTGTGGAACCCGCACCTTACCTGATAAAAAGCCAGCTTTCACAAATATGTTGGACCTAGTTTCATCCAAATTGATCAAAAATTGAGCGGGGGCTAGAATTTTGAAAACCAAAACTCATAAATTTCACACTGTGCGGCGCCCCCCGATTGATGACATCTCCTACATCGTGTAACCTACAAATATGTCTGAACTCTTCCTTTAATACGATTTGCTACACTATTTCGTGAATACAACCCCCCCCCCCCCCCCTCCCCCCCCCTCCCCCCTATCTTTGCTGTATTTGGCTTAATTTATCAAGTCCTCAGAAATACTTAACTTTTTTTCTCATTTATTGAATCATGGGATTGGAAAAAAATTGTTTAAAATGTTTTGAGCGATCATCTAACTTCCCCTATATTTGGTGTGGCTGAAGTAAAAACAGCCCCAATATTCTGGGATTTTCTTGTTCCTAATCCCTGGATTGAAATTCAGCGGCGAACTCTTGTCCAATGTTCCATCCGAGGAGATGGGACCACAAATCTACAAAGAAGGGTGACATAACGGGGGGGCTTATGGGGGTAACATTTATGGAGCATTGAAAAAAAAAAAAAAAAAAAATGTTTATATACTTAACCATTTAGGTTTGTTATTTCTAAGTCAAATATATTGACATAAAACATTAATGTTTTTGGGGTTCTGTAGATGGAAGGAAGATCATTTAGGAAACCACGTTCACAAGGTTTGACGTAGGGTATATATACGTATATATTGGTACGTAAGAAACAAAATAAATAGTCTCTGGTTGTATGATGAAGATTATTGTATCCCCAGCTATACGAAGTATAGGGAAAGTTATGTAATCGGTCAGAAATACGATTTTATCATCGACAATTCATGTTTTCCCTGAATGTCATGTATTCGGTGTGTATATGTGTTTGTGTGAGTGTGTGCCTGTGAACACGAAAACTCCCAATAGAATGAATAAATCTATACGAAATTCTGTATGCATATCCCAAACCCATTGAAAACGATACCTATTGAATTTCATCCAAATCGGTCAAAAGGAAGAGGGGTAACGGGGGGTGAGGAGTTAGCACAATAAAACCAATTGTCAAAATAATGGAATGATGGACACGAAATTGTTTATTTAAATCTAAAACTTTATTCAGACGTCACATATTAATTTTCTGCCGAATCGGTTATAGGAATGAGGGGGGGATATAACATCCCAGTAACGTCCGAAATAATGAATGTATCGACACGAAATTTAGTATGAAAATACAGAACTTCTTGAGTGGGACACTTTTGATTTTCAACCAAATCAGAAAATTAGTTTGAGAGAGAGAGCGGAGAGAATTGATTAATACACATTGGGGAAGTACGTTACCGGTGATTCACCGACGACTTATTTTTATTTAATTTGAAGGGTTGAGAAACCTCCCCACTCGCTTCATACCTCACCTCCTGGAGAAGAGACAGGGAGTGGAGGGCATTAGTGGATCCTGGTCAGCCATCTTGTCTATGTTTGGTCAGCTAAGCGGTTATCCGCAAGTCCCTCAGTCTATCAAGTCCTAAGTCAAGTTAATTAGTGTCAGTCTGTCTTATCACCGCCTCTATCCCTGCGGATCCTCACCCACCAAGTTATTTCAAGTATGATTGGCTTCGCGGGGAGGTGTCACGAAAGAGGTCATAATAATGATGGTGCTTCATTCTCTTGAGTAAACTATGTAACTAGTACTGCCAGTGTTTTATAAGATACAACAAATTGACCGCAGGCTTTCGGATAGAACATTTTATGCTCTACAACTCATTTTCAATTACTTGTTTCTGGGTTGGGACCTTTTATCTATCTGGTGGTATAGGTGAAAAAGTGGCCAGTTAGGTCCAAGCAATACTACATTGCCCATTTACATTTCGACCTCTTATGGGCCATTATCAAATAAAATGAAAAGAACGGACATGACACATTGTGTCCATCCAACGCAACGTGTCCATTTCTAAATTATCTGCGTTCCAAATAGAAGCCACACTTCTCATAAATGTTTATAAGCAATCGTTTCTGATGAGTGATATATATATAAAAAATATTTATGTTACAATTTTTAGAATTAAGACGTAATACAAACATGATATAATTGCTGTTTTAAAAAAAAATTTTTATCAATGTCCGTTTTTTTAATTTTAGATGATAATGGCCCATAAGAGGTCGAAACATAAATAAAAATAAATATTGCTCGCACCTAACTGGCCACTTTTTTACCTATACCACCTTATTTTCAATTACTTTTTCCCTCAAATTCAGCCATTCAGCTGTAAAAGTCGAAAAACTAGAAAAAAATAAAACTTTTCCAGATTTTCAATTTATAGGAAATTCTACACTATTTAATTTTTTGTCTGAATTTCATTGAGCAGCTCGGCTGGCCCCCTGTCCTAGATATAACGTTACGGTTTGACTTGGAAACATCGATGTTTAGATATAAAATCCTATATAAGGTGTGTTCTGATTCGCTGGCCCCCATATCGACTGGCTAGCTCTTTCCACCTACTTGGTGAAGTTTCTCATTTGTCTTACTCAGTTTCATATTAAAGAGAGAGAACCCGGGACTAACTGCTGCTTCAACAGAAACAAACTTTCCTGTTGGAGCAGAAGAGGGCCGAAGGACTTGATCACCAAAATCGCAGCTAACTTTTAATGGCAAAACTTTACATGATGCTTCAGGAGGCTCCACTCCAGTTCTGTCTACCTGACTCCAGGACTTTACCAATTTTAAGTCACCTCTTTTGTCAACTTCATAAAGAACAAAAGTTATTTGGAGATAGGACAGGATTTAACCTTCAAGTAATGTTGTCTAGCTGCCGTACATGCTCGAGTTTAGCTGAACAAGTAAACAGACAAACGAGTATTTTCAACAGCCTACTCAGCTCAAGATCGCGGGTTCGAAACCCGGCCGAGGCCTCAGGTATTTTCTGTGGGAGGTAAGAAACCCTTGAGCACGCCGTCCTTAAGGTGATGTTAAGCGATGGTTCTTGAAAACGGACCTTGGGTGATAAAGGGAGAACGGAAACTTAGTTGATTAACTGATAATACAAGGACGACTTTTATTTTGTGTTATATTTGATGTGATGTAAACAATTAAAATTATTAGTATATTACAAAATCAATTATAATTATTTGTATAAAAAAACAAAAAAACAGCTGTTAGGAATGAAGTAAAAAATTAATTAATGAATAAATATACAAAGATGGACTAGTCGCATTTTGTTTAAAAAAAAAATGGTGAACAACCAACGAATGGAGAACAAAAGACGAGGATCAGCTGTTCTAAATAGAAAGAAACAGTCTAAGTTGAGAAGTCTAAGTTGAGAGAGAGAGAGATGTTTAAGGGTTAAGGAGTCTGAGTGAGGGAAGTGAACCAAGTAGAAGTGGGAAATATAACAGTGGAAGTACGTAGATGCGCAAAAGTAGTTTTTATTTCTTTATATATATATATATATATATACAAATATATATGTCTAATGTAAGATTGAATTAAAGAGTGGCCACAATATTTAAAAAGAAAAGAGACTAAGGTAGATGTAGGAATTAGTTTGTAAGATTTTTATTGTAATTTGATTTTTTTATTTGATAATGATATTTTGATTTTATTTGTAATGTAGGTTAAGTAAAATAAACTCAATATTTGTTCTCGTATTCTATGCTATTCATTTTCCCTGTGAACTGTGTAAGATAATTTATACCTTAGGATTAGATTTAACATTTTTGCAAATTTAGAAAAACAATATGGCATCTCTTTAGTATCTTTAGAAGAAATCCAACTGAAATAATTATTAGTTGTAATTTTTTTAAATACGTGCACTTTCTTCAAGATTGCACGTCTTGAATTTTCAATAATTGTTTTAGGGCCCTTTTCGGAAACTACTGTAGAAATCAAAATTTAGTAGAAGACCAGCAACAATTTCTACAGGAAATGTGCTAATATTTATTGTTGGTCTATTTATTATTAATTTAATTAACATTTTTATATTTATATAACATCTTTTTTTTTTCTCAGCGTAAAAGATTCATTTGGCAAAATTTATGTGATAAGTTATTATATATTTCCATCTAATTTAATTCTCCAAATATTTGTGACTTATTGTTAAACCAAATTAATGACTAACGTAGTCTCTCTTCTTTCACAAAACGCCAACACTGTTTGTCTTGTAGGCCCCCTCTTCTTATTAAAAATTTGAAAATTAAACAGAAAGAAATATAGAGAACAATAATTAAAACAGTTAATTGTGCTGGCTATTGTTCAGTTAAAACAATGATTTCGAGTTTTGAAAGAAGCCGTCCCCATCCCCTAAATTTGCATATAAATGGCATCACACCGTCTTATTATTGTCGCCCTCACATTACAGTCCACCCCCACCCCTTCAGCAAACACTATTTTGACATTTTATTTTGTTAATTAAGCACTTAGGAAAAAGCAAAAGAGAAGAAAAAAGTATTCAGTGAATCACCGGCTACTTACTTCCCCAGAACGAATTAAACAATTAACTCCCCCTCCAAAATCAGAAAAAATCCATATTTTTTGGACCCTTACGTTCTGTTTTGCTTTTTTGAGATTCTTTCGATCTTCGAATTTGAGACGACACCAAACTAAAACGAAAGTTTCCGATCTCCCTCAAATTTTTGACATCCATATTTCTTGGACCGTTACTAACCAGAATATATTTTTTATCATTACCTACTTCTAGTAGGCCCACATGATATCATGTTATTCGGATCCGGTTCCACGGTTCTAGTCCCATAACCGGGTATTTACGGAAGCAGTTCTTCTTGAAAAAACGGTTTACCGGAACGGAATATTTCTGTTCTCGACAGCCCTTGTCCACAGACCACACAGACAGCCATGGCATTTTTTTTTCATTTTCGGTTTTAGGAGGTCGGAAAACATGAAAATTCAACATCAAATTTCTGACCGAAAACATATTCGGCATTCAGGGACTTTTGGATTCAGTTCGTTGGAGGACATGAAATTCCACGGAAAACTAATATAAAGTTCACAACTATAAGAAAACTTGAAGAGATATTTTAAATTCGTTATCCTGAAATCCAATTAAAAAATTTAATACAGGACAAAAAAATGGTTAAAAATATTTATAACATTTTCTCTGAAAAAGACAGCAAAAAATCATGAACAGGGATCAAATTTTAAAAAAAATTTAGTGGTTCCTGACAATTATTTTTACATCGTTAAGAACATTGAAACTGCCAGTCCAGTTGTAAAGAAAAAACTTTCTCATCGTAAAGTTCTTTCACTGGAAAAAAAAAAATATATTATGATGATTTTCATAAGTAATAACCATCGTTATGAGAGCACCGGTACCTCAGAGGTAGCGAGCTTCCCTTCTGAGCTCAAGATCGCGGGTTCGAAACCCAACCGAGGTCATTAGGTTTTTTATTTGAGAGGTGAAAACCTCTTGAGCATTCCGTGTTCGGATTGGTCGTTAAGCGTCTGTCTCGAATTTTTACAATGTCAGGTACTCGATATAGACCCCCACCGTTGGCAACATTTAGGTCTTCCACCAGAACGCTCTGGTAGTAGGCAATATGACCTCGTAGTGAAGTCCGGGCTTCTCTTCCTGTGCCTTACGGCCTCTCATCCACTTCCTTCCCTCCAACCTCCTCAGTTCCTCTAGTCCTTCCTCTCCATCGTTCCAGTCTCTACGTGAACCCATCTTTACATGGATCCAAAGGTCTGCCTCTGGGTCTTCTTCCTTCAGGCCTTGCTTCCAGCATCAGTTTTGTCTTCCAGCAATGTCCTGCTTTAATATTATATAATTTAACTGTGGCTTCTCCAGAGGTTCCTTTAAGGCCTTTACCCCAGGTTTTCACGGATCGTATTCGTTCCTCATAAAGTCTCTTCTAGTCTTTCCTGCAATTCTCTGAAGGAACCATTTCATTTCCGCTGCCGTCATGTTGCTGACATATTTTTCCATCATAGTCCAGCCCGGGCATGAGTCACAATAACTAACTAACCATGTTGCAGGTTCGAATCCCATCCTGGATTGATTTTTTTTTGTAGATAGGGGACATGGATGTTGAATAAATAACCTAATAGCACCGTTATAGAGGCAGGCTAATATGTTACGGTTCAACGGGGATAAATATTATTATTATCCAAAAGAGCTAGTTGAGTTAATAAATAATTATTACCAATTTTCTAGGAGATCCGTAGATTAGTGGACATCCTATTAGTTAATTATTGAATACTGAAAAGTTAGTACTCGTTAAAGACCCTACCCTAGGTGAATAAAGATTTAGTATAGGCCAAATTTAGGACTCCCATAGGAGAGTCGGGCTCAGGTCCACCAAATTGACAAAAGAGCGCTCTGGTAGTAGGCGATATGACCTCAAAGTTGAAATCCCGGGCATGAGTCAAAATAACCAACTGAATACTGAAAATATGTGATATCTTAAGAATCATCTCGCTCGTATAAAAAGTCAGTGATCAGTTCAGTTGAATGCCCAAATAATTGTTTTTAGAATAATGATTTTAACAATGTACTTATGCGAAAATTGTGATAAGTTGAAGTCATGACAAGAAGACGGTGGATTAATTGTGGAGGCAGGTGGACAGTCCGATAGCGGCTAAATGTGAGGGGGGAGGCAGCAAGCCGGGGACTTGCCGATAAGGAGGGGAGGGGAATGTCGTCCGTACTGCTGTAATTACCTCCTCACTCCTCTCTAATCCAAGTTCATTAGGCGAGGTGACAACCAGCCCCTTCCACCTCCCGTCTAGGCAGACACGCTTCACACCTCACCATTAACCATGCAGTAGTCGCATTACGACTGATTCTCATTGTTTTCAGAAGATTTCCCACTTTAGTTTTTAAACTCTTCTTATGCTGTATAGGGGAAGTTATACAATCGGTCAGAAATTCGATATTCAGTTTTCACCAGAATTTCATGTTTTCCGATCACCTCCAAAAAATATCCTGTCTGCGTGTCTCTGAGTGGAACTTGCGACAAAAAGAATGTATCGACACAAAATTTTACATGTGTATCCAGAACCCCATCTATTAATTTTCGTTAAATCAGTCGAAGGGAATAATTCGGAGTGGGGCTGAAAAACTAATAATTACTGACAACACAAAATTTAGTCTGAATATCAGTCCCTGTGTAAGTGAACTGTTGATTTTTAGTTCAAATGATGGACTAGTTTTGGAGGGAGAGCGGTTATTTAGTTGATTAATTTGTGCTGGGGAAGTACACTGCCGGAGATTCAGATTCTATAATTAAGTTCTAGCCACATTTATATATATTTTGTAACTTCAGTTCTATGAAATGAGGAGGAAAATGCTATGTAACGAACCGAGTGAGGGGGGGGGAGGGGGGGGGGGTGTTTGGGAGCCTAAGGCAATCCATATATAACTGTAATTATGTTTCTTTGGTATTATTTAGTCCATAATATCCCTTTGTCAGACACAATGAAGGGGAGGGGGGAAACAATTTCCAATATTCTATATAGCCCCCCCCCCCCCCCCCCCCCCATCGGTCGTTCTGTAAACCACAAATAATTAAAATTCGAGTTCAGAGGGGGGGGGGGGGGGGGGGGGGCGGCTATTTGCCTGCATTTCAATTGTATTCCATATTTACTGAGCTGTACAGAAAGGGAGGCACTTCTAATATTGTCTAATTTTGCAAAAATTTAAATAATAAAGTTAATAGTTAACAATAAAGTTATTAGTTAATAATTTAGGGCGCCGGTAACTCAGTTTTCTGAGCTCAAGATCGTGGGTTCGAAACCCGACTAAGGCCCTTAGTTTATTTTATCTGGGAGGTAAAATAAACTTAAACACGCCGTCCTGAGGATGGGACGTTAAGCGATGGTCCCGAGCCTGTACGATGTCAGGTACTCGTTAAAGACCCCTACCCTAGGTGAATAAAAATTTAGGGTAGGCAAAATTTAGGACTCCCACAGTAGAGTTGGGCTCATGTCCACCAGAGTGACGAAAGAGCGCTCTGGTAGTAGGCGATATGACCTCGTAGTTAAAGCCCAGGCATGAGTCATAAAACCTAACCTAACCTTTAAATAATAAAGAGATATCTTGTTTGTAATGTTTATGGAGATATCTTGAAATTGTAAAATATATTAATAACCAATCATAATATTGATCGTTAGGTCGTTGTAAAAAATTGGTGCCCCCGTTCACCGCTTCTGGCCTTCTTTGACGGTCGGAAATTCTAAAAAAAATAATTATTTAATGGGACTACCGTTGCATTATATCCGAAATTCCATAAGGAATTTTCCGTGAAATTGACGAAATTGAAATGAAGGGGAGGGGGGGGGGGGGATTAGAGGGGCTCAACTCAAAAACCCCAACAACTCCCGTTGTAATGAATGAATCCACACGAAATTTAGTATGAGAATTCAGAAGTCCCTGTATAAACTTAATTAATTCTTGCTGGGGAAATATATTGCCGGTGATTTTTTTTTTTTTTTTTTCATTTATGGAACTAGGAAAACAAGAAATTTCGGTGGAAACCTTATATCAAATTTTCTCGATTATACAACTTTTCATATACTTCGTACAGCTGGCGGAGTAAGAAATTGGGCGGAAATTGGTTAAATCTTGCAATTGGTTCTATGTGGTAGTTATGCCATTCTTGTAGTTGGTTCTATGTAGTAGTTATGCCATTCTTGGAGTTGGTTCTATATAGTAGTTATGCCACTCTTGTAGTTGGTTCTATGTAGTAGTTATGCCATTCTCCCTGAAGTGATCTACTTGGTATCCCATAAAGCTATTTATCTAGGGTTGGTTTGGAGCAGATCTAGGATCGTCCTGAACAGAGCCCCACATCACGAACCCGTGCCAGGCACCCAACCTGGGATGAGTTCTTGAATTAACTCGACACGACAACACAACTTTTCCAATCCTGTCCACTCCCCGGCTTCTTTCGTAGGGCCTTTCTAGGATCGTCCAACTTACAATTCAGGCTACGTGGGTGAGGGGGGGGGGGGGGTGTAAACGAGTGCAGCTCTTCAACTGGTTGATCAGATTTTCATGAAACTTCACATGCAGCATTCTTATAAGCCCTATTAAGTTAACTAACCGGATGTAGAAATCATTGGCGTTGTGTCAACAATATATTTCGTAGGTAATCGTTTTTTTTATTATTTGTCTTACAACATTCGGCTCCATTTGTTGCTTTCACGACAACCAACTACCAAAAACTTTCTTTTTTTAAATTTTTTGGAATCCAGGTTTTGGAAAACATGAAATTCCGGTGAAAACTCGAAATCGAATACATAATTTCCCCTATGTTTCGTGTAGCTTGGAAAGTGTATATTTCAGTTTATTGTTGGTCTGAGTTCAAACTTGAGAACGATTTCTGTCAATCTTCCAAACGTCACACCAACCTACGTGATTCTTCAACTATGCAACCCTTCAATACGTGATCAGATAACATTTCCTGTAATATTTTTCTATTATTATTATTTTTTTTTTCTAAGCTAAACTTTGATATAATTAATTAATTTTTGCCAAAGTTATTGAGAGAAAGTTCCCTGAAAGTTTTACAATAGCCTCTAAGTTCTCTGTCAGTTCCTCGACTCCCCCTCATTGCAAATACTTCTGACTCAATAAAAAGCAGATTTTGACAAGAAATTCTTCCGCCCGTGTTTCATCAATATTACCAGTCAACTTATCAATGAGAGAGTTCTTGTCGACTTTTTTTCAAATATGTTAGGAAAATTTAATTTTCTCTTTAGTATGTAAAATGAAGTAGTAATAAATTACATTACGAACAATTTTTATTGTAATCAGAAAGTTGTCGGTGAATCACCGACTATGTTCAACCCCAGCGCGGATTAATCAACTAAATTTTCACTTTTCCTACAAAACCAGTCGACCGTTTGATCTTAAATACCATAAAAATAAAGAAAAACTTATGTTTTTTTAAACATTGTCTAATTCACAAAATGTATAGTGTATAAAATATGGGAGTACTTTCAGTATTGCTACCATCCTTAGTCTCGACTTAACAAATACTGTATTTGTACTCTTCTTTAAGAGTTTATTAAAATTTACTCTTAAGCAGTAGCATTGTTTTTAATTTAACTGATTATTATTGATTTGTATTTAATGTATAAAGGTAATGTTGAGAAACATTATTGTACAATTGTACCTCTGTAAATGCGACTGTTACAATAAATTCAAAATAGGGGATTATGTACGGGTATCTAAATTGCGCAATGCATTTTCAAAAGCTTACCTAGCTCAGTTTTCACCCGAAATATTTAGAATCGTCAAGGTGCGTTTTACCAACCCACCCACATACCTTCTTCAAGATGTGAATAAGGAAGATATACAAGGTGGGTTTTATGAACAAGAGCTGCAGCATGTCCATGATCATGAAGTCTATCTTATTGAAAAAGTTCTGCGAAGAAAAGGCAAAAACCTGTATGTGAAATGGATGGGATTCCCCGAAAAAACCTGGATCCGCTCATCAGATTTAGTGTGATTGTTAATGTCTCATTTGTTCTATGCTTTTTTTTATTTTTTTAATTTTAGCTGGTTCTTATAACTGGATTTGATATGGGGAAGTACAGAGGGGTAGATGTTCGAAATTTGGGCTGGGTCTGGGTACGCCTGATATTTCCTATTATATAATCCATCTAATGTTGTGGGGAGCTGGCTGATGTGGTGGCCATGAACTTGCCCAGTAGACCTTGGGCCAGGACCGGCTTTTCTTACCTACTTGTATTGTAAATGCGACTATAATAATAAACTCTTCTTCTACAAGTCTTTTTACGTTTTTCTTTATTTTATTAATTGTTTCCCAATATCTGTGTAGAAAATGTCATCCAATACCATAGTTGACTTTTGAATGAATGAATCCTCACTAAATTTTGTGTTGAAGCATTAATCTGATCCCCCCCCCCCCCCTTTCCTTCAGTCGATTAATAATAGTTTTTTTGGGGTTCTGGACAAATATAATATTGTATCGAAATATTCATTTTATCGGGAGTTATCGTAAACACACAACAAATAATTCTTTTTTTCATTTTTGGAATGAAACAAATAAAATTCGGGTGAAAACGCAACATCGAATTTCTGAACGAATACATAACTTTTCCTATACTTCGAATAGCTGGTGAAGAAACTGGTTTCAATCCGGTGATCTTGAGGTAATTAGGCTACGACACGCCCTTCGACAGTTTCAATGTACGCAAGTAGCATGAACACAAAGTGTAGTTAGACAATTGGATAAGGTGACCATAATGTTGGTCAGCCGCAGGACTGACAAGAGAGGACCAATAAGGATGTTCTTATGGAGTGTGTATACTCAAGAAGGAGGGGAGTGTCAACACCCTAATGGGAGAGTTGTGTGTTCGATTCCCCAAGTCCTGGAGTGTTGCCTCTCAAGGAAGCCAGGGCCTCTTCTCCTAAATACCGACCGGCTTCTCCACAGTCCTTCACCCGCCCCTATAAATATGCAAGCCACCCCCGGCAGTTTTGTTCTAACCCCGTGTTCTCGCTGCCTCCCATACCCCCAACGATATCTATTTCATGTTTTCCGACCTCCATATTTCCAAAAACTCCCGGTAGGACGAATGTATCAACACGAAACTTTATATGTGGATCCGAAACCATCTAACGACGACACCTTTTGATTTTCAGTCAAATCGATCAAAGGGAAGGGAGGGATTAAGGGAGAGGCTTAGCTCAAAAACTCTAATAACTGCCGCTATAATGAATGTATCGACATGAAATTTCATATTTGAAGTCAAAAATTGAGGACATAACCTGTCTTAAAGCGAAAACGGCTTGGAGGGGGGGGAGGGCGAAAAGGTAATTGATTAATTTATTCTGGGGAAGTACATTGCCGGTGGTTCACCGACGATGTTTTACAAAAATTTTCCGTATCCGGTTAATCGATTTTTTTCGTTTTCCACGCAGAAAGATAGTATAAAACATCTATCGATTTTCAACCAAATTGGGTTAAAAGTGAAAATTTATTTGTATATTAGAGATAGGGGAAATACGTTACTGGTGAATCACCGACGTATTTTTTACCCCCTCATCCAATTTAAAAAAATAGTACAATAAAAACTTGCGGATAAGTGAGACTTTCCATTCCCTTTCCAGAAAAAAGGGTTTTATATATATACTAGAGTAGATAGGAGGGGGGTCTGGCAATAAGAAGGACTTAGGGGAGGCTTAGCAGGACTTAGCCCCAAGGGTCACAGTCCACCGGCAGGGCAACTTTCTGATATTAAAGTAGTCTGTCCGTTCGATCAAATAGGGTCATCTCTAACAAAAACATACACCCTTCTCCGTGGCTCTGTCATGTTTTTAGCATTATAACTAGCTTATCTAAACACTAGCAAGTTACTTGGCGTTGCCCGGGAGTTAGTAGCACGTTACATATTCTTTACTTGAAGCTGATTACGTGTGATACCATGACAAAGAATAAAAATCTAATCCTCTTTTGCTACTGGAAAATTATATTTATTTCCGTTATTTGTAAATTTATGGAAACATTGTTTAGAAAATAAAATGTTTAAAATGAAAAAGTCATCAGAAGTTAAAGACCTAAAGGAAACCTAAAGGTAACTAAACCTGGGTAGGCAAAATTTAGGACTCCCACAGTAGAGTCGGGCTCATGTCCACCAGAGTGACGAAAGGGCGCTCTGGTAGTAGGCGATATGATCTTGTAGTTGAAGCCCGGGCTTGAGTCACAATAACTAACTAACAGAGCACTTATGTCTCTTTTCTCTATATTCCACCTGTACCACGATAATGCAACCTTACTGCCCTACTGAGCCCACCTATCTCAGCACACAACAGACATATTTTCTCTTTTATTCTCTCCCCCTCCCCCCCCCCCCCCCCCCCTCCATTTCATTTATTTTTTACCTAACTTTCCCATTAATTTAAGTTTTCCCCTCACTTGACTTGTCCCTTTTCCCTGCTCTGAAGTAGCCCCCTGGCCCCATAAATTAGACAAATACAAAGAGACTGAGATTTATAATATGGGCTTTATTTTAATAAAACAGTATCTCTCTACTCACATTGCTCCCGAGGATATGCAAAGGATTCAGTAAGCTTCATGATCCTTTCTGAGAGCAAAACAATATTTTGGTCTTGGATTACATTCAATTATCATTGTTTTAATCGTGATCAGATTCGATCAGGATTGAATGTAATCATGATTAGTATATTTATTATTAGATGTAACCATGATTAGTATATTCATTGTTAGATCTAACCTTGATTAGTATATTCTTTAATATATTCAATTATGGTTAGAATTTATCATGATTAGTATATTCACTATTTGGTGTAACCATGATTAGTATATTCAACATTAGATCTAATCTTGATTAGTATATTCAATATATTAGATTTAATTATGGTTAGAAATAACCATGATTAGTATATACATTATTAGATTTAACCATGATTAGTATATTCATTGTTAGATCTAATCCTTAATTGTATATTTATTATTAGATGTAACCATGATTAGTATATTCATTGTTAAATCTAATCTTGATTAGTATATTCATTTTTAGACGTAACCATGATTAGTATATTCATTATTAGATCTAATCTTGATTAGTATATTCATTATCAGATTTAATTATAGTTAGAATTAATCATGATTAGATTTAATGAATGACCATTTTATTTGAGCAAACCTTATTTATTTTAGTGGCCAGGCCCAATGAAGACCAACTCATCTCAAAAATTATATAAACACTTTTGCAGAGGTTTTTTTGAGTAAATAAACGGAAATCCTTTCCACAAAAGGAGTTTCAAAGGGCTTTCACGCCCCTTTTATTTCTTCCTCCTGTATTTTAACAAGAACATAACAGAAAATATATTTATTGTCTATTCAAAATAGTTTCTCATCATGTTTAAAAAAAGACGATGTTGAAACATTCAAATAATAATATCATCATACAATATCATCAAAACTGGTTAATAATTTTTGTCTGCTAAAATCGATATAGGAACTATGTTTTTTTTCTTAGAAATATATGGGATTTGGTGCCACAAGGTACAACTATATTTATGCATAAGATTTCGAAAATACTGTATAAAAAAAAAAATAATAAAATAAAATTAAAAAATATGTATTTAATTCTGTTTGGGACATTTCGCGAAATGGCCAAAACCGACATATAAAAATGAAATTTTGGGGTGGGGGTGTTCTCTTCCTTATCCCTCTTCCTTATCCTTTTCTTCTACTTTTTATATAAGAAGTATTTCCAATCATAAATAGATCTGCAATTTTTTTTCCCATTTTTTGAATAATAGCATTAGAGTTTTGACCGATTACATAACTTCTCCTATACATCGTATAGCTAGGAAAGTAGAAAGACAATATGTAAATGAATGTTGACTGAAGATAGATAGATAGATAGATATATTAGTAAACATGAAATTTAGTATTATTAAAGTGTTTTATCTGGATATCTATCTCGGGCCGGTCTACACATGCTCCTAAAATATCATTAATTAAAAGATTTAAGCCCCGATAGGGATATGAGTATAATAAACATTTTTTTTTATAATCGAAATGAATTTAATAAGCTCTTTTAATAGATCTTATTAAATTCGTATTTAGAAGTTGAAGTGTAAACTACATATTGGTAGGACTGCCATAAGTCAACTTATAGAAAAATATCGCCGATAATTTAAAATAACTTGTAGATACATTTATTACATTGGCAGTTATTAGGGTTTTTGAGTTAAGCCCCGACTATGGTTCTCCAGTTAAACAAGCTGCTCTCTAGTGGCTAATTGTGCAACTAAATTATTCAGGAGTTTTTCTTTCACCTTTGTTTTATTTCTGCATGCCTTCTGTTTATATTCTTTATTTTCAGACTCCAACAATTTATTTATTTCATAACTATAAATCGATTTGAAACCAAGAAAAATATATTTATACCATTCGTGTGGTGACGGTGTTGTGAGTTTGTGTCCAGTATAAAGCTATGATAGCACTACACTGGACACAAACTCACAACACCTTCACCACACAAATCCACTGAAGTCATTATAAGGCCCTGAAGAAGAAAATAAATAGTTTTCGAAACGTTGGCCAAATTTTCAATTTTCTTTTACACGACAGAACCTCGAATTCCTTCTACATTGAAGTACATCTTGTTCTTAAGCAATGATGTGCCAAAATCGTTTTATTAAAATTGTTTGCTTATTCACAATCTGAACACAAAAGTTATTTTTTTATTATATACTTTTTCTGTTGGTCAAAGTGAAGTTTCATCAATATAAGTACCTTTCAAAGGATATAACCGAGACAGACAGACAGACAGGCCGGGTTTCTCGGCCACCTCCTGCCAATTGACTGCCTTATTTCCACGTCAACTCCTCTTCTTCCAGCCCGGGCGGCCCCTCTCCGTTCTCCAGAGACCTGCCCCCCGTCCTCACACAAAAGGAGAGTATAGAATTGGTTGTCTTGTACACGCCATCCCAGGCAAGCATTCTCCACCTTGAAAGTAGTTGGAAATAATTTAATTTCCTGAACCTCCCCCCGCACCCCTCTTGGAGGATCTCATTTCCTCTTCGTGGGATTCCTCCTTCACTGACTCCCCCCCTCCCCCCCCCCCCCCCTTGTAATAATTTCCAAACAAGACCCCCTTCTCTATAATAGCCTCTTGATAAGATATCCAAGCTATTGTACGCCTGCCAAGGTGACTAAGACTCGCCTCCTTACCACAAAAAAACTCCCCCTTTTACAATTCCTTCTTTGTCTTTTGTGAATTGTCAAAAAAGCTAACACAAAAAAAGATAAATATAATAAAAGAAAGTCGCTGGTGAATCACAGACAATGTACTTTCTCAAAACAAACTAATCAATTAATTTTTCGCTCCCCCTCCAAAACCAGTCGACCTTTTGCACTAATATTCAATAGGGGCTTCTAAATCCTCATACTAAATTTTTTGTTGATAAATTCAAAAATTCCTCTCTTCCCTTTGGTCAATTTGACTGAAAATCAATAGGTGTCCTCGTTTGAGAGTTCTGGATTCAGATATAAAATTTCGTTTTAATACATTCATTCTATCGGGAGTTATCGAGTTCATAGACACAGACAGACAGACATTTTTTCAAATTTGGAATCCGGAGGTCGGAAAACCTAAAATTCTGTTGGAAACTCCCCATCGAATTTTTGGCCGATTACATAACTTCCCCTATACTTCGTATAGCAGATGAAGTCTTCCAATTATTTGCATGTAAGCCGCTTTAATTATTATTGAGCTAAACAAATTATCTATGTAATAAACAATGTATGATATACAAAATGTATTGTTTAATAAACAATAGTATTGTCCAACAATGGTGTACCAAAGGTTGCAACCAATATCGGATATACGAGAAATAATAGGATGGTCCTTTTCAAATTTAACTGGAAAATAAATTCAAATTGTAAAAACGGGAAAATACTGATCATTTGAGCCTGACTAAATTAGAAAGCTGACATTATTTGGGGTTCATCGCTTCGGGACATTTTATATTTGGGGGGATTTCGCATAATTCAAAAAAAAAAAAAAATTGTTAACACACATTAAAACAAATTCATCAGTTATGTACTTCCCTTAATAAATTAAGTTTCCTCTAAACGGAACGCTATTGAGCAATATACTAGATTTGACGATATACAGAGATTTTTTAAATGACGCTACTGAATTTTACAAATAAATGTACATTTTATTATTTAGATTTAATACGGATATGAATAATAATAATTTCAATATTATAATGGTAGAATATAATAGAAAATATTTAATCAAAAAATAATATTTATTATATTTATGGAAAATCTTTGTATTAATATTATTTTTGTATTATCTTATATACAGAAGGACAATACAACTCTCAGTCCAAATTCAACCATTACCAACTCTGATCTTTTCAGTTGTTTTAGTAATATATAATATCCCGAGCTTTACTTAACTAGTCATGCTGTTCGTCCCTCTGGTGCACATGAATCTGACTCTTTAGTGGGAGTCTTAAATGTTGCCTACCCATGTTTAGTTACTTTGAGTAAGAGTCTTTAACGTCCCTTCCGAAGGACGGCGTGCTCAAGGTTTTTTCACCTTCCAATTGTTTTGAAGGCTCTTTTACTTACGTTGGTTGGAGCATGTGTCGAACGCGAAATAACAACATTCGACACATATCGACAAAACGTTTTGTCGAATTGCTTTCCTTCCGGCCTTACACTATGTTCATTTTACTTCTACTGTACGAAGTATAGGGGACGTTATGTAAGTTGTATCTCGATCTATCGATTATTAACCGAATCGGCTTAAGGCAAGGGGTGCATCAGAAGAAAGGCTCTTCATGTATTTTGAATATATCAATGTTTCATCCAAATCGGTGTTGCTTTCAGCGGGAGAGTGAAAGCTTAGTTGATTAATTCGCGTTGGGGAAGTACATTGCTAGTGATTTTTACGACTTTTGTTTCTGTCTAATATTAGAAGGAGGTTTCTCGGTCTCTATTTTTCCCCGCATGTTTTTCTTTAAACTCGTTCTTCTGGGAAGGGCATCGTTTTTATAACAATGTTTTATAACATAATTTATAACAAGGATTTAAAAATAAGTATCCCTCTAATTAATGTAGACTGCTCTGTTATCTTCTCTTTAATGTAGACTGCTCTGTTATCTTCTCTTTAATGTAGACTGCTCTGTTATCTTCTCTTTAATGTAGACTGCTCTGTTATCTTCTCTTTAATGTAGACTGCTCTGTTATCTTCTCTTTAATGTAGACTGCTCTGTTATCTTCTCTTTAATGTAGACTGCTCTGTTATCTTCTCTTTAATGTAGACTGCTCTGTTATCTTCTCTTTAATGTAGACTGCTCTGTTATCTTCTCTTTAATGTAGACTGCTCTGTTATCTTCTCTTTAATGTAGACTGCTCTGTTATCTTCTCTTTAATGTAGACTGCTCTGTTATCTTCTCTTTAATGTAGACTGCTCTGTTATCTTCTCTTTAATGTAGACTGCTCTGTTATCTTCTCTTTAATGTAGACTGCTCTGTTATCTTCTCTTTAATGTAGACTGCTCTGTTATCTTCTCTTTAATGTAGACTGCTCTGTTATCTTCTCTTTAATGTAGACTGCTCTGTTATCTTCTCTTTAATGTAGACTGCTCTGTTATCTTCTCTTTAATGTAGACTGCTCTGTTATCTTCTCTTCAATGAGTATATTTTTTACTCCCCTCAGCCATATTAGTAATATAAAAAAAAAATTGCTGTCCGTCTGTGTGTGTGTGAAATTTTATGTGTATCCTGAACTCCATAACGACGACGCCTATTGATTTTCAGTCAAATTGGCCAAAGGGAATGGGAAGTTGTATAGTTTTTGAGAGGATCAGAGGGGGAGGTGCAGTAGGTCTCCAAAAACGAAAAATAACTGTCATTGTATCTACAAAATTTAGTGGCATTATTTTTTGTATAATAATATATTAATTTTTTTCCCTAACCGATCGATTGACTTATGAGAGGGAATAAAAAACTTAACAGATTATTTCGTGCTGGGGAAGTACATTGCTGGTGATTCACCGAAGTATTTTTTTACTTTCCAGCTATAATAAGTTATGAGGAAGTTATGTAATTAGTCAGAAATTCGATGCGTTTTTTCAACGGAATTTCATGTTTTCCGACCATCAGATTCCAAAAACCAAAAAAAAAAGTTTCTGCATGTCTGTGCATGGGTGTCTGTGAACACAATAACTCTCGACAGAATGAATTTAAAACCCTATAAGGGCGACACTTATTAATTTTCAGCGGAATCGGCCGAATGGAAGGGAGGATCAGAGAAGGCTCAAACCACAAACCCTAATAATTGCCGGTGTATTGAATGTATAGACATGAAATTTCATATTTTGAGTTAAAACCAAATGAGGACAATACCTGTTAAATTTCAGCTAAATCAGTCGAAGGGTGGGACTCAACTCCAAAACTCCAATAACAATCTATGAAATGAATTTATCGACACATAATTTAGTATGAGAACTTATGTAAGTCAACATCGATTATTAAAGCAAACGGAGGGGATCGAACAGTTAATTGTTTAATTTATTATAATACATATTACCTAATTAATCGAATAGATTAATTCGATCTGTGGCCGTATAATGCCGGTAATCTATCGACGTCCTTTTTTTCTGGTTCATATTATAAGGTCGAGTTTTTCTCTAATTTTGTAGCCTCATGTTTTATTCTTTGCATTAATTCCATAACATGTTTTTGTTTAAGCCTGGTCTTCTACTTCGAAGGCATGCTTTTTATAAAAAATTTTTATAAAGACATTTATAACAAGGATTTGATAAAAATTATTCCACTAATTAATGTAGGCCGGTTTGTTATGTTCTCATTAATGGGCAGGTTTTTTTTGGCTTTATGCCTGAAATATTTCTGAAAAAAAAAATTATTACAAAAGGAAATTTGTTCAAAAATAATTTAAAAAAAATCTTTTGTTCAAGTTAAAGGGATTTAGTTGTGTAGATAGATCTCTCTACCTGGCGTTGTGACAAGAACCTGTCTCGTATTTCAGGGGGAAGAAGGCAAGATCTTAATGTGCCATTTATCTTGGCACTGTCCTCTCCCGGCAACGGCAAATGGCAAATGGCAAATACCAGATCTTACCTTACTTTACAAACTTATCTTCTTATTAGTTTTAAAATTTCCGGAAATATTTACGGTGAAAAAAAAAATAAAAGAAACTGGCTTTACCACAACTCTTCGGAAATGTAGGAAAAAATGTTGTAAAAATGTTCTTCCCCAGCGCTAAGTTTTCAGTGTGTTGCACCCCCTCTAGTTTCCCCCTTACGTTCGGCTTATTTCGCGAAACATTAATGGTAGTCGTGCTTATACCCCATAAGCACGACTACCATTAATGAATTTACATATAAAATTTCTTGTCGATACATTCATTACATCGGCAGTTATTAGACTTTTTATGTTAAGTCCCCTCTCAACCCCTCCATTTGCCATACACACATAGACATTAATTTTGGGCTCAGGGAGTCGGAAATTCCAGTGAAAACTTAATATCGAATTTCTGACGAACTTCCCCTATTTTTCATAGGGGAAGTAAAAAATGTAGACTTGAACTTAATATTTCATGATTCTAGTCATAATTTTTAAAAAAAATGTTGGTTTATGTCCGTTCAGATTCACTATATACCGAAAGTTATAGTGCAAATAAAATATATTGGACTCTGTCTTAAATGTTTCATTGATAACAGTTGCGCTCATATCTGAGGGTGGGTGGTCACCGCTCGACGTCGGGAGGATTTGAACTCCGGCTCTTCCGCAGCCATGTTCTATGTCTCCCGTCTCTTTTGTCTGCTTTCTTCTCAGATAGAGTCCACTTATCTCTTCGTCTATGTTCACCCACCTCCTCCTTCCCTCAGATAATTTTCCTGAAGTGCTATGGGGGTGGGAGGGGTGAGGGGGCTGCCGAAGATGGCTTCAAGAGGACCCCCTCTAATGGCCCAAGATGAACACTACCCTCCCCCTATTCCCTCCAGGATTCTTATATTAATTGGAAAGCTCTCAGAAATATTGGCAGACCTCTCTTTCTGTCTCTTCCTGATTGCTTTCCCTGCTTCCTTCAGACCAGGACCTTTTTCTTGGCTTTTCTTTTTTCCATGAATTCATTTTTCCCAAAAATTATATATATATATATATATATGTATATCTCACGGTTTCTGTTTTCTGATTGGAGGTAAAGGAAGGCGGAACAGATAATAAGGTTAACATGAATAAGAAAAATAACGGTTAATGATTCGAATATTGACATTTGAAAAACATTATTTCTTTAATCAGAACTTTCAGTGACAATGGGCGGGACCTCTAGTTTTTTGGCGGACAACAGCAGGCATCCCTGCTAGTAGTGTAACGGTTATTAGTATCGTATCATTTTTTCATGTCACAAATTTTCGATTAATCACTCTAAAACTATTTTTCAAACATGAAAAAAAAAAAAAAAGATGAAAAAGTTACTGAATGGATGAATTAAAGGTATTCGTAGCCCTTCTTTTCAGGAAAATGTTAAGGCGAATGTGAAGGTAGTTTAGTGTGTTCCTGAGATAATAGATGGCACCACATCTGGGGGTAAACGTTGCCCTCATTTTTGCCTAGAAAAAATCAACAGATTTTTAGCTTGAAAACTACATTTGCCTTAACATTATGATCCAAATAAAGGGTTGTTGAGCTTTTAGGATGCAAAATGTTGATGCAAAATTGTTATCTATTAATTTTTTGCTAAATCTTAACTTATAGAAAAAAAATCTTGAATTAGGTACAATTTTCAGATTTAAAATTGGTTCAGAAGATCAACCCGCAATAGAAAACAACGATCTCAAAAAAATAATAGCTGCCTGCTCGCCACAATCAAAACATTTCTCTAATCAGATGCACCCCCCCCCCCCCCCCCCCCCCCCCACCTAAAGCTCTTCCTGCCCTGGATATTCCCCTTCGTTGGTTATCCCTTCTTTTCAGGAATACCTTAATTGTAAATTAGTACAAGAATGGACCTAGTACTCAACTTGAACGACGAGAAAAAAAACGAACACATACTAGTTATGTTGCCCAGGTGTCTAAAATTGTTCATTTATTCACTGTAAAGGCCCCCTGCAATGCAGAGTCAAGAATAAATTAACGCATTGACGCATAAACGAAAGGGAAATAACGGTAAAATTATGCGAAAACAGACTTTAAAACATTTCTCTTCCCCAGGTAGGTATATCAAGTTATGTAACCGGTCGGAATATATTATATATTTTCCAACTCCAATCCAAAAAAAATAATAAAAAAAAAAATTCCTGTCTGTGAATATAACTACCAATAGAGTGAATATATCGAAACGAACTTTTACACATACTTCCCCATACGAATCAGCCCTGTCAATTAAAGCCAAAATCGACCAAAGGAGGGGGGCTTAACACAAAAACCCCGATAACTGTTGAAGTAATGAATGTATCTATACGAAATTTGATATGATAGGTGTCTGAGTGAGGAACTTATTGATTTTGAAAGAAATCGGTAAATTGGTTGAGAGGGAGAGCAAGAACATAGACGAATAATTCGCGTCATAATTCCTTAATTAATATTATCAATAATAATAAGGTTTTGAATTAAAATATAAAATTTCGTATCGATACATTCATTACTTCGGCAGTTATTTCAATTCAATCAATTCAATTATTTATTAGCCTTTAGGAAATACATCTTTTAGGCTCAGGGTTCGGCCTGATATATACATTATTCAGTTAAAAAAAGTACAAATAAATGAAAGTAGAAAATAATAATAATAATAAAATACAAAGTAATAGAACCTTAATTATCAAATGAAAAAAAAAAATAGTGAAAAAACTTCTAGTGAAATGTTATTTTATTTAAATACTTCAATGTCCTCTGATTTTTAGCGCCCTTACTATGTATAGTATGATATTATTGAGGTTTTGGTTGTTTGTAATGTTGAAAAGGGTCTTGTGAGGTTGCGGGCTCTTTAGTGCTTCTACCAGGTACTTTTTTCTTAATTGGCTGAAGGCTGGACACTCCATGAAGAAGTGGTGGATGTATCGATACATTGATTACATCGGCAGTTATTTCGTATCGATACATTGATTATATCGGCAGTTATTAGAGTTTCCCTGTTAAGCCCTCCCCTTTACTCCCCCTCTCCCCTTGGGCGATTTAGCTGAAACGTGTCTTTCTTATGGGGTTCTGGACACATATCAACTTTTTTTT
Organism: Aradus depressus; assembly: GCA_963662175.1. NCBI lineage: Eukaryota > Metazoa > Arthropoda > Insecta > Hemiptera > Aradidae > Aradus > Aradus depressus. The sequence continues at coordinate 39,117,968 of OY759222.1, forward strand.
TGTTATGAATCAGGGGGTCGGAAATCGAAGAAATTCCGGTGAAAGCTCAACATCAAATTTCTGACCGGTTACATAACTTCCCCTATACTTCGTATAACTGAGGATGTAAAATTAGTCAAATTAGCGGTAGCTCAGCATAATTCCTTGCAAAATTTCTCAACTAGTTTCAGATATAAATTGGGGATGGGGGTGAGGAGGAGGGGGGGGGAGGGGGTGTCTGGCTTTAGTCCGATTAGACCCCGTGGGAAATTATTTAATGGTGTATGAATATATATATATATATATATATATATATATTGTAGGGGTGTACCCTCCAGGTTGGGGTCAGATACCCAACTCTGGAGAATTCCAGTCCCTGGAGTGTCCAGCCTTCAGCCAACAAACCAATGAGAACCACAACTGCATAATCAGTTGCACCGAGTAATATATCTCTCTAAAGTGCAACTGTGACTACAGGGGAGTAACAGAAAATCTTCTTTTTCCCATGCCCATTGGGTATTTTTGTAAACAATTTGTGCATTATCCGTCAGAAATTCGATGTTGGCTTTTCACCAGAATTTCAAGTTTTCAGATCCCCTGATTCCAAAAAAAATGTCGCCGGTGAATAATCGACAATGAACTCCCCCAGACAGAATTAATCGATTAACTTTTCGCTCCCCCTTCAAAACCTAATCGACCATGTGAACTAGTATTCAGTAGGTAGTTGATTTATATTGGGGCTCTTAAATTCTTACACTAAATTTCATGTCGATACTTTCATTAATCCTTTTCGTTGTTTCCGGCATTTTTTCCTCCAGAGGTGTCTTCTTTTTTCTTCGTTGGACAATATTTCGGGACAATTGCAGGTCCCTTCTTCTGGTCACTATGAACTATGGTTCATAGTGACCAGAAGAAGGGACCTGCAATTGTCCCGAAATATTGTCCAACGAAGAAAAAAGAAGACACCTCTGGAGGAAAAAATGCCGGAAACAACGAAAAGTGGAACATCCCAGAGAAGTTTAAGAAACATACTTTCATTAAGTCGATTGTTATTGGGGTTTTTGAGATGATCCTATCAATTTTCCGCGAAATCGGTAAAAAGGATGGAAGGCAGGAACCCAGAGAAGGACTCGACTCAAATATTGAGTTGATACGGTTGGCTTATTATTCATCAAATTTACTTATTTTTTATACCGATTGTAAATATTCAAAATAAGTAATTAAAAAAAAGTTGGCTTTGAAGTGAGAGCGGAAACGTAATAGATTTATTCGTGGTGGGGAAGTATATTGCCAGTGATTCATCGACGACTTTTCTTTTTTTTTTTCATTTCGTTTTTGCTTGAGGACTGAGGAATGGCTACATCTGAGTGTACGAGGGACGTAGTTAAGTTTCTCTACTTAGCGAGAAACTACAATACCAAAATACATTGCCAGGATACACATCCATACATTTGTTTATTCGGGACATTTGGCTGCCAACAGTGCTTATGACCGATGCCATCTAATATCGGCTTTTCAATAAAGCTCCACGCAGTACAGAAATAAAACCCACTCCACAATACTTACGTCACTTATTCCCTTTCTGAAGACAGCCTTTGAGTTATTTTTCATTTTTATTTTATGCCCTGTCTATAAAAAGACCTAATGTTCGCCTCGATTATGGCTTACTATAAAACAAAATATATATACTTATTGATATATAGCTATATACTATGTATATTTATATACTTATGTGATGAAAAAAAATATGTCGAACAGTTTGATGAGGATGATGGATGTTAAAAGACCGTTTAATGATATCGTTCGGAATATTAATTCACCACATCTGTTTCAGTCGTTAACAAAGTGACCAGACAATGTGACGTCATTTGTCTAATGTATTATGTACTGGGGTGTGACTTTTATGACACACACACACAATGATTCTTATTGACATACTCATATGTGATATATCTGGTAGGGCTGGTGGACGGTACCGAAGTGGAACTGGTACCGGTTCTTGGCGCCTGCAGAACTGAGTATTTGAATTTCCCATTATGTACCGTACCCGGATCCGGACCCAAATTTCGAACCCGGTTCGATATTTTCGCAACCTTTCCGATAAAGCAAAAAAAGCCTGTTTTTAGCGCTCTTACGGTAGTTTTAGGTCTCCCTCCTAAATCTTCCTTCTCTTCATTACTCGAACCCTAACCTTCTGTTTTTGCTCCTTTGAGGGTCCATCGATTTCTGCATTTCAGGCTACATCCCGACTCACACATAAGTTTCCCCTCTCCCTCTAAATCATTGTTCTCTTTATTTATTGGACCCTAACCTTCTGTTGGTCCTCTCTTTTGAGCCCCCTTTGATCTTTGAATTTAAGGTTCATTCCGACTCACAGTTTCACTTCTCCCTCTAAATACTTGGTACTTCATTTTTTGGACCCCAATCTTCTAATTATTCTCTTTTGAGGGACCTTCGATTTCTGAATTTCAGGCTAAATACTGACACGTGTAAGTTTTCACTCTCCCTCTAAATCGTTGATCTCATCATTTGTTGGACCCTAAACTTCTGTTGTTGCTCTTCGGTTGGTCCCGTCTTTGAATTTTAGAATACATCCCGACTCACACATAAGTTTCCGCTCTCTCGCTCTCTCTGAACCTTTGATATATATTCATTTGGTGGATCTTTATCTCCTGTTTTTGGACAGTTCCTCTGCCCTTAGAAAACCACGATTTTATTTTAAATATTCATAATATTTTCACATTTCATTTTGTTCGTTTTCGTGTCTCATGCCTGGGCTTTGAAAGGCGAAGGTCATATCTCACCCCCACTTCAGAAGTGACACAAATCAAAAATTATGAATGCCTGTAAAATGACACGGAAAAATTACTGTAATTTGAAATAACTATATTGAAGTAATGAGAGCTCGTACGTTTTTCTTTCTAGTTTCTAATCTATTGGAACCCTAGAAGTGTCGTTTTTCCTGAATAAAGAGATCATTTTTCTTACCTCATTGGCGACATAAACGTAAAATTGACGAATTTTGAGTTATGTCACTTTTGAAGCGGGGGTGCGATCGCTCTGATTTCGTTAGGGTTCGATCCCAGCCAACTCCTATAATATCGTCGACAATGTTCACCAACGGAACCCTTCAATTTGTGTGTTCTGATTACGTTCTTATGTTAAATTTTAAATTTTCATTGAGTCATTGTTAAGTCGTGGCTGAAGATGGTAGCAATACCGAAAGTACTTCCATATATTTTATATATCTTAAGGAAATAGACAATATTTTTAAAAAAACATTCGTCTTTCTTTATATTTGTATTAAGTGTTTCACAATATCTCTGCGAAAATGTTAAGTGTCAAATGATTAAGTAAATGTTGTCTGAAGCTGATTTAAAGCGTCTTTATCCAACTATTAGGAGCTCCGAGCTCCAACACCTGCCAAACAATATCTTTATATAATATGCAAATAAGGTGAGATTGAAGGAGGCCGTGGAGCGAACATAGAGAATATCAAATAGGAGATATACAGCAGCTGTGTTGTGACTTATTGGCTTCGTTAGTGTATAATGCCGCAGCAACCCACCTGGGGGATACATATTTGAGAAAATTAATTTTTACTTTTCCATTAGGGAAAATTATGTAATTATGTCAAGATTCCAAGAGGGGTGTTTTCCAGAGTAGTGTCGATGTCCACCAAAGTGACGAAAAAGCTCGCTGGTAAGTAGGTCATGAGGTACATTAACTATAAAAAATTAAAATAACAATATATGAAAAATAATACTTTTACAAGTATAACTACTGAATCATTTTTATAAATCAAAAATATAAGTTCGTTAGCTGGGATAACTTAAATGAGAGAAACATAATTCAAATTTTACAAAATATTTTATAAAACAATTTATAAATATACCCCAGGTAAAATTCGTTACAATATATAAATTATAGAGAGGGCGCCGGTAGCTCAGTGGTATGCGTGCTTGTCTTCTGAGCCAAAGATCGTGGGTTCGAAACCCAACTATTTTATCTGGGAGGTAAAATAAACTTAAGCAAGCCGTAGTAGAAGGGAAATGGGGACTCTGGCGCAGTTGCCCCACATGACCTTTGACCCCACGGGGTCACGTGACCCATCACTCCCCACCACCACCACCCCCCCCTCCGAATCACCCACCATCGTACATCCCCAGCTCAATAAGTGTCCACTCTCCCTCTAAACCTCAATAAGTTTACACTCTCCCTCTAAACCTCAATAAGTTTACACTCTCCCTCTAAAACTCAATAAGTTTCCACTCTCCCTCCTAACCTTAATAAGTTTCCACTCTCCCTCCAAACCCCAATAAGTTTCCACTCTCCCTCTAAACCTCAATAAGTTTCCGCTCTCCCTCTAAACCTCAATAAGCCCCCCCCCCCTAATTTTTTCATCTCAATTTTTGTCCTTTGAATCACTATCAATCTACTTCCCCATCTAAATAAGTTTCCACTCTCCCTCTAAACCTCAATAAGTTTCCGCTCTTCCTCTAAACCTCAATAAGTTCCCCTCTCCCTCTAAACCTCAATGAGTTTCCGCTCTTCCTCTAAACCTCTATAAGTTTCCGCTCTCCCTCTAAACCCTGCTTTACATTTTTATCTCACCCCTCGCCTGTGCCCCTATATATTTTTTAATTAGCCCACTAGTAACAATTTTTATATTTTTAAAGACTGATTTCGTGACCTTGAACAGGCACTTTCGTGATCTAACATGTCGAACCCTGCATTCGTGTAGCCTACCATATCATGTCCTAGCATGATCATCATCATCATTGTATTCAGTATTATTTTAAACTGAAGTATAATGATGGAATAATCGCCTACCTACAATTTTGAGCATGCCGTCCTTCGGTGCCTTGAAAAGTATTGCATTTAAAAATATAACTCAAAGCTCGTCATATTGAGTATGTTGTCCGATTGGAGTAATATGATGGAAAAATCGCCTACCTACACTTTTGAGCATGCCGTCCTTCGGTGCCTTGAAAAGTATTGCATTTAAAAATATAGTTCAAAGCTCGTCATATTGAGTATGTTGTCCGATTGGAGTATTATGATGGAAAAATCGCCTACCTACACTTTTGAGCATGCCGTCCTTCGGTGCCTTGAATGGTATTGAATTTGAAAATATAATTCAAAGCTCGTCATATTGAGTATGCTGTCCGATTGGAGTAATATGTGCGAAAAAATATTTATCTTCAATTCCGAGCATGCCGTCCTTCGGTGCCTTGAATAGTATTGCATTTAAAAATATAATTCAAAGCTCGTCATATTGAGTATGTTGTCCGATTGGAGTAATATGTGCGAAAAAATATTTATCCTCAATTCCGAGCATGCCGTCCTTCGGTGCCTTGAATGGTATTGCATTTAAAAATATAATTCAAAGCTCGTCATATTGAGTATGTTGTCCGATTGGAGTAATATGTGCGAAAAAATATTTATCTTCAATTCCGAGCACGCTGTCCTTTGGTGTTATTTGTGAATTCTTGTTTTTTATTTTTTTATATCTAAGATGGTTTGGAAATGACCTTCGTATCTATAGGAATTAAGTCGTTGTTTACATGTTCAAACATGTCGAGACCTGTTGTTGCAGGCATACTTCACCAATTTTGGTTGGTTGGTTGGTTATTTTGGGCGAACAACTACTTCGGTTATTATCGCCCACCAATTTTTATTTCATGATTTAATCTTACATCCCCACGTCAATTAACACATCCAATGTGCTTCCCCATCTCAATACCCCCGCTCTCCCTCCGATTCACTACTCTCTATCTTCAGTATAGCGGCGTAGCCAATCCATCTCAATTTTCTCACTTATACTTCCCCACCTAATTCTCCCTTTAAACCTTTTACTCAGACACACATCCAAGCAATTTTCTTTAGATTTCATCATAGTCCACTACTCTTAGCACCATCATGCTTCGCCCCTGTTCAACACCTACAACCTCTCTAGATCGTCTGACATTTTCATCATAACCCGATCTACCCATACATAAACCTACATTCTACGTCCATTAGCCTTTCCCTCTGAATCAGTCAAACTTACCCACCTCAAATCATCTTCAATGCACATACCCACATCAATTATTCTAAAACATAATCTTTAATTATAATAGTTCTACTTCCTCAGACCAATTGTACTTCTTCCAATCCGGCAGAGACTTTGCAACCCACACCTAATCCTCAGGTCTTTCTCCTAATTTTTATGACTCACTTCTACTTCCCTACATCAATCGTCTAATTGTTTTTTCTCAACTTGTCCTTACAGATTTTCTGCTCTCTACTTCTAAAACCTTTTACTCATGCATACCCGCCCATACACGCGGAGTAATCTTTAGATCTAGATGTACCTTTCCATGGATACATTCTTAGGCTGACATGCAGTATATTCAACTTACGTTATGTTACATACTACTTCTCATCTCCAGCACTTAACTTACTTAGCACCTCTACTGTATTCCAATCCTCGTTTATATCGGTCAAAACAATTTCTTTTTCCTTCCACCAACCGTCCTCTACTGTAATTGCTCTCCTAACCTTCTCAAACCAATCCATCCCAATATTCTGCTCTCCACTTCTACTTCCCCAACATCATATCAAGTTAGAACCCTACAAGTGTAGACTACTGCCCCGTCAACATTTCTTTCTCATTCAAACCACTTCTATCCCACCTCTCACTCAGACATACCTGCACACTTGCATCACATGCAGAAAATCAAATTTAAATGCTTCTCCCTACCTAAACCGCCAGGTCAACACCCCCACAGTTCTCGTCGATATTTAGATTCGCATTTCCAATATTACTTTACCATCACTATTTTTACGACTAATAACCTACAATCTAGCAGGAACTTAAATCATCCCCCTGCACAACACTACTCCGGATATATTCAGAACCCACTCCCACACATCTGAGCACCAATAGAACTCTAACCTAGGACCCCTGCTGTGTAGGCTCACTCACATTGGTACCTGTCAACCCATCTTTATAACTGCAAAAGCCGGGGGTAATTTCATATTCAAGTATTTTTCCTAAGATTTCATACTGATGAAGGCTCTAGACCCCTTCATCACCAACGAGATCAGTTAAAGAACTATTTTATAACACAGCCCCAACGTACATATAAGGTGTGTCCAATACAATAGGAACTCTTCTTATATAGCTATCCTAAGAAGAAGTCATTGAAAACTTTACCCACTGAGTCGGATAATTATTTATAGTAGAGATACTAATATTTTTTGAATGGGTAGGCGGCCGTGTGTAACATTTCATTATCAGAGATTAGCTGTGATGTATTTTTCTACAAATCAGAGACTATGCATACTTCCTACAATAGGATCACAACTAACACTCAACCGTTTCCCAATTAATAATATAAACGTAGCCCTCACACCCATACCCCATTGTATTTATTTTTCAAGCCCTTCGTCTCATATACATCACAGTTCCCACAGGTATTTGAGAACCCATATATTAGTATTATTGTTCCATCCTCATCCACATCTCATGGACCCCACAATTCAGCCCTCCTTCCCCGCATATATGGTATTGAGAGCCAAAACACTTACGATGACCCCATACTACAGTTATTTTACCGATTCATCGTCATAGCCGCAAAACCCGGGGTTATTTAATATTTTAGTATATTTCTTTTTTCATTATTTGTCACAGCGCCTACTCCACTCAACTGTTTTTTCTTAAAGTCCTATACATATCTTACATCCTTTCATATATTTCTTTTTTATTTAGTCATATTATTTTAAAATTTCATGCGATTAATATTTATTTACATTTTCGAAAATTTACGTAAATTATGAAAATTTTGTAGCATATTCAGAAACATTTTTTGTGATGAATGTGACTGCTAACTATCGTGATTAAAAGAAAAATTTATGAGTACAAGCTGGTCAGTATTAAGAAATAAAAATCGTATGCAGGTTCCATATCATAGGCAGTTTCTTATTGTTGTTGGGGCTAGGTGTATTGCTGGAAACCCATTAATGATCGGCTCGTCTCGGATTTTATCGGCTCCTTTCGTTGCATGTAGGATGAAAAAAACTATAAATACGTTCTGTTTGGTCAGTAGTTATCTGTTTCATTGTGAACGTGTTAACAACGTTGAGATAAATACAATCTGATCATTCACTATTTATTGAACCGAAGTTGTCAACCCTGTTACAATAAATACGGTCTGTTTGGTGATTATTAGGCAGACTTCATTGATCTAGTAATCCACAGCAGGTTAGATACCATGGGGGTCAAACGAAACGCTCTCACTATAGAAAATAAAATAAAAATAATTAAACTTTTTGATGAAGGAGAAAAGGTTGGAGAAATATCGAAACATTTCAAGATTCCTCAATCCACGATTTCTTCAATTTTAAAGAGACGAGAAACCATTTTTCAATTGGATACATGTGGTAAAAGACATATTAAACGAAATAGAACTAATGGTGGAACACACTCCCAGAATACACCCCCACTTGCCTTCAACGGAGAGAATTACACACAACAACACACAGACTCTTCAGAGGACGATGTGGGTGAACACTCCAGTTCATCACAACAGCAAACGGACTCTTCACAGCATGATTCGGGTGAAGACGGAAGTGAACGAATTCATTCAACAGAACACCGAAGAGTAGTATATGGTGATAAAAAACCAACAAAAAAGTTCAACCTTCCTAAACCCGTAAAAGGCTTAATACCTCTGTCTAAGGAAAATATGACGTTTTTACGTTTGGTCGGGTATAAAGTTCTGTCATCAACGTATAGATGTTAGATTTGGATAGTTCAAAGAGGGGTTCGGGTATCATTTTCATTACCGAAGCCATCGGGGGTATAGATGGAATAAGAAAATCTGTTCGACATGAAAACACTCACACTTTGCCATCATATAGGTTTATCTATTTAAAAGGTAGATTTTTTCAAGGAGAATGGGACAACGACAGTTGCAACATTCTAAAAGCGGGTTTTGTTCAATTCCAGTGCTTCCTGGGTAATAACTCGGACTATATTTTGAAGGATATATCAATAATGGGCATTAACTTTATTGGGAATAGGTACACAGCATATCACAAACGAAAAGATTATTAAAAATAATCAAATCGAATGCTGTGAGGTTGAAGGCTTGGAGAGGCTATAAACGCACGCAGGTCGTATGAGTGAAGGTTTGGAGAGGATATAGATGCCCGCAGACCAGTGTGATCACCAGCAGTTCTAAATGTTGAAAACACTGATTTGAGGAAAAGTAGGAGAGTACAATCGTGTTAATATGCCTGTATTTTTGATTTGCAGGAAAGGGCCTTGCCCCTTTTTATTCATGCTTTGTATCCAAAAGTATATATATTTCAGTTTTCATTTGACTATATGCTTATATCATCTCTTTGTGAGAGCGGTTCTAAATCTGCTGGGTAAGTTTCGTTCTTGATCAGTGTCTACATGTACCCCCAAAGCCCTGTTTCTTTGAACCAAATTCAACCTTCTAGTTATAACGATATCGTTATAAATATAGCGATATCGTTATAACTACTGTGATATCGTTATAAATATAGCGATATCGTTATAACTACTGTGATATCGTTATAAATATAGCGATATCGTTATAACTACAGTAATATCGTTATAAATATAGCGATATTGTTATAACTACTGTGATATCGTTATAAATATAGCGATATCGTTATAACTACAGTAATATCGTTATAAATATAGCGATATCGTTATAACTCCTATGATATCGTTATAAATATAACGATATCGTTATAACTCCTGTGATATCGTTATAAATATAGCGATATCGTTATAACTACAGTAATATCGTTATAAATATAGCTATATCGTTATAACTCCTGTGATATCGTTATAAATATAGCGATATCGTTATAACTACTGTGATATCGTTATAAATATAGCGATATCGTTATAACTACAGTAATATCGTTATAAATATAGCGATATCGTTATAACTCCTGTGATTTCGTTATAAATATAGCGATATCGTTATAACTACAGTAAAATCGTTATAAATATAGCGATATCGTTATAACTCCTGTGATATCGTTATAAATATAGCGATATCGTTATACCTACTGTGATATCGTTATAAATATAGCGATATCGTTATAACTACAGTAATATCGTTATAAATATAGCGATATCGTTATAACTACAGTAATATCGTTATAAATATAGCGATATCGTTATAACTACAGTAATATCGTTATAAATATAGCGATATCGTTATAACTACAGTAATATCGTTATAAATATAGCGATATCGTTATAACTACTGTGATATCGTTATATTTATAACGATATCGTTATAACTAGAAGGTTGAATTTGGTTCAAAGAAACAGGGCTTTGGGGGTACATGTAGACACTGATCAAGAACGAAACTTACCCAGCAGATTTAGAACCGCTCTCACAAAGAGATGATATAAGCATATAGTCAAATGAAAACTGAAATATATATACTTTTGGATACAAAGCATGAATAAAAAGGGGCAAGGCCCTTTCCTGCAAATCAAAAATACAGGCATATTAACACGATTGTACTCTCCTACTTTTCCTCAAATCAGTGTTTTCAACATTTAGAACTGCTGGTGATCACACTGGTCTGCGGGCATCTATATCCTCTCCAAACCTTCACTCATACGACCTGCGTGCGTTTATAGCCTCTCCAAGCCTTCAACCTCACAGCATTCGATTTGATTATTTTTAATAATCTTTTCGTTTGTGATATGCTGTGTACCTATTCCCAATAAAGTTAATGCCCATTATTGATATATCCTTCAAAATATAGTCCGAGTTATTACCCAGGAAGCACTGGAATTGAACAAAACCCGCTTTTAGAATGTTGCAACTGTCGTTGTCCCATTCTCCTTGAAAAAATCTACCTTTTAAATAGATAAACCTATATGATGGCAAAGTGTGAGTGTTTTCATGTCGAACAGATTTTCTTATTCCATCTATACCCCCGATGGCTTCGGTAATGAAAATGATACCCGAACCCCTCTTTGAACTATCCAAATCTAACATCTATACGTTGATGACAGAACTTTATACCCGACCAAACGTAAAAACGTCATATTTTCCTTAGACAGAGGTATTAAGCCTTTTACGGGTTTAGGAAGGTTGAACTTTTTTGTTGGTTTTTTATCACCATATACTACTCTTCGGTGTTCTGTTGAATGAATTCGTTCACTTCCGTCTTCACCCGAATCATGCTGTGAAGAGTCCGTTTGCTGTTGTGATGAACTGGAGTGTTCACCCACATCGTCCTCTGAAGAGTCTGTGTGTTGTTGTGTGTAATTCTCTCCGTTGAAGGCAAGTGGGGGTGTATTCTGGGAGTGTGTTCCACCATTAGTTCTATTTCGTTTAATATGTCTTTTACCACATGTATCCAATTGAAAAATGGTTTCTCGTCTCTTTAAAATTGAAGAAATCGTGGATTGAGGAATCTTGAAATGTTTCGATATTTCTCCAACCTTTTCTCCTTCATCAAAAAGTTTAATTATTTTTATTTTATTTTCTATAGTGAGAGCGTTTCGTTTGACCCCCATGGTATCTAACCTGCTGTGGATTACTAGATCAATGAAGTCTGCCTAATAATCACCAAACAGACCGTATTTATTGTAACAGGGTTGACAACTTCGGTTCAATAAATAGTGAATGATCAGATTGTATTTATCTCAACGTTGTTAACACGTTCACAATGAAACAGATAACTACTGACCAAACAGAACGTATTTATAGTTTTTTTCATCCTACATGCAACGAAAGGAGCCGATAAAATCCGAGACGAGCCGATCATTAATGGGTTTCCAGCAATACACCTAGCCCCAACAACAATAAGAAACTGCCTATGATATGGAACCTGCATACGATTTTTATTTCTTAATACTGACCAGCTTGTACTCATAAATTTTTCTTTTAATCACGATAGTTAGCAGTCACATTCATCACAAAAAATGTTTCTGAATATGCTACAAAATTTTCATAATTTACGTAAATTTTCGAAAATGTAAATAAATATTAATCGCATGAAATTTTAAAATAATATGACTAAATAAAAAAGAAATATATGAAAGGATGTAAGATATGTATAGGACTTTAAGAAAAAACAGTTGAGTGGAGTAGGCGCTGTGACAAATAATGAAAAAAGAAATATACTAAAATATTAAATAACCCCGGGTTTTGCGGCTATGACGATGAATCGGTAAAATAACTGTAGTATGGGGTCATCGTAAGTGTTTTGGCTCTCAATACCATATATGCGGGGAAGGAGGGCTGAATTGTGGGGTCCATGAGATGTGGATGAGGATGGAACAATAATACTAATATATGGGTTCTCAAATACCTGTGGGAACTGTGATGTATATGAGACGAAGGGCTTGAAAAATAAATACAATGGGGTATGGGTGTGAGGGCTACGTTTATATTATTAATTGGGAAACGGTTGAGTGTTAGTTGTGATCCTATTGTAGGAAGTATGCATAGTCTCTGATTTGTAGAAAAATACATCACAGCTAATCTCTGATAATGAAATGTTACACACGGCCGCCTACCCATTCAAAAAATATTAGTATCTCTACTATAAATAATTATCCGACTCAGTGGGTAAAGTTTTCAATGACTTCTTCTTAGGATAGCTATATAAGAAGAGTTCCTATTGTATTGGACACACCTTATATGTACGTTGGGGCTGTGTTATAAAATAGTTCTTTAACTGATCTCGTTGGTGATGAAGGGGTCTAGAGCCTTCATCAGTATGAAATCTTAGGAAAAATACTTGAATATGAAATTACCCCCGGCTTTTGCAGTTATAAAGATGGGTTGACAGGTACCAATGTGAGTGAGCCTACACAGCAGGGGTCCTAGGTTAGAGTTCTATTGGTGCTCAGATGTGTGGGAGTGGGTTCTGAATATATCCGGAGTAGTGTTGTGCAGGGGGATGATTTAAGTTCCTGCTAGATTGTAGGTTATTAGTCGTAAAAATAGTGATGGTAAAGTAATATTGGAAATGCGAATCTAAATATCGACGAGAACTGTGGGGGTGTTGACCTGGCGGTTTAGGTAGGGAGAAGCATTTAAATTTGATTTTCTGCATGTGATGCAAGTGTGCAGGTATGTCTGAGTGAGAGGTGGGATAGAAGTGGTTTGAATGAGAAAGAAATGTTGACGGGGCAGTAGTCTACACTTGTAGGGTTCTAACTTGATATGATGTTGGGGAAGTAGAAGTGGAGAGCAGAATATTGGGATGGATTGGTTTGAGAAGGTTAGGAGAGCAATTACAGTAGAGGACGGTTGGTGGAAGGAAAAAGAAATTGTTTTGACCGATATAAACGAGGATTGGAATACAGTAGAGGTGCTAAGTAAGTTAAGTGCTGGAGATGAGAAGTAGTATGTAACATAACGTAAGTTGAATATACTGCATGTCAGCCTAAGAATGTATCCATGGAAAGGTACATCTAGATCTAAAGATTACTCCGCGTGTATGGGCGGGTATGCATGAGTAAAAGGTTTTAGAAGTAGAGAGCAGAAAATTGGTAAGGACAAGTTGAGAAAAAACAATTAGACGATTGATGTAGGGAAGTGGAAGTGAGTCATAAAAATTAGGAGAAAGACCTGAGGATTAGGTGTGGGTTGCAAAGTCTCTGCCGGATTGGAAGAAGTACAATTGGTCTGAGGAAGTAGAACTATTATAATTAAAGATTATGTTTTAGAATAATTGATGTGGGTATGTGCATTGAAGATGATTTGAGGTGGGTAAGTTTGACTGATTCAGAGGGAAAGGCTAATGGACGTAGAATGTAGGTTTATGTATGGGTAGATCGGGTTATGATGAAAATGTCAGACGATCTAGAGAGGTTGTAGGTGTTGAACAGGGGCGAAGCATGATGGTGCTAAGAGTAGTGGACTATGATGAAATCTAAAGAAAATTGCTTGGATGTGTGTCTGAGTAAAAGGTTTAAAGGGAGAATTAGGTGGGGAAGTATAAGTGAGAAAATTGAGATGGATTGGCTACGCCGCTATACTGAAGATAGAGAGTAGTGAATTGGAGGGAGAGCGGGGGTATTGAGATGGGGAAGCACATTGGATGTGTTAATTGACGTGGGGATGTAAGATTAAATCATGAAATAAAAATTGGTGGGCGATAATAACCGAAGTAGTTGTTCGCCCAAAATAACCAACCAACCAACCAAAATTGGTGAAGTATGCCTGCAACAACAGGTCTCGACATGTTTGAACATGTAAACAACGACTTAATTCCTATAGATACGAAGGTCATTTCCAAACCATCTTAGATATAAAAAAATAAAAAACAAGAATTCACAAATAACACCAAAGGACAGCGTGCTCGGAATTGAAGATAAATATTTTTTCGCACATATTACTCCAATCGGACAACATACTCAATATGACGAGCTTTGAATTATATTTTTAAATGCAATACTATTCAAGGCACCGAAGGACGGCATGCTCGGAATTGAAGATAAATATTTTTTCGCACATATTACTCCAATCGGACAGCATACTCAATATGACGAGCTTTGAATTATATTTTTAAATGAAATACTTTTCAAGGCACCGAAGGACGGCATGCTCAAAAGTGTAGGTAGGCGATTTTTCCATCATATTACTCCAATCGGACAACATACTCAATATGACGAGCTTTGAGTTATATTTTTAAATGCAATACTTTTCAAGGCACCGAAGGACGGCATGCTCAAAATTGTAGGTAGGCGATTATTCCATCATTATACTTCAGTTTAAAATAATACTGAATACAATGATGATGATGATCATGCTAGGACATGATATGGTAGGCTACACGAATGCAGGGTTCGACATGTTAGATCACGAAAGTGCCTGTTCAAGGTCACGAAATCAGTCTTTAAAAATATAAAAATTGTTACTAGTGGGCTAATTAAAAAAAATATAGGGGCACAGGCGAGGGGTGAGATAAAAATGTAAAGCAGGGTTTAGAGGGAGAGCGGAAACTTATAGAGGTTTAGAGGAAGAGCGGAAACTCATTGAGGTTTAGAGGGAGAGGGGAACTTATTGAGGTTTAGAGGAAGAGCGGAAACTTATTGAGGTTTAGAGGGAGAGTGGAAACTTATTTAGATGGGGAAGTAGATTGGTAGTGATTCAAAGGACAAAAATTGAGATGAAAAAATTAGGGGGGGGGGCTTATTGAGGTTTAGAGGGAGAGCGGAAACTTATTGAGGTTTAGAGGGAGAGTGGAAACTTATTGGGGTTTAGAGGGAGAGTGGAAACTTATTAAGGTTAGGAGGGAGAGTGGAAACTTATTGAGTTTTAGAGGGAGAGTGTAAACTTATTGAGGTTTAGAGGGAGAGTGTAAACTTATTGAGGTTTAGAGGGAGAGTGGAAACTTATTGAGCTGGGGATGTACGATGGTGGGTGATTCGGAGGGGGGGGTGGTGGTGGTGGGGAGTGATGGGTCACGTGACCCCGTGGGGTCAAAGGTCATGTGGGGCAACTGCGCCAGAGTCCCCATTTCCCTTCTACTAGCCGTCCTTTGGATGGGACATTAAACGATGGTCCCGAGCCTGTACGATGTCAGGTACCCTTGGTGAATAAAAATTTAGGGTAAGCAAAATTTAGGACTCCCACAGTAGAGTCTGCCTCATGTCCACCAGAGTGACGAAAGAGCGCTCTGGTAGTAGGCGATATGACCTCGTAGTTAAAGCCCGGGCATGAATCATAAAACCTAACCTAACCTATAAATTATGGTGTGATACCACTGAAGGTCTTTTTAAAAAAACACTTTATTGAACCAAACTTAACTTACAAGACTTATATTCACTAAGTGTAGCAAGAGAGAGATCTACACACTCCAGGAGTCAGGGATGAACTGATCTGTGAGAGCAAGAGTGGGGTCAATTGTCTCTAAAAGGGGTAAACAACATGTCTGCAACAATCCGTGGGAAATGGCGAGTTTACAAAAATAGGATAGGATAGGATTTGGATTTTAAGGACGCAAAACAGCAAAGGTTATCAGCGTCCAATACAAGAATAGGAAACACGAGGCGAGATACTCAGCAATGTGTGCACTGTAAGTTATATATTGTAGCATGTCTACCCTATAGATAATGCTCAGAACTGGCGATGTCTACGAGAGGATCGCGATCGCTAGGAGCAAAGTATGGGTTGTGTGGTGTTGAATAAACGAGAATTGCATTTGGAAGAGAATGCTCGGAACCAATGATGCCTGCGAGAGAATCGCGATCGCTGGGAGCGAAAATAAAGAATAATAGAGACACAATGGAAAGGAAGCCAAGATAATTGTCTACATCCGGTGTATAAGGAATAAGCAGTAAAGGTTTTTTTTCTTACTCCAGGTTTTCACACAACTAGAGGCAGATGTTAATTGGTAATATGCGATTGGCTGGAAATAAAATGGGCGGAGTCCGACGACGAATCAAGTCTCGAGAACTGTCCCCTACCACGGTCGGATATCGGAAGCCACTCCCCGTTTTACTCAGTCTTCACTCATGTCTTGGTGGATCACCACGTTCCTTTCTTTGTAAAGTTTAGTTTGAATATGTGAAATTAACATTCTTCGTTCATATCTTGGTGGATCACCACGTTCCTCTCTTTGTAAAGCCTAGTTTCAGTATGTGAAAGTACTTTCTTCGCTCATGTCTTGGCTGGTCACCACGTTCTTTTTATATTGTACAGTTGAGTTTAAATATGTAAATTAAGATTCTTCGCTCATATCTTGGTGGATCACCACGTTCCTCTCTTTGTAAAGCCTAGTTTCAGTATGTGAAAGTACTTTCTTCATTCATATCTTGGTGGATCACCACGTTTCTTTCTTTGTAAAGTTTAGTTTGAATATGTGAAATTGCTAGTCTTCGTTCATGTCTCGGGTGATCACCACGTATATTATCTGTTTTAATATTAGTTTGAATATGTGAATTAGTCGTAGAGACACACTTTGATTTTGGACGGTGCAAAGTCAGTGGGGGTGTAACTTCTGGTGTGCCCTCGAAACTACGCAGATCTTCAGGGACTATGTGAATAGACGATTTCTACGGGAAGTCCAGAAAGGGTGATCACGCCGTCATTCGCCATGGATATCGTCTCGAGGTACCTCGTAATTAAGTTATAATTCAGTCCTTCAGACACACTGCCAAATTATATATATATTCAATTGTTGTTTTGTAAATATGTTCTCATTAAAATAAATATGTTAAAGTTATAGGTTTGATTCATTTCATTCCCCCCCACTCATGCTTCTTCTGGTTGACAACAGTAATTAATTATTGTTAATTACTGATGTCAACTAACCGTTAGGATCTTGTAACCGTTCTTCCCGTGGGAGTGCTTTCAGCTATTCAGGCATTGTTTAATTAAAGTCGCGATTTAAATAATTTTCAAATTTAATAATTTTTCGATCTCAATTTTATTTATTTTATTAATTACGTGTTTTGCACTCACACGAGAGGGAGAGATGGTTATAATTGGCGCCCGAACAGGGACTTGATTTGTTTATTAATTATGCCAATTAGTATAATTAATGAACCCCACTAATCGGTCCCTTATTAATTAATTAATTTAAAAAAAAAAAAAAATTTTTTTTTTTTTGCTTTTTAACGTAGATTCCAGCCTATTGGGCTAAAATGTTATATTTTCACTTAAAGTCGGTATTTAAAATCAAAACTGAAGAAGGATGGGTGAGGGTAGGGACAATGAATGACATCATTTATTGAAATAATTTTATTTTTTTTTGTTTTTGATTTTTTTTTTTATGTAGATTTAGTAGGCATTTATTTTACATATTATAACTATTGTTGTATTGTGATGCCATCTGACAGGTCACCATAGAAATTAGGTTAGCACCAGACCTCCCGTATAATTCATTTAATTGTTTTGATATATATTTCTTATCAGAATGGAAGGGAAAGGGAAGTCGGACTTAGAGCCGATACAGACACGGTCTAGGAAAACTATCCGTACGCCCCCGGAGTCCCCGGTAGAAAATCCTAAATTTGACCTAGAGGCGATGTTTAAGGCCATGCAGGAACAGATAGGACAGCAGGGAAAGGCCATGCAGGAACAGATTTCGGGACTAGGACAACAGGGAAAGGCCATGCAGGAACAGATTTCGGGACTAGGACAACAGGGAAAGGCCATGCAGGAACAGATAGGACAGCAGACTTCGGAGATAAAGGAACAAATTTCGGCAATGGCAAATAATATCGAATCCATTAAACGTAATATGGGTACCGTACAATCTGAATCTAGGCAGGACAATTCAGAAGAGAGATATGATAAGCCTACTTCTAAAGTTAGGGACATGGTAGATGTCAGTTATCATGAAGTTACAGGTGGGATCGTGTCAGAAACACAGCATCTAGATAAGGAGGTCGAAGAAATAAATTCGAACCAAAATATTATTAGTACCGATTGTGAGAAGAGATTCGCCGATATCTCGAAGAGAATAGATACTGTTTCGGGTCAAACTCAGATCTCAACCCCAAAACAAGATGACCGAATGACATTTACCGTACCCGAAGGACATAGGAATTGGCCTACGAACCAGACTTTTGCTCGCGAACAGCCTAGCAATGTCACCTTCCAAGATGTCTACGTGAAAAATTACGAACGTGGTGAGGTGGCGTTACGTAATAGCGTTTTGGATTTGCCCAACCATTTTGTATTTAAATTCTTACTATTCTGGGAAGGACCTTACCAGATTTTAGACAAGGAAAGTCCTCAAATTTTTATTTTAGGACATCTCGGCAGCGACGTAGCGGAAGGAGGAATCTTTTATATGACCTCACAGAAGCCGTATATTAGCGGATAAATTTACAAGCAGGCTAGAGAAGCGCTAGGGCTCTCTTTGAGATTAACGATCTTACTTCAGCCGAGTTAGGGGGGCGATTATTGCAGACGAGATCGCGGCCCTAGAGTCAGGGAAGAGATTTGTGACGTCTCTATGGGTGTCCATCCCCAGCTATCCCAGGAACAGTTAGACAAAGTCACACACACATAAAACAGACACTATTTTTTATGATTTGGGAACTATTTATTATTTTACACTAACGGCCAACATCTCATTATAAAACAGTACACACAGAATCACACATACACATTTATTGGGGACACGGGATTTATTATTTAGTTATTTTTTTTGTAAATAGGATAAGGCAGACGGGGACATTCTGGCACTCCCCTGGGGCTTAACATCGAGCATACCCCCCTTAGTCGAGCTCAAGATTCCGAAGTGAATCGCCAGGTTGTAGATATAATTTTAGATAATAAGTTAGTTTTAGTTGTTTTATATAAATTTAGTAATAGGGCATTTTTTTTATAATAGTAGGTAGGTAATTTAGATAATAAGTTAGGATAATTTTTTGTTCATATATTTAGTAAGACTATTTTTTTTAAATAGTATTAACAATTTGTTTATGATGTTGGGATAATTTAGTTTAGATAGGTTTGTGGCTTCATTTGAAATTGACATAATTGTAGGACGGGGCAGACGGTATATGGATTGGCCATCCATGGGAATATTCCTACGTATTTAAATTTGATTAGGAGACGCGGATCTGAGTAGGATGACAGCGAGGCGATGGCACACATATTTGTAGGTAGTCAGGTATGGTAAATGTACTTCCAATTGTATTTGTCTGTTTCGTTTTGTATTTTAAAATAATATTTGTATTAGTATCCGACCGTGTGTATCTATTGAAAATGTCACATTGACCCATATTTTATCTAGTGACCATGATGGGCTATGTTAACCCAATGAGAGCCTTGTAAATATATTTGTAACATATATTCAGGTATGGACCTTACTTATTATGATGCAGTGTCGACCACGGTAGGTCAAATGTCAATTTTGTTATTTTATTTAAGAAATCCTAGGGCAAGGTGCCGAAGCATACATGACTAAAGGGGGAGATATATTATAAACTGGAGGGGATACCCAGAATTGAATATTTAATTATCGTACACACGGAGAAGGGGCCACTCCATTGATGCTTGTAGAATCCATTTAAAGGGGCGGGAGTTTGTTTAATTATTTTTTTTATGCCATGAACTGACTGTTGAACTGAAGAAAGGGTTTCGCTACTTGATTAATGCGGATGCCGGAATTTACATATATTTATGAAACTGAGATGGGATTTGAGTGGGCTTATTTTTCTATTTTATATTTCGTCGTCGTTCCGGCAGAAGGTAAATACCTGTCGAAGGCCTAAGGAGGCATATGGTTAGGGTTTGGTCAACCCAAATTTTTGTTGAAGCGGATTAGGTATATGAGAATTCAGTTGAAACATTGTCGAGGCGTGGGGCCTTTTTGGATGTTTTAACTAGTCAGTGAATGTATGCTAGAAATAGAATCATCGTTATTTGCCAATGGAGAGGGTTAACTCCAAGAAGTACAGCGTAAAGTAAAATCATGCTTTGGTCACGCATGCATAGGCAAGCCATGCCGATTCGAAAGGAAATTTAAAATCATGTTTTGGTCACGCATGATAATGAGGTCGATACCTGAGTATTTGGTTAAGTGTATATGCTCAGTGAACGAGCAAGTGTTAAGTGAAACTAATAAAATATGTGACTTCCAATGGTCATTTAGCCGACATATTTTATTTTAATGGGAAAGGGGGATATTGTAGCATGTCTACCCTATAGATAATGCTCAGAACTGGCGATGTCTACGAGAGGATCGCGATCGCTAGGAGCAAAGTATGGGTTGTGTGGTGTTGAATAAACGAGAATTGCATTTGGAAGAGAATGCTCGGAACCAATGATGCCTGCGAGAGAATCGCGATCGCTGGGAGCGAAAATAAAGAATAATAGAGACACAATGGAAAGGAAGCCAAGATAATTGTCTACATCCGGTGTATAAGGAATAAGCAGTAAAGGTTTTTTTTCTTACTCCAGGTTTTCACACAACTAGAGGCAGATGTTAATTGGTAATATGCGATTGGCTGGAAATAAAATGGGCGGAGTCCGACGACGAATCAAGTCTCGAGAACTGTCCCCTACCACGGTCGGATATCGGAAGCCACTCCCCGTTTTACTCAGTCTTCACTCATGTCTTGGTGGATCACCACGTTCCTTTCTTTGTAAAGTTTAGTTTGAATATGTGAAATTAACATTCTTCGTTCATATCTTGGTGGATCACCACGTTCCTCTCTTTGTAAAGCCTAGTTTCAGTATGTGAAAGTACTTTCTTCGCTCATGTCTTGGCTGGTCACCACGTTCTTTTTATATTGTACAGTTGAGTTTAAATATGTAAATTAAGATTCTTCGCTCATATCTTGGTGGATCACCACGTTCCTCTCTTTGTAAAGCCTAGTTTCAGTATGTGAAAGTACTTTCTTCATTCATATCTTGGTGGATCACCACGTTTCTTTCTTTGTAAAGTTTAGTTTGAATATGTGAAATTGCTAGTCTTCGTTCATGTCTCGGGTGATCACCACGTATATTATCTGTTTTAATATTAGTTTGAATATGTGAATTAGTCGTAGAGACACACTTTGATTTTGGACGGTGCAAAGTCAGTGGGGGTGTAACTTCTGGTGTGCCCTCGAAACTACGCAGATCTTCAGGGACTATGTGAATAGACGATTTCTACGGGAAGTCCAGAAAGGGTGATCACGCCGTCATTCGCCATGGATATCGTCTCGAGGTACCTCGTAATTAAGTTATAATTCAGTCCTTCAGACACACTGCCAAATTATATATATATTCAATTGTTGTTTTGTAAATATGTTCTCATTAAAATAAATATGTTAAAGTTATAGGTTTGATTCATTTCATTCCCCCCCACTCATGCTTCTTCTGGTTGACAACAGTAATTAATTATTGTTAATTACTGATGTCAACTAACCGTTAGGATCTTGTAACCGTTCTTCCCGTGGGAGTGCTTTCAGCTATTCAGGCATTGTTTAATTAAAGTCGCGATTTAAATAATTTTCAAATTTAATAATTTTTCGATCTCAATTTTATTTATTTTATTAATTACGTGTTTTGCACTCACACGAGAGGGAGAGATGGTTATAATATATACATATAGACTTAGGTATGTACATATATATGTGTATATGTACATATAAGTATAAAGATATACAGATATATTGTCGTTGACAGAATGTTAGGACGATCTTTACTTAGACAAATGGCGTGATATAAAGAAGAAGGTAAGTAATTGATGTAGCACAGTTGAGGGGGGGAGGGGAGGGGGGGGGGGGGGGGCTGTCTACGCCTCTGGATAATAGAACACAAGAAAATGATCAAGGTAAATGTTGTAAGAGTTATTCTTTTATGAGTAGCCCAGGAAGTTCATAATAATTTTAACAGTGTCATAAAGTGCAGTATGGTTAATGAAAGAGCAAGGTTACAGCTTCCATGAAACCTCAGATCAACATTTAATGTATAATATATTTTCAGAATATAACATTTTTATATAACTTGTCTCATTTAGAAGTAATGTGAAGGTTTTTATAAGGAAGACCCCCTGTGAAAATAAATAGGTTCTAGTAATGGAGAACAAGACGCTTTGTAAAAGAAAAAAAAAATTCTGTGAAATCACACATTGAGGGGTTTCGTAAGAACCTATTGACCGTTAAATCAGTAACAAAAGAGAAGTGAAAATTTCTACCTATTTTCTATGGATACATTTTTTCTGCCCCTAGGATGTTATGTATTCGTCAAACATTTCAATCAGTTCTCACTGAAATTTTATGTTTTCTGATTTTCAGAATACACTATATAAGCCATTGTTCTATACACTGTTCTAATAATAGTACTATAGTACTGTGTATATAAGACACCACAGTAGCCCTTGTTGTAATACACTGTTTTAATACCAGTACTGTGTATATAAGACATTATAGAAGCCATTGTAGTAAGACTGCCACTATTCATACAATATACCGTATTATATACACACTACAAGTAAAGGAAGAATGAATTAGTCAACCTAGCAATATAACTAGTACCTATGAGTTAATTTGTTACAAGTATGAAAAAATAGAAATAAAAGACGTTGTCTTCCCACTGTTTTATTTTATACCAGAACCTGTTTTCGACGCAACAGCGTCATCATCAGTGGTTCATCCCACCCACACAGCACAGCGGTTGGAAGATAACTGGCTGTGTGGGTGGGATGAACCACTGATGATGACGTTGTTGCGTCGAAAACCGGTTCTGATATAAAATAAAACAGTGGGAAGACAACTTCTTTTATTTCTATTAGAAATCTCGTCCCACAACATCTTACTATCACATATGAGTATGAAAAAACGTCCAACTCAAAATATCATTAGGACTTCGAATAGTGAGAAATGTTTGTAAGTAGGGATTTTTACAATAAAACGATGAAATTGAATTTAGTTATTTCTGAAAGAGAATATCATATTTACTGAGAAATATTCTCTCGTTTACAGAAAAATAGCAGGTTACCCAACGGTATATTACGATATCTGGACAAAAATAAAAACTTCTCGCCACTATTTATAAATTTAGGGAAAAAATGTATATTTAAAAATTAAAATGTCTAACTTTTGTAACCTTTTCATGTGGGGTCGGTTGTAACTGAGAAAGTTTCAAATAACATTTTCTGTCTCCAAGTTCTCCCCCCCCCCCCCCCCCCCCCTCCCCACTTCACTAATCAGTGATATTGAAATATAGGTATGTTCAGCCGTTTACTCTTGACGATACATCAAACAAAGAGACAAGTTAACAGATATGAAAGTTAAAAAAACATTGAATGGTCTATGTTTGGTCTGAAACGGAGAGACCCAAATAGTTGTCCAGAATACCCCAAGGCACCTTCTTACAATTTTATTTATAAAGAGAAAACCTTTAGAAAAGTATATCAGAGAAAAAAGAAAAATATGAAGAGGTCTCGGAGCTTCATGGAATCATCAAACTCCCTGCTTTAGAGAAAGAGAGGGAGAGATGGAGAGAGAGAGAAAACATTGGTGGGTCCTTACTCTAGAGTTTCATGAAAAAGAAATAACAGGGGCTAATTGGGGGGGGTAATTCTATCTCCCATCTCTGCCTATACCAAATTTGGCCAAAATCGATTAATTAATTTCGAAAATATGAGGCATGACTGACATACGCATGATGCACTGACATTCCACAAATAGTCTCATTATGATCCAGTGAGCCTCAAATGATCTTCATATACAATTTGGTTTTTATATATGCGTTCCATTGGGCGCTATCAGACACGCACACACATACACACAAACATTCCATTTTGGAATCGGGGGGTCGGAAAACTCAAAATTCGGGTGAAAAATCAACTTCGAGTGTCTGTCCGATTCAATAACTTCTCCTGTACTACTTCCTCAACTTCTAGTTTTTTCATAATTATATAGGTTCCCCTATAGGAAAGTATCGTGCAAAGTAAAGAGTCTATGTTGTACATTCATATATCTTGCAGAATGGGCTGGGATGGTCTGGAGTGTGTTGTTGGAGTGGCTCCGCTTCAACTGTCAGATGCAGTGGAGAGCTGTATTTCAGACTGCTATCCCGGATGCACTTCCCGCCGCTGACAAAGTGGTTTATTCACCTACTAGCAGATTCGCCCGGTGTTGACCGGGAGTTATATTATTTTTACAGGTTAATATCATCTCAACATCAGTGAATCACCGCCAATGTACTTCCCCAGCTCGAATTAAACAACTAAGTTTTTGCTCTCCCTCCAAAACTGATTGTGCTGAAAACACGGCTCACATAAGGGCTTCTGAATCCTCATACTACATTTTGTGTCGATATATTCCTCACAGACAGCTAGCTGTAGGGGTTTCTGAGTCGAGCCTCCCTTCTCTCATCCTCTCCTTCCCTTCGGCAGATTCCACTGAAAATTATTAGGTGTTCTCTTTATGAGTTCTGGATTCACAAATAAAATTTCGTTTTGATACATCCATTTTATCAGAAAAAATCGTCTTCATAGACACACCACACACATAGGTAGGCAGATCTTTTATTTTTATTTTCGAAATCAAAGTGTTCAAAAACATGAAATTCCGGTGGAAAGTCAATTTTGACCGATTTCATATCTTCCCCTTTATTTAGTAGAGCTGAGGAAATAAATGCAAGTAGAAGTCTAGAAGAGAAATAAATATCATGATGTGCTAACATCTATCTGGAGATTTAGTTGATATAGGCAAGAGTTTCCATCAATAATAATAATAATAAATTTATTTCCGTTAGACCAATACATGGTAATAGGATACGTCAAAAGAATTTATACATTAAGATATAGATTTATAATTACTTGAGTCTAACACATCTATAATTAGTAGTAATAACAAAACTATTTTAAAAAAAGTAAAATGAAATTAATAAAAACTGAACAAATAAATACTTAAAAATATATGAGTGTATAAACAAATTAATACAAGATAGGTTTATAATATATATTATTTATATATAAATATTTTTCAAAAAATCTCTTCGGAAGTGTCTTTATTCCAACGATGTTTCGGTACGTTCTTACGTCCCATTATCAGGTGCCAATGTGCGAGATATAGAAGAAAAAACAAAAAAAAACAATGTAACTATAACAATATATAAATAAATTTATATAAAGATTAATCAATTATATATAAATGAATATAAAAAAAAGTCTAAACAAATAAATAAAACAATAACGTACATTGCACTGACTTTTAAGGTGTGGAGGAACTCTGCCCAAAAAGAAAAATGAAAGCTTTGTATCAAATATAGTTTTTTGGATATGAAACACGATTTTTTTTATTGTGGTTATTTTATACTTTTTGAACAATGAGAATAAAATTCCGTTTCCGTGTAAAGGGTTTCCTCTAACATGAACATTTTTAGTTGAAATTTAAAATTTTTTATTGTACCTATTGACTTCAAGAAGTGGGGAAGGGCATTAAATAAATTAATTCCTTTATGAGTTATACTTTTTTCAAAAAGAGAAGAGCAATGTTTAGTTATTCGAAAGTCTTCTTTCTTCCTGGTATCGTAATCGTGACTAGAATTGTTAGAGGGAAAATATTTTGGTTTTTCCTAATAACCATTAATGTTTCAACTATAAACAGCGATGGTAAAGGCAGGATTTTAAGTTGTTTAAATATTTCTCTGCAGCTTGTTCTTTGAGTAATATTGTTTATAATGCTTCATGCTTTTTTCTGAAGTCTGAAAATATTAATACTCGAGCTACATGCCCCCAATATATTAAACTGAGAGGGTCATAAAATAAACATTACGTGGTGAAAATGTAAAATTCAAAGATATTACGTCATCTGAGTCCTCCAGAATCAAAACTCACAATATCCAAAATTAACAAAATTGAGATGGCAGTGGTTATTTTTGAAATTTTTTGAGCTGAATTCAAATATGGCGTTGGTTAGAATCATGTCACTATATGCTAGGTTTAATGGGCCTAGAAGTTGTGAGTTGGAGTCAGAACTAACATTATCCTATGTGGTGGGTATCAAAACTCACATTATCCAAACATTGGTTTCAAATTTTTACTGCTTTTATTTTTTAACGCTACATAAACAGTCGTTGTTTTTGTATGTATTTAATTTTTCAGTGCTAACAGGATGAAAAAAAAAAAACCATTTGCAAGAACCGGCGAAGCAAATTGTAGTCGAGAGCGGTTTTTGACAAATTTCCAGAATTTTGATTTTTGGATATTATGAGTTTTGATTCTGGTGGACTCATCATAAGTATAATCGTTAACTATTATCTGTCTTTGTCATTCATGAAGAATGTAAATTGTATCATGATGAACAATGTAAAGTCAGACAAGATTTCAGTAGGTATGCCAACATTCGAAGGTTTGTTATTTTATACTAGGATATATATTATGGGAGGTAATCGTAAGGAAATACCAGTTTTTCAAGACTCGGATAAGCTCGGGATCTTCACGTAACGTCCAATCCGATGGACGACATGCTCGTTTTTGACGTGACAACATCTTATAATTTGGTAGGCCGGCACCCCATGTTTGAAAACTGCGTTATGTTACTTTCGGTAACACGTAACACACGTATCGCGCATGCGCCGAGAGAGAGAGCGCTTCACACTGTCTTCGTTCCGCTAGTTGCTCTCCTGTCTCGATGCACGTGGCACCGCTTACAAACCTATCGCTGCTGACCGATTTATTATTTACATTATTGTCCTACATGATGTATAAATGTGAAAATAGCATTCATTTAAATAAACGCTTCATAAAATTGTTCACCATTCTAAAACTATTTGATCTATGAATTTGAAAATAATATTTTTATCGAATAAACTCTTTATAAGAATTGTAAACCAAATTTTCATTTTTTGAAAACTATTATGCTTATGAATGTTTTCTTTCTATATTGTTTTTAAATTGTTTCAAGGTTCAAAAATTTTATTGAAATGATTTGTTATATTTGATTCTTGACACTTTCGCTATCTCGCAACTCAGACGTTGTCACGCTCATTTCACCACGCATCGGAGTTGCACGCACCCGATTTTTTTTTTTTTTGAACTCCTAGATAAAAAACCTAAGGGTCTCATTCGTGGTTTAAAATGTCAATCTTGAGCACAGTAGGCAGGCATGCTACCTCGGTGTCATTGATGAATATCATCACGTAGCGACCCAGTCACCTAATGTCATCTCAACTTGCCAGCAACGCTAACTACTCTGTCGCTCCCCTCTATAGAGACCCGTAGATAATCCGCCCATATCACGGACTAGATCCCAAATATATCATCCCTCTTTATCCCCTCCTCTCTCTGTTTATCCTATGATTTATCGTTTTATTTACTTCTATCCTCCGTCCTCCCTACTTTTTTCCCCTATCCGCCTCTTTTCATACCCAGAGACTCTGCAGAGAGCTATTCATCCCAGGTAGTTGACATGTTTTGTCATCCTACTGCCGTCCCTCCCTAACAGACCTTAGTCATCACACCAAATCATTCAATATATTTGTTAATATAGAATTTAATTATATATTATTTGTTTCTAATTTGCTAATAGATAGTTATTATGACTCATGCCCGGGCTCTATCTACGAGGTCATATTGCCTACTACCAGAGCGCTTTTTCGTCACTCTGGTGGACATGAGCCCGACTCTACTATGCGAGTCCTAAATTTTGCCTACCCTAAATTTTTATTCACCTAGGGCAGGGGTCTTTAACGAGTACCTGACATCGTACAGTCTCGGAACCATCGCTTAACGTCCCATCCGAAGGACGGCGTGCTCAAGTTTATTTTACCTCCCAGATAAAATAAACTAAGGGCCTCGATCGGGTTTCGAACCCACAATCTTGAGCTCAGAAGGCAAGCATGCATCCCACTGAGTTACCGGCGCCCTCATAGATATAGATATATTTTAATAGAGGAATGTTAGCAATCTAAGGATCTTAGAGCCGCATCCATCTACAAGCTATGAGTACTCCAACTTCGGCTAGCAGAGAAAAAAAGACCGCATGCCCAGAACAAACTCTTGACTTTGCATCAATACAGGAAAATAGTACACATATTCATGCACATTTCCGAGTAAAACTTTAAATTTTCAAGCTGTGAAAATAATTGTTTGTGTTTATTTTCCCCATGATGGAGTATGAAGTACTTTATTGGAATGATATAGTGAATGCATGATAAATGCAATTCTGTTGATAACTTCAAACTGAACACCGATATTGAATTGAATGGCCATTTCCTCCGATGTTCTGGGCAGAAGAGCCAAATGCATCTGATTGTTCAATCAATGCTGAAAATGTACCATTTGACCATTCAGTCAGTCAATTCATTTGATCTAGATTATCTTAAAACCAGACAAGATATGCACTGTAATTTAAGAAAATTATAGATACAGTTATGAATTTTTGTGTAAAACAAAGAAGGCTTATTATGAGGTATTGTTAACCTAATAAAAAAAATAAAAAAATCTGTAATTAAATCGATTTGGAACATCGAAAAACCAAAATGATAATAGACTAGAAGCTGACTGGTACAAGCTATGGTTGCTTTATGTTTTCCCACCCGATGATTTCAAATATGAAAAAAAAAAAAAATCCTATATGTAAGTGTAGGTATGTGAACCTGTGAACACGATAATTCCCGATAGAATGAATATGTCGACATGAAATTGTTTATCCAGAACCCCTATCAATTTTTAGCCAAACTGACTTCAGGCAAGAAAAAGATCAGAGGAGGGGGTTGTACGAAAATTAGTATCAACAATTGTTTTTCAACGAAATCGGTCGATTAGTTTCAGAGGTTTATTGTTATTAATTTGGACTCTGGAAGCACATTGCCGGTGATTCACCGAATTTCTTATTTTTATAATTTTCTTAGATTGACGTAAAATAAATTACAGTGGTTTCCAATCAGCTGTTTCATTCCATCTTACCCCCTCTCCCGTCTTCCAACGACCGACCATTTTCTTGCTTTCCTAAGATGATTTTCCCTCAACTTTTATCAAGGGTGGAGGGGAGGGGGGGGGGCAGAGGAACAATATTACTCTAAAGTAGGATGATTGAAAATTAAAAATAAAATTTAAAAAAAAAGTCTAACTTGGGAAAGGTTTTGAAGGGGGGGGGGGGGGGGGGGGGGGTTAAAGGTCAGATTTCAATTTGTGGGAGTCCCCCCTCTCTCTTCTGGTCGGGGATAATAATTCATCAGAAGGTCGGATTGAGAAATATTGTCCCACCATAGGCGAGGGGGGGACTGTGATTTATGATGACGCCTTTTCTTACATACCCCCCTCCATAATTATCCCAGCCTTTCTCAACTCTAACATTAATCATAAAACTGGTCAACTTAGTGCCCCCCCCCCCCTCCCTCCCCTCCCATAGGCGGACACAATATTCTTACTATAAGCCCCATTTTCTCTTTTATAATTTTAATATTATTTTAACGTATATAAAAAGCTAAAACCATCTACACACTGACTAATCTAACTCTAACATTGCCTATAAATTTGAAACTTTCCTTTAGACCATGCCACGTCACTGGACCAGGTCTGCTCACGGCAGCAAGGATTTCAAAAACAGTGCTCTGTTTGCACCATGTGAAATGTGAAATGCAGAGATCCATGTATTTTACTAGGCGATAACGACTATCCCAAGCCAATATCTCCATGCCCCCTCCCCTCGCATTCTAAATCCTGCTTCAGAAGTAGAAACAGAATGTAATCCGGATCACATAAAAAAAAACCCAATACTGAAAAACAGTGTTTGCCAGTTAGAAATAAATAGGATATTCTGGTCTTTCGAAAAAAAATATATATATATATTGCAAGCTACTTATCACTTCAACGAAAATGTAGCTCTGAATATTCTCACTTTCACCCTTCTATATTGTACATATGCCTGTTCAGAAATAAATTTTAGGATACACGTGATTTCAAATTTATTGAAAGGGGGGGGGGGGGGGGGGTTAACGTGAAGACAGGAAATGTTATTTCATGTTTCTTCAGTAACTATCGATCCTTCGTAGGAAAGTTAATCTACATTACCAACTATATGAAGGGTGTCAAATTTTCATATTTGTCGAGCCCGTTTCCAAAATGGATTCGACTGCCTTTGTGGGTGTCTGTAAACACTTCCACTACTCGATGCTGAGTTTTCAAAGGAATTTCATATATTAATAAATTTACTTTTCGCTCCTCCTCCAAAACCAGGCGATCGTTTGCTCTAATATTCAACAATTGACTTACATAGAGACACCTCAATCCTCATACTACATTTTGTGTCGATAAATTCATTACATTTGCAGTTATATTGGTTTATGAATTGAGACCCTTTCCCTGAACGACCTCCTTCCCTTCTGATATTGCCGAAATTCGACAGGTTAGGTCCTCATTGGGTTTCGATTTAATATTTTTAATTTCATGTCGATACATTTTCTACATCAGCAGTTATTGAGGACAAATTTAGGCCCTACTTCCCCGACGATTCGGCGATGGTGTCGTGTCCTACACCGGAGGTCGGCCACCCCCAACAAAAAAAAAAAAAATTATTGAAAACACACAGATGCAGAGACACAGATTTTTTTTTTTTCATATTCGGAATCTAGAGATCGGAAAACATGAAATTCCGTTGAAAACACCATTCCATTATTAATGTTT
The DNA here is from genome assembly GCA_963662175.1 of Aradus depressus. Taxonomy (NCBI): domain Eukaryota; kingdom Metazoa; phylum Arthropoda; class Insecta; order Hemiptera; family Aradidae; genus Aradus; species Aradus depressus. Next base: position 39,149,045 of record OY759222.1, read on the forward strand.
ATGCTTAGTAATGTATTCATATTTAATTTTAATGTTTATTAATTATTCATAGTAAGTCTCTAAGTCTTCTTTTCTCCCATCTTTGACTGACCCTCAATATTCCGACAATTGTTTTATATGTATATTCGTTTATATGTGGCATTATTATGTTAATACTGTAAATGTAATGGTCACTGACTCCATTGTATCGTATATAGGGCTCATCCCTTTAATGGTCACTGACTCCATTGTATCGTATATAGGGCTCATCCCTTTAATGGTCACTGACTCCATTGTATCGTATATAGGGCTCATCCCTTTAATGCTCACTGACTCCATTGTATCGTATATAGGGCTCATCCCTTTAAACAATTAAAATTATTATTATTATAGTATTATTATCTATTAATTTTCAGCGGATCAATTAATCTGCCAAAGGAGAGGCGGGATTCGGAGGTGACAACTCAAAATACTAGTAACTGCCGATGTAATGAATGTGTCGAAACTAACCTCAGTAAGAGGATTCAGAAGCTCCTTTGTAAGGTAAATATTGTGTTTTAGCCCAAATGGTCGATTGGTCTTGGAGGGAGAGTGAATACGTAATTAATTAATTCTTGCTGGGGAAGTACATTGTCGGTGATTCATCGACGATTTTCTTTATATGAAAGGGAGGAGGTGACAAGGAGTGAGATAGAGGGGGAGAATTAACTTGGTTCTTTATCCGGATATCGCACGTTATCAACTTCGGGTAAAGTTAGTCCCGTGCAACCCCAGGTAACCTTCTAGTATTTTAATATTATTAAATATATACATATTTATTTTATAATTCTTCTTGCCTTGCCATTTTTGAAATTCTAGAGCTGGTATAGATTAAATTGGAAAAGGTTATGAATGAGGCATGAAAGTGGAATGATTAGCTTGATAAAATGCCAAAATATGATTTAGTGGCATGAACCATAGAGACCGTGTTTTATAAACCAGGAGCCGCCACGCAACATGACCTTAGTCATAATTCTCCATTTATTTCTATGGAAAATTGTCCATAAATAACTGAGAGGTCTGATCAGGTCACACACTGAAAGGTTCCGTAGGTGAACATTGACGACCGCTATGCCATGAATCTTCGTCGAATCTCGTTTAAGACTCATATAATGACTAAATAGTGAAAAAGAAATAAAAAAGAAAATGATAATATAGTTCCTAACTCCACCACCAGAGTACTTTACACTTTAGTTGTGAAATCATAAAAACATTTACATATTTCTACAATAATTTCCTAGAATCTTGTACAAAAACAAAAGGTGTACATAATATATACACCTGGGAACCATAGTGCCCGTGCGAGCTAGAGCGTAGGGCTTTGGTCGCATGGTCTCATCTTGGTTTGAGGGTTCGAATCCCGTCCGGGAGTGAGTTTTATTTCGTAGATAGAACTCCCTCCCGGGGCCATGGATGTCGTAAATAACTAGGTAACACCATTGTAAGAGTCATGGCTAATATGCATCGAACATAATGCCCCGGCCCCCCAAAAAAAAAAAAAAAAAAAAAATATATATATATATATATATATATACACACCTTTTGCTTTTGTAAAAGATTCTAAGAAATTCGAGATGTTATCTATATATCAATTTGATATATATATATACAAAATATGTTAGGAAATAAAAAAGTATATTTCTTAATTTTTTAATGTTCAATATATTCTTCACCCAGATCTTCACACATTTCAGAAACATCTGTTTAAATAAAAGTCAATAGAAAAACTTGATATGCAACCAAATCGATACATAAAAATATAAAATAAATAATAATTTTAAAACATTAAATATTGTTTTCTTCCAACAATATAAGTGTTATTTGAACCATGTTTTTTTTTGTAAATTTTCAGAATTCCTAAAGCCCCAACGTAACCTCAAAATATTATATTTTGTTTCGCTTCACATATTCTTTCTAACCAAGTTTTTTCTTGTTTTCTATCCTTGCAACCCCAAATCCTTTGTACAATAGCCAATGGTCCCATTGTCACCGATTTAGCTAAATCTAGGTGCAAAAAGTAATTTTTCTCCTTTAGAAATGACAGTAATCCTCTAGTCTATGCGCCCTCTTTTCTGCCGCACTTAAACACCTTAAACGCCAATGGCCTAGAGACCTTCTCTGACCAGGTAATGGCTGTGATTTATCATAAATATGTCCTAAATTTTTATTCACCCAAGTTAGGGGTATTTAAGAGTCCCTGACATAGTACAGGCTCGGGACCATCGCTTAACTTTCCATCCGAAGGACGTGTTAAGGGTTTTTTCACCTCCCACATGAAAAACCTAAGGGATGAATATACATATCACTGCAGAAACATTTTTTTTCTTTAATTTCTGAAATGGGTGGAAAAACATGAAATCCCGAGATAAACTCAACAAGTAAATTCTGACAGATTACATAACTCCCCCTATACTACATACAGATGGGGGAGGTGTAAGTCCTCGTTGCCTGCATAGAGGATAGGTAGCACCTGCTCTGCCCACTTCCAGTTATTTCCCGGGTGACTTTTTCTGTTGTATTGTTGAATTGATTCTGTTCCTAGAAAGTCCGTATTTCAACAGAATTCTAAAATATTATTTAAACAACAGCCTTTAACAGGTGTACCTAAGCACTAAAGCGCTAAAGCTAAACATTTTCCACATCAAATATTTGAATTTTAAACAGATGAGTTTTCAATTCAGTTCGGGATGAAAAAAAAAAAAAAAAAAAATTCGTCGTCCCAATTTTACTCTTTGAGAAAGTGAATAAATATTTATTCTATAATTTGAGTTTCTTGTTCCTTATTTATATTTAATGATAGTTATATTTATATTCTTTTTATAGTTTAAAATTAATTTAAAATGTTGCCGATAAAATTAACAGATGGGATTTTTATTAATAGGTGATTCAATGACAATGTACTTCCCCACTGTGAATTAATCAACGTGTTTTGTTTTTTAAGGGACTTGTGAAAGCCCATATTGAACTTAGTGTAATACACTGTTTTCATGGACAGTTATGAGTGCCTGACTCTTCTGAGGGTGTACTAAATGTTGGCTACCCTGGTTTACTTAGCTGGAACCCTGTATATAGGTCAAGTCAGCTGTTTTTTCTTCTAAGTTGGCTGTTTAATGTATTAAAAAAAATAAAAAAATCTACTGTATTTAGAGGGACCCGGTAGCTTAGTGGTATGTGTACTTGCTTATTGAGCTCAAGGTCGCGGGTTCGAAACCCGGCCAAGGTCCTTTCGTTTTTTATTTGGGAGATGAACGTATATACTATATCAAGTATTTATTTATTAATTTTTTATTTTATTTGTTAATAGTAATGTTATTACTAATCCAGACTCTAAGAGTTAATATCTGTTTATGTATCTAGTTTGTAAGCTCTCTTAACGTATACATTCTTATGACGTATCTTATTACCATATTATGGTTTAACGGAAATAAAGTAACATTACAGTGGTAAAGTTGAATGATCCCGTCCGATATGGCTGAAATTAACTTTTTTTTTTTTTGCAGGTGAATGACAAAGGAGTATTCACGGTGTTGGGGGTAAGTTCTATTTTTTAAGCTTATTTCGTTATTTTTTCTCGATACATGACTAGCAGGTTACTCGGAGTTGCCCGGGATATTTAATATATATGTAAAACTTCGTTATAACGCTCCCGCTTTCCCTGCTATAGCGTATTTGTACTGGGGAAGTACATTGTCGGTGGTTCACCGAATACTTTATTGTTGTTGTTCTTGTATTGTCCATAATGGCTATTGTCCATAATGGCTATTGTCCATAATGGCTATTGTCCATAATGGCTAATCAACTAATATTTTTGTTATATCCTATTTAGACTGTGATGAAGGATATAAACAGTTCCGAAACGTTGGCCATGTTCTTCTGGACAGAAACTGGACTTGCCTCAACATTGAACTAAGAACTTTACCTGACGTTCTTGGAAAGCTTTCCTATCAATGTGTCATGTTGGTCGCAGTCAAGAGCCGGCTGTTGCCAAGCACGTACTAGCTGGGATGCCGGCTGTTGCCAAGCACGAACCGGTTCAACATCTAATTTTGCTTACTACTTCCCCAATATATACAAAGTATAGGGGAAGTTATGTAACAGGTCACAAATTACAAGTTGTGTTTTCAACGGAATTTCGTGTTTTCTGACCCCCTCATTGAAGAAATGAAAGATATTAATGAAATAAGTTTTCGTTACCCCTTCAAAACCTGTCGACACTTTCTGGTAATCATCAACTATTGACTTACGTAGGGATTTGTGACTCCTCAGACCAAATTTTGTGTTCTTTCATTTCTTATATCAACAGTTATTAGTGTTTTCGAAATGGGCCCCTTCTTCCGATCCCCTATAGGTGGCGTCCTTATGCTGGGTTTTGAGTTAGCATATGAATTTTTGTGTCGATACATTCATTTCAATGGCAGGTTTAACGTTTTTGTATTAAGCCTTTCCCCATCCTGCCCCTTTGGCCGATTTGGCTGACAATGGGATGTCTGGAAACTAAGAGAATGAACATATATTGGGGTGTCTGGAACCTTAGAGGATGCACATATAATGAGGTGTCTGGAACGCTAGAGGATGCACATATAAAGGAATGTCTGGAACATTAGAGGATGGACATATAATGAGGTGTCTGGAACATTAGAGGATGGGCATATAATGAGGTGTCTGGAACGTTAGAGGATGGACATATAAAGGGGTGTCTGGAACATTAGAGGATGGACATATAATGAGGTGTCTGGAACATTAGAGGATGGGCATATAAATGGGTGTCTGGAACATTAGAGGATGGACATATAATGGGGTGACTGGAACCTTAGAGGATGCACATACAAAATGTCTCTCCGGGCGTTGTATTAAAAGTCTCTAATAACTCCCTCTGACGTTTCATCCGAAAAATGTATATAAGGATCTAGGGACTCAATAAGGACGAATCTTATAGGTTTTCAACCAAATCGGTAGATATATTTCAGAGGGGAGAGCAATAACTTTTTTTTCATTCTTCTATTCGTACATGATCCATTTTCAAAAAACATTCTCCGCACATATCACTCTATCATTTAGATCCTGGCACATATTTTCGCTTATCCGGAGGTTGTGAATATCAGACTGCTCCATCAAGCTACTCCGGCCTCCTCCCATACATCTGTGTAAATACTCCAATGATAAACATTTTTTTAGTTCTTCCTTCGGATTCTGTTGAACAGCTGAGTCAGTGAGAGATTATCATCCTTCAATAACTAATTTCGTTGATTAAACGAATACGGAACGACAGTGACAAATAATAACTTTATAAATAAAACTTGCGATATTACCCGGCGTTGCCCGGGGAACCGACTACCATTCATGCGATTCCTAGGCCAGTAGACAGTACATTGCAAGTTGTACTTTTCACTTGATTCACAGTGATGAAATGAGACATATCGTCATTTAAATCCAGGAAAATAAAGTTGTACTTCCCCAGGTACACGAAGTTTGGAAAATAAAGTTGTACTTTCCCCAGGTAACGAAGTATGGAAAAATTTTGTAATCGGTCAGCAATTCGATGTTGAATTTTCAGCGGAATTTCAATTTTTCCAGCCTCATGAATTCAAAATTTAAAGAAAATATCGAACGATAATTCCCGACAGAATGAAAGTATAGAAACAAAATTTTATGTGTATCCAGAATCACCTAAGGGTTACACCTATTAATATTCAGCTTTTTTTTTTTTTTTTATAAGTACCAACTGATTTAATTAGAAATTTTACTGTTTTGGTACAACCCTTTCATAATATTTACTGTCTACGATTAGTGAACAAATGGAGCTGACTTGCAATCTCTCCGATAGAATGCAGCATCATGAAGCCGAACTGTTGTGTGAGTGTGTGTGTGTGGGTGTGAGGAGAGCCGACCCGAGTAAGCGGCCTGTTCACCATGAAATACATCTGAGGTTTACGAGGCCCCATTAGTGTGGTATTTTGATTTATACGAGAAGCACGAGAAGAACCCTTGCCTCGTCTGGCTTCTGAACACCATAGCGCCTGCCAACCCTGGGGTAGGCCAGGTTGCAATGCATTATCACAGGTCCCTGGATGGAAACTGTTATGGGACATTTCGCATTGAACTAGAGCAAGAGAGAGATCAGGCTTGTGGTCGATAAAATCATAAATAATATACACATAAAAAATTTGTCTGTGAATCATTGCCAATGTACTTCCCCAGAACGAATTAATCAATCAACTTTTCGCTCCCTCTCCAAAGCAAGCGACCGTTTGCGCTAATATTCAACAGTTGACTTACATAGGGTCCTAAAACCTCATACTAAATTTTGTGTCGATAAATTCATTACATCGGCATTTATTGGGGTTTTCGAGAAGGTTGGTTTTTTTTTTTAATTTTTATTTACCTATATTTATTTATCACCAGAAAAATATTTTTATTTACCTATATTTATTTATCACCAGAAAAATATTTGAACACTATTAGCTGTACTTCATCTTGGTACACACTACACACAATATTGTCAACACGATATCCCTTTACATCTAATAAAGGGGGCCAGGAGAAGGGAGAGAAGGCTAGTGATTGGCTAGTTGGAAGAAGACGTCATTCGATTAGAGAGATCTGATTGGTCGGGTTGATACGATGGTCTGAAAGCCAGCTTCTATTCCAGCTTTACTCCTCTCTCAATGTTAATTACAAGTTGACATCTGGAAGCTCCACGTTACAATAGACACCGCAGCCAGTCTTGGATTACTGATTGCATCCAGCCTCTCAATATCCATCTCCAGTGTTCACCAAGGCAAACCATCAAAGTGATCTATCCTCCAAAATGTGCTCCGAATCAACAGCCAGAATTAATCCAAACTTGTATCCTATCCCAAGTTCCTTATCGACTGTCGAACCATGACAGGAACAGCGGACCTAATTCTTAAAGACATATCGTTTATCAAACTATGATCCGATATGCACTTAATGCGAATACATGGTTAGTTATTGTGACTCAAGCCAAGGCATTAACTACGGGGTCATATTGCCTCCTACCAGAGCGCTCCTTCGTTTACTAGAGAGTCCAACATTTAGTCTACCCTGGTTTAGTTACGTAGGGTTGGTATCTTTCATGAGTACCTGGCAACGTACAGCCATTGGTTAATCACCTGAAATTATTTATTTTTATATATTTCTTATACATTGTGATTTGTTAAGGGCAACTGTGTTTTACTTAAATATCCCACTATAATTTCGAGAATATAAAGTCCCACTAATTAAATATCCCACTATAATTTCGAGAATATAAAGTCCCACTAATTAAATATCCCACTATAATTTCGAGAATATAAAGTCCCACTAATTAAATATCCCACTATAATTGCGAGAATATAAAGTCCCACTAATTAAATATCCTAGTATAATTTCGAGAATATAAAGTCCCACTAATTAAATATCCCACTATAATTTCGAGAATATAAAGTCCCACTAATTAAATATCCCACTATAATTTCGAGAATAAAGTCCCACTAATTAAATATCGCACTAATTAAATATCCCACTAACTAAATATCCCACTATAATTTCGAATGTAAAGTCGTCAACGAATCACCAGCACCTCCCCAGCATGAAATAATATGGATTTCGCTCTCTTTAAAACCAATCGACCGTTTGAGCTAAAAATCATGAATTCTCAGACTAAATTTAGCGTCGATACATTCATTACTTCGGCAGTTATTAGAGTTTTGAGCCCCCCTCCTCGAATTCCCTTCGGCTGATTCCGCGAAAAATCAATAGGTGTCGTCCTCATTGGATTCTTGATACATATAAAAATTTCTATTCGACACATTCATTCTATTGGGAATTCTTGTGTTCACAGACACACACACACACGACATACATTTTTTTTTTTCATATTTGGAATCAGGGTGTCGGAACATGATATTCCGGGGAAAAGTAACATCGAATTTCTGACTCTGAGGAAGTAAAAATAATCGAGAAAGATAAAAAAATATTCGATTAATAATTATAATATATATATTTAATCGAATCGCTCGAATGCCCGGGCTTTAACTTCGAGGTCATATCGCCTACTACCAGAGCGCTCTTTCGTCGGTGGACATGAGCCCGATTCTACTGTGGGAGCCCTAAATTTTGCTTACCCTAAATTTTTATTCACCTAGGGTAGGGGTCTTTAACGAGTACCTGACATCGTACAGGCTCGGGACCATCGCTTAACGTCCCATCCGAAGGACGGCGTGTTTAAGTTTATTTTACATCCCAGATAAAATAAACTAAGGGCCTCGGTCGGGTTACGAACCCACGTTCTTGAGCTCAGAAGACAAGCACGCACACCACTGAGCTACTGGCGCCCTCTTTATATATTATATAAGATGAAGGCAGGGATTGGACAGGAACAGGAAGGACACTGGCACGGCGCGGTGTGAGTTAGGTTCAGTGTTGCCAACCTGAGACTCCAATTAAAGCGCCAACATCAAACTATTTTGTTTTGACCAGAAGGTACTTTTTTTGTTTCTTCTATTTTTTAATTGAAAAGAATAGTAATTAGGTAGATATAAAAACAAACAAATGTAATCAAAAAGTAAGAAAATCAATCTTGACGAGGATTAGTGAAGCTCCTCTAATCAATCCTTCTCATTTAGTCGATTTGGCTGAAAATATACAGCTGTCGTCGTTATAAGGTCTTGGTTACATGTATACAATTTCTTTTTGATACATTCCTTACATGGGCAATTATTAGGGTTTTTGTGTTAAGTTCTACCCAATCTCTCCCTTCAGTTTGGTCGATTTGGCTAAAAATAGACAGGTGTTGTCGTTATAGACTCAACATATAAAAGTTTGTGTTCATACATTCTATATACAGTAGAACCTCTATAAGTTGAACATCAAGGGAGACGCCAAAAAATTCGAGTTATAGAGTTTTCGACTTATGGAGGATTTCGACAGGCGGATTTTGATTCGACTTGTAGAGGTTAAGATTCGTTCTAACTAATTTTGAGTTAGAGAGGTGAAATAAATAAAAATTCAAGTTACAGAGGTAACAAACATAGTTATATTTATTACTAGCAGTAATACCCGGCGTTGCCCGGGGAACTTTGACTTTTCTGCTAATATCTCTCGTTCGAATCCTATTCAATTTTTCAACAGTAAATTCATGATGTTATAATTTTCAATTATTCATACGGAATAAGGCTCATAGTCCTTCAACGGCAGACATCCCAGCTAGTAACTTTTTAGGACCCCTGGGCACCATAGCTAGTACGCGCCATTCAACGGCGGAAACCACAGCTCGTGAATACTTTGAGTCACTGGACGTTCTAGCCAGTGCGTACTTAAGAACGCTTGTGACCACAAATGTGCGGACCCCACAGCTAGTACGTAGTTAGAAATGCTGGGCATCACAGCTAGTATGTACCTTGCAACGGCTAGCCCCACAGCTAGTATGTAGTTAGGAACGCTGGACACCACAGCCAGTTTGTACCTTGCAACGGCGGACCCCACAGATAGAATTTAGTTAGGAACGCTGGGCACCACAGCTAGTAATTAGTTACTACTACTACTTGTGAAATTTCATGAGAATCCGATTACCTTTAATGAGTCAGTATTATTTTTATGCTCGCGCCCCCCCCCCCCCTCCCTTTCAAAATGTTGAGATGTCACATAGCGCATTTTTCAATTTGCCCTCTAGGAATACCACATATGAAATTCCATAACAATCCGATCATTCGTTAAAGACTTAGCACTATCTTTATATTTAGGCCTACCCCCACAACCCCCCCTCACGTTCAATATTTTGTGACGTCACACACCCTTTTTTTTATTTGGCCTTTATAAATACTACTTATGAAATTCCATGACAATCCGATCATCCGATAATGACTTAGCACTATCTTTATATTTAGGCCTTTCCCCACAACCCCCCTCCCTTTCAAAATTTTGAGATGTCACATAGCCCATTTTTCAATTTGCCCTCTAGGAATACTACATATGAAATTCCATTACAATCCGATCATCCGTTAATGACCTAGCACTATCTTTATATTTAAGCCCCCCTTACAACCCCCCCTACCGTTCAAAATTTATGGACGCCACATAGCCTATTTTTTAACTTGGATTTTAAGAATACTACATGTGAAATTTCATGATAATCCGTCCATCCGTTAATGCGCTAGAGCAATTTTTGTGCTTAGGCCCCCCCCCCCCTCCAGTTGACCGCTAGGAACTCTCTTCATAAGAACCTTCCTCGGACTTCAACGAATATTTGAAAAAAAAAATTAGCCGAATTGGTCCAGCCGTTCTCGAGTTTTGCGCTTAGCAAAATTAGCCAGTCATTTTTATTATATAGATAAATCAACATTATTTCAAAACATCCTTAAAATAAAAAATACATAGTATATGTAGGTATTAAAAAAAGTCAGTAATTTTTTTTTGCTTTAGATAATTGGTAATCCTATTTATTGTATACTCCTAAATTGTTTTCTAAGAAACAATGGTGTACATTGTCGGCAAATTCTTAAAGTCGGTAACTTATTTTTCTTCGAGCTATAGAGGTAATAAGTTTCAAATAATCGAGTTGTAAAGGTTGTAAAATAAAACATTGCTATGTTCGAGATACAGAGGTTCAATTTTTTTTATTTTTTCGAGTTATAGAGGGAAAATATGTACCAAAATGGCTTGTAGGCACTCACTGATTATTTCGACTAATAGAGGGTTGAGATTTCGAGTAATGGAGGTTTTGGGGCTTCAAGGGAAAGGAACAAAAGTTTTTTTTCGAGTTTTGGAGGTTTTCGACTTATCGAGGTTCGACTTAAAGAGGTTCTACTGTATAGTTCTGTGTAGTTATTAGGATTTTTGTGTTTCTCTTAATTTCCCCTTTCCTTTAGGCCGATTTGGCTGAAAATCAATAAAAATGTGTCCTCTTTATAATGTTCTGAACTTTTGTGTCGGTATGTTCGTTTTAATGGGAGTTATCGTGTTCATAGGCACAAACACACAGATGGGAAATTTGATTTTTAATTTTGAATTCAGGATCTACGTAAACTTGAAATTCTGACTTGAAAACTTGAAAGTTGAAAACTGAACATAGAATTCCTGACCGGATACATAACTTCCCCTATACCCTACATATAACTGGAGAAGTAAAAAGAACTTGGAACTATTGAACGTAGAGTGTTTAACTATTTTTCCAATGTTTCTTGCTAAAAATCTATCCACATCTATCGCCCTATCCATATCTATCGTCCTATCCACATATATCGTCCAATCCACATCTATCGTCACATCCACATCTATTGTCGTATCCATATCTATCGTCCTATCCATATCTATCGTCCTATCCATATCTATCGTCCTATCCATATATATCATCTTATCCACACTATCTAATTAGCATATGAGAAAGCAGAGTTAACGTAACATTGCCTACTCAGATCCTTGCGTTGCCTTCTCAATTCCCCTTTCTATAAACACCAGACCGTTGTTGTTAATGTCGTTAGCACCTTCGCCTTCTCTGCATTGTCAACACTTCCGCTGCTCTTCTCTTTGTTGTCTGGGCCTGAACTTAAACTATGAATTCATATTGCTAATACCAGAGCGCTCCTTCTTCGCTATGTACATGAGCTCGACTCTGCTCTTAATGTCCTAAATTTTGCTTACACTGGTTTAGTTACGAAAGGGACTATCAGGGCTTATTACCTGCTACTTAAAAAAAAAAAAAAGTGGCCTCTGCCAGAATTAGAAACGCTCTGTCGCCGCCCTCTGCTCTCTTATATAATTTCATTGTTGTCGCCTACTTTATTTTTTCCCCCAAAAAACCTGGGATAACGTTAAGCTCTCTCTAATATTTCTTCAAAATGATCTCTTGAAAAGAAGATATATTTTTTGTCAGAAGAGAAGAGCGAAGTTACGTTAAAATAATTTTCTATAGAATCCATTCCCCTGAAATCTGAGCTTCGATGAACCCGAAGAAGGGTAGTGAAAGTGTATAGAAATATTGTCAAATCAACCTGAAGACACCTCTAGAAGAAAGTAACCGTACTACAGGTTCCGTAATGGAACCTTCTGAATTCATCCTCTGTGAGAGGATGAGAGACACTCATGTTTATAGGCGCACATCTGAGGTTATTCCATGTCCACCAGAGTTCAAATCAAAAATATCAAACGAAAAAATATTTAATACCGACGACAAAATTCCCAACTACAAAATAAACAAAAGTCGAATAATTTTTATAACTGACAAAATTTATTTTTCATAAAATACAATAATTCCTATCCAGCAGTATAAATAATGAATAAATAAAATGAGGAATATTACAATACATTATAATAATTTAATATTAGCACGATCCTAAGGTACAATTAATTGATCGATAATATTTTTAAAAAAAACAGAAAAATAACAATAGACTATTGTAATTTAATATTAGCACATTCCTAGGGTACAATTAATTGTTCCATATGATTTCTGTACGATTCAATACTGAATTTGAGAACTAAGTATAGATGGCGCTATCCAATAGCGCCATTTCTTAGCGCGAAAGTAGTAGATGTTAAATTCAAAAACTTACATAAGATCAAATTCTTTACCCCCCTCCCCTATAGTAAGAACTAGTAATATTGAGCTTATACCCCCCCTAAATGCCTTACGTAATTTAGGAATCACCCCTTACATGTTGCCATTGAACTTGGTGCTGTTGATATAAGCCAAACCCGATATTCTTCATTAGTTTTTCATTATATATCGATATATCTTCACTTTAATATCGATAAATCTTCTTAATAGATCAAATAAATTTAGCACTGTAACAATGTTAATGAAATGAAACACCGAGTAACTTCTTTGTTTGGAGAATTGAAAGAAGACTTCCCTCATTTTTTTTTTTTTCCGCTCTTCTTTCTGAAAGAAATTACCGAATACGAAAAAGAAAAATTGCTATGTTTAGTGCGGGGTCGATCAATAGATTTTCGGGTAATCCTCGTCTAGTGTAGCTACCGGTTTATAACATACTTTATCTCTTCCCAGATACTCTTTATAAGAAGAGTTAGTTAGCCAAGATGAGGAGGATAAGGGCTGTGAGGGATAATAGATAGGCGGAAGAGTGAGGGCTAAGGGCCTGCCGCCCTCCGCTTGCCGCGCCATCTTGTGAACTGGCTGAGAAGGGATGACAAACTGCCACCCTTTGATATTGTTTTTTTTTTATACGTATCTTTAGTTTCGAATAAAAAAAAAAGTAGTCGGTGAATCATTGACTGTGTACTTCCCCAGTGCAAACTAATCGATTACGTTGTCGCTCTCCCTCCAAAGCCAATCGATCTTCTGAGCTAAAGTTCAATATTTGACTTACATAGTGGCTTCTGAATCCTTACATTACATTTCGTGTCGATACATTTTTTACATCGGACCTTATTAGGGTTTTTGAATTGAGCAGGGGAGTTAAGCCTCTCCCGTAATACCCCTTCCCTTTCGGCCGATTTGGCTGAAATTTTATAGGTGTTGTCCTTGTGGAGTTCAGATCACACTTATAAAATTTCATGACGATACATTCAATCTATCGGCAGTTATCGTAATCAAATACATACAGAATTTTTCTTTTTCAAATTGGAGGTCGGAAAATATCTGAGGAAATAAAAACCAAATTTAGAATTTTAACATTATTAAATAACTTTCCTTAGAGGAAAGTAAATACTCCTGTCTTTCAGTTATTATGGAAAAATTTTATTTTGTATCAAATATAACATGTTTTCCTTTTAAATGTTTCATTAAAAGAACAAAACAGTTTGAAACAAAAACTAAAAAGTTTAAAATAAATTAAAATTGTAAAAAAAAAATAAGTAAAAGTTTACTGAAAAAAATTAAATTTTAAAACAAAAAATGAATAAATATAATAATAAAATTTAAACAATTTAAATTGAAGATGAAGAATGAGGTGGGTTGTGTGAATTAGGAAGTAACACGAGGTGGGTGAGGACTTTCAATGTGCTTTATGGAAATTCAATGCACAACTTCAGTCTCAGTACTTCACTCAAGTGTACACAAACACAAAGAAATCGTCTATGAACACTGACTGTGTTGGGAGGCAGGGGAACGTTGATAAATTAACAAAACAAAAAATAAAATAAAATATAAGTTAATTCGCGACTCCAATTAACACTCCTGAATCATAGGGGGTTCTATTCGGAGAACCACCTTTATCTTTAGTGGATCAAGGAAAATAAATAAACAAAAAAATAAAAAATAAATTAAAGATGGATGAAAGGTTGAAAAAAACTCAGAAGGATCAGATGCACTTAAAGCACTATATATAATGTATGAAGACATGAAAGAATAAATATAAAACTGAACAAAAATGAATTAAACTAAACTCATATAAGTTGAAATAAATGAAAACAAAAATAAACTATGCTTTAAATAATAATAAATGGAGAGGGTAGCGATCAGGGGAGCGGAGAGGATGGCGATCAGGGTAGCGGAGAGGGCGGCGATCAGAGAAGCGGAGAGGGCGGCGATCAGGGGAGCCGAGAGGGCGGCGATCAGGGGAGCCGAGAGGGCGGCGATTAGGGGAGCGGAGAGGGCGGCGATCAGTGGAGCGGAGAGGGTGCCGATCAGGGTAGCGGAGAGGGCAGTGATCAGGGGAGCGGAGAGGGCGGCGATCAGGGGAGCCGAGAGGGCGGCAATCAGGGGAGCGGAGAGGGCGGCGATCAGGGGAGCCGAGAGGGCGGCGATCAGGGGAGCCGAGAGGGCGGCGATCAGGGGAGCGGAGAGGGCGGTGATCAGGGGAGCGGAGAGGACGGCGATCAGGGGAGCGGAGAGGACGGCGATCAGGGGGCCGAGAGGGCGGTGATCAGTGGAGTGAAGAGGGCGGCGATCGTGGAGCGAAGAGGGCGGCGATCAGGGGAGCGGAGAGGGCGGCGATCAGGGGAGCGGAGAGGGCGGTGATCGAAGTTGAGAGGGCGGTGATCAGGGGAGCGGAGAGGACGGCGATCAGGGGGCCGAGAGGGCGGTGATCAGTGGTGGAGAGGGCGGCGATCGTGGAGCGGAGAGGGCGGCGATCAGGGGAGCGGAGAGGACGGCGATCAGGGGGCCGAGAGGGCGGTGATCAGTGGAGCGGAGAGGGCGGTGATCGGAGAAGTTGAGAGGGCGGTGATCAGGGGAGCGGAGAGGACGGCGATCAGGGGAGCGGAGAGGACGGCGATCAGGGGGCCGAGAGGGCGGTGATCAGTGGAGTGAAGAGGGCGGCGATCGTGGAGCGGAGAGGGCGGCGATCAGGGGAGCGGAGAGGGCGGTGATCGGAGAAGTTGAGAGGGCGGTGATCAGGGGAGCGGAGAGGACGGCGATCAGGGGGCCGAGAGGGCGGTGATCAGTGGTGGAGAGGGCGGCGATCGTGGAGCGGAGAGGGCGGCGATCAGGGGAGCGGAGAGGGCGGCGATCAGTAGTTGATTAATTCATGCGGGGGAACTACTTACATTGCCGATGATGATATTTGCCATTTTCTGATAATAAGATTCTGTCTACTTACACCCGGCTCTTCTCTCCAAGGAAAAGTTTTGATTTGTGAACTATGAAGAGAGGAGGTTCCAATACTGTAACTCTGAATACCGAAGTTTAATTTCACACATACAACGTCTGCCATGTAGTAAGTTTTAAGCTCGCTTTGCCCAAGTTCTGACAATTCTGGTTAATTAAATGTACCTGAAGTAATACTATCCTCTTAGTGTTGCTGAAGCCAGGAAGATAGAGGACCCATTCCTAGAAACCAGAAACCAGACTCGAGGCAAGTCCTTTCCTAACTCCACTTCCAAGGAGGCTTTCCTTATTAAAATTACCAGTATACCAGCATGTATATACATATCATATATAGAGACATCCAACTTCTGAGTCTACTTGTGACGTAACATATAATCCACACTACTCTAAGTAACTCTTTATGAACTATTTTCAAATAGTGTACACTTAATGACCTCGACCATTCAGAAAATTCGTCGGTGAGTCGCCTAACTTCCCCACAACGAATTATTCACCTTAATGTTTGCTCCCCTAAAACCAGTTTACTCGCTAATATTCAATAACTGATTCTCATACTAAATTTTTTGTCTATAAATTCATTAGATTGGCAGTTAATAGGGTTTTTGTATTGATCCTCCAATTCCTTTCGGTTATGTCCTTTTGTAATGTAATTTCAAATATAAAGTTTTTGTTGATACGTTCATTACATCGGCAAATTTGGTTTTTTTTGAGGTGAGCCTGTTTTCTGATCCCCCATTTCCACACTGCCGATTCCGCTGAAAATTAATATGTGTCGATACATTCATTATAATGGCAGTTATTAGAGTTTTTGTGTTAAACGTTTTCTCTAATCCCCTCCGTTCCTTTTGACGATTATGCGTCGACCGTAGACGATTCTGGAAACAACTTAAAAAGCCTGATAACTATAACCTGATAACCTGTTGATTTTCAAATAAATCGGTTAATTGGTTACAGACAGAAATCTAAAACTTAGTTGTTGAATTCCCTCTGTGGAAATACATTGCCGGTGATTTTAGATAATTGTTAGATTAGATGTGATAAAGTCAGAAATGGATAATGTTATACTAAGTGACGCTGTATCGAGTACGATATCGCCTGATAAGGAATAACTGGTCTTTGCTGGAGAAGCCCCATGCATATAATTAAGTCGGCGAGTAGCAAGCCGGGTAACTTGACTGCACAGTGTACAGAGCTGAAACTTTGCACAGTAAGACTGTTTGCACAGTGCTAATATAACAGAAACTTTACAGTTCGCGTTGATCTTTCCACTTTTGTTGGGGGGGGGGGGATCAACACCATTTAAAATAATTATCACTTCATTAACCGACTCTCCCAGTTTGCATATTTCTATACCTATCTACCTGCCTACCTATCTACCTGCCTACCTATCTACCTGCCTACCTATCTATCTGCCTATCTATCTACCTGCCTACCCATCTACCTGCCTACCCATCTACCTGCCTACCTATCTACCCATCTACCTGCCTACCCATCTACCTGCCTACCTATCTACCTGCCTACCTATCTACCTGCCTACCTATCTACCTGCCTATCTATCTACCTGCCTATCTATCTACCTGCCTACCTATCTACCAACTCTAAATAAGTATTGTATTCTTTATGATATATTAACTAATTTGTATATGTGAATATTCTTAATTGTTCAGATCATTCTAAATAAATATTGTATTCTTTCGGATATATTAACCAATTTATATATGTGACGATTCTTAGTTGTTCAGTTCATTCTAAATAACCGAAAGAACACATTACATACGATATCTGAACAAAGCTTCATCTCGTCATCCGTCATCTCCACCCCGCCTCGCTACATCGCGCCTCCCGCCTGGGAGGTAAAACAAACGTTAAGTGGTGGTCCCGAGCCTCTACCATGTCAGAATCTCGTTAAAGACCCCTGCCCTAGGTGAATAAAAATTTAGGGTAGTCAAAATTTAGGACTCCAACAGTATAGTCGGGCTCATGTCCACCAGAGTGACGAAAGAGTTCTCTGGTAGTCGGCGATATGTCTTACAAAAAGTTACACATGTTTGCATAAATACCGTATAAATTTATATATACATATATAAATAAATAAAATAAACAGATAATTTAACGTTTAAATTAAATATTAACTGTCAGCATTCCACACTTGATTACTCCCATATTTAAATTGCATTTTTTTGTATTTTTAATTTATTATTTTATTAAAAAGGATGATCATAATAATTTTTAGAAGAAATATTTAGTAGAAAAAAAATTAATAATAAAAAAAAATTCCAGCTTCAACGGATATTCCTGACATCGATAGCGTAGGAGGGTCCATTGTTCTTCTCAGAGTGAAGATCCCAACAGTACTCTTCTCCTGATTTAACGAGACTCGCCAAATTTTAAAGTCGATAGATAGACAGTTTAGCGAGTTTTGAATAACGTCATGTCTACATATAATATCTTCATTATATTGCTCGCATAAATGCAAATAAATGCATGTATTGTCGGCGATAGTACTGTAGTAGTAGTTAAAATGAATAATATAAAAATAAGTTAAAATGTAGTGGTGAAAGGACTGAGCCTTGAGGCACTCCAGCATGTTTATTTCTAAACTCAGTGAAGTTGTTCATTATATTAACTGAAAAAGAAAGTCAACAAAAAGGTATATATATATATTTTTAATAATTACACTCCATTTATATTTTTAAATTATTAAAATTCTTTAAAATTATTGATTTCTTATTGATACTACGATACTGAGATATTAACACGTAATAAAAAAAAAGTATATATATAACACGTAATAAAAAATAAAGAAAAACTATATAATATATGGGAGTACTTTCGGTATTGCTACAATCTTCAGCCACGACTTAACAAATACTGGAAGTTTTCATTTTTTTCCAGAGGTGTTTCCTTTATTCATTATTTGTTCTGTGTTGTTCTCATGAACCATCTCCACTCTTCTTTCTTTTTCTCAACTCAACTGCGTCATCATCAGTGGCAGCACATCTATGAATACTTATAAAATATAAATATTGAGAAGTAATTAGTAAAAAGCTTAAATCATCAGGGTACGGAGTAAGAAAAGAGAATAGAAATTGCTTACCCCCACCCGTATAGTATAGAGACATAAACCTGCTCTTTTCTTTTTTCATTTTTGGAAAATATTGTATTTTCTATTCTGTGTTTCCCCTCTAAGGGCCCCAAAAACTGTATTGCCGCAGGCCCTCAGAGCTATGTTTGTCTGAGGAGAGTTGAGTGTGCGGCGGTGGGAAGCTAACTTCTGCCTCCCTGTGTTGCTGTTTAGTATTCTAGGCTCAACCCTGGGCTGCGTTTCATTCCCCTCCTAGAAATGCCGGAACCCTATTTCATTGCCATGCCACGGAAAAACCTTTTTTACTCCAATTTCCATACCAAATATCAACTGGGGTCTACTTATCAACCAACTTCGCCCTTAGATTGGAACCGAATTTTGAGTTTAATTCCTCGTGTTTTTTTAGATGAATGATGCCACCAGGCATGAAAATTTTAAATATTTTTTTACAATATTGACATCCCGGAAAACTAGGATGAGAAAATCCATAATTTTATTGCTTACATTTGTTTCTATATTATGGTATAAACTAAATCATTTATGTGAACTTGAATGAAATAAAACTAGTTTTTTTATGGTATTGTCTAATTTCACCGAATATATATACATGGGATTACTTTCGGTATTTCTACCATCCTCAGCCAAAAGTATGAGATAATACCTAGTAATATAAGAGATAAGTAATATATAGAGATAATACCTAGTCTTATCTCTTATGCTTTTGGCTGAGGATGGTAGAAATACCGAAAGTACTCCCATGTATATATAGTTGGTGAAATTAGACAATACCACAAATAAACTAGTTTTATTTAATTTAAGTTCATTTGAATTATTTCACAATATCTCTGCAATAATGTCAGTTTTCATTAAATCATTTATGTTTGTCTTTAGATCACTTCATGTATTCACTGTGTATCTAGAATGGACCGGGAGGTTTCATTTTGTAACCGTAGTATTCGAAACTTAACATTTTTCCAACAACTAAGTTGAGAAACTCAGATATATAGTGCAAAGGTTTTCAAATCCCAACCGCTTCCCTACCAACCTGATCTACCTATAATAATGTTTCACATTCACCAAACTGACTTGGTTTAACCCTGACGGTGATCCAATGCCGACACCATTACTTTATGTATAATTTTGTTTGTGGAATAGACAGACAATATTTCATTGTTTTTTTTTTTTTTTTTTTAATATATTTCTTGCCATTTTCGATTGTTAATAGTTTTTTAGTTCCCCAGCAGTTCGAAGTATAAGGGAAGTTGTGTAATCGGTCAAAAATTCGATGCAAAGTTCTCAACGGAATTTCATGTTTTCCAACCTTCATTCGAAATATGAAAAAAAAAAAAAAAAATAGGTTAGGCTAGGTTTTATGACTCATGCTTTAACTACGAGGTCATATCGCCTACTACCAGAGCTCTCTTTCGTCACTCTGGTGGACATGGGCCCGACTCCACTGTAGGAGTCCTAAATTTTGCCTGCCCTAAATTTTTATTCACCTAGGGTAGGTGTCTTCAACGAGTAGGTACTTGACATCGTATAAGCTCGGGACCGTCGCTTAACGTCCCATCCGAAGGACGGCATGCTTAAGTTTATTTTACCTCCCGGATAAAATAAACTAAGGGCCTCGGTCGGGTTTTGGACCGTAAAAAAAAAAATGTTTGTGTGTGTTTCAGTGAAAACGATAACTCCTGATAGAATAAACGTATGAACATGAAATTTTATATGTACATCCAGACCCTTTTAACATAATAAAATAACACCTATCGATTCAGCTAAGTTGACCGAAAGCAAGAGGGATTATGGGAGAGGCTTAACTCAATAATTTATAATAATTTCTGTTGTAATAAAGATATCCCCACAAAATTTCATATATGAATTCAAAACTCTTTAAGGACGACACATAAATGAACGTATCAACATGAAATTTCGTATTTGAAGTCAAAACCGAATTAGGACATATCCTGTTAAATATTAGCGTTATCGGCTGAAGGGAAAGGGGGGTTCAGGGGAAGGGCTCAATTCAAAAACCCTAATAACTGCAATAACATGAATTAATTTATCGATACAAAATTTAGTAAGAGGATTTAGGAGTCCTTATGTAAGTCAACTGTTGAATATTAGCGCAAATGGTCGACTGGTTTCGGAGAGGGAGCGAAAAGTTAATTGATTAATCTCCGACTTTTTTCAAATGTCTATACAATTAGGATGAAAAGTAACTGACAAAACTTGAAATAACTGTCTCCATGCCCAAATAAAGTGACTCTGAAATCATGCTTATACTGAATTACATCGATTCAGAATATAAAGTTTTCCAATGATTATGGAACATACAGACTCGTTTAATCTGAACCAAACAAAAATAAAATATTTTTCAAAAATTTGAAATTTACAAACCGCCACCCCATTTATCAATATTTCCTTACTGACAAAGTCGACTGACAGATAATGCTGAACAATAAACTGAAGAATATCGATCAGAGTTTGATGAGAGATAAGGAGAGTTAAGTTAAGTGAAGAGCTGAGAGATCTAGTTAACCCTGATAGAGTCAACTGTCAGAGAGACAGTTCGTTAGTTGAAGCACGTTTCAGCCAGCCGATAGTCATCAATGCAAATGAGCTCTTTCTCAAATAAATTCTATCTGTAAAAAGTCCATTAGAGGATCTCTGCAGTTAAAAAAGATATAAATTGTTGAACGACAAGATAATGGATGTCTAGGACTGTTGTGTAGCACATCATTACACTGTTTAACATCCACCATCTTGGAATCTGAATGACTTCCGTAGTTCCGAACGCAGTAAACGGAATCCTATTAACGACTGTTTGACATCTGTCTGTCTCCCCCCTGTTAAAAATGATTGGAATTATATTACTGAAATTTTGTACAAATGTAAAATCATGAATTAGCTGCAATGAACTTCCTCAGAACAAGTTAATCAATTACTTGCCCAGCCCTCCTCCTCTTGCTGCTTGCGCAGATAGTCATAAGTTGACATGGGCTCATAAATCCTCAATTCCCCCATACATCATTTTGATGTATCTTAATAAGGGTTTAGGCAGCACCATGGACGTACCCAGGGGGAGGCAGGGAGGGCACGTGCCCCCCCCCCCTGGCCAGAGAAAAAAAACCAAGATAAAAATTAAATAAACTAAAAAAAAATAGTTTTTATTGAAAATGGATTGCTTGCAAGTTAACGATAGGATCTTCAAATTTCCCGTGCGTCTGATTCTGAAATCAGCCATCAGCTGTTACATAAATGTACATGTACAAAACAAGTCATATTACATTTATTTAAACATACATGAATTCGATCATTTCATTTCCTCGCTCAAAATCGTCATTTATGTTATACTTTATAATCTTAAAGCTGATTTTACATGTGCAGTAAAAATGCAAAGAGCAGCAGCAGCAAATGCACGCTATTGGCTGTGAGTAATTTAATTCTAAAAGCACATAAACCAAAGCGTGAATTTGCTGCTGCTGCGCTTTGCATTTTTTCTGCTCATGTAAAGTCAGCTTAAGTATTACAGTCAGTGGTTACCTCAGGAGAAGCTTCTAGGGTTCCGAGTCTCCCAAATTAATAACAAAAAGTCTGCAGCATTAACCACGGAAATTGCGGGCTCTGTCCCTGGGAGTCTATACCCCCCACCCCTGTAACCTAACTTTGCCCCCCCCCCCTGCTCAAAATCTTGGCTACGCCCATGGGCAGCACATCCAATAAATGGCACTCAGACGGCCGTTTCTCCTTCGACTTGATTCACTCTTACCATCGCTGCTCAAAGCATGAAGATGTATAGCCTATGTCCACCGGAAAAAAATTAGCTTCCAAACACAAAAAAAAAAAAAATATGACTATATATTAGTACAGATAATAGTATTGTACACCTACGGAACCTTCCATTGTGTGATCTTACCTCACTTCTTTGTAATATTTTCTTCTGTATTAT
Source organism: Aradus depressus (assembly GCA_963662175.1). Classification (NCBI taxonomy): domain Eukaryota; kingdom Metazoa; phylum Arthropoda; class Insecta; order Hemiptera; family Aradidae; genus Aradus; species Aradus depressus. Next base: position 39,171,605 of record OY759222.1, read on the forward strand.
ATTAACTCCCCTTCCTTTTAGTATTTTCTTTAGAACAGACTGTATTATGGGGGAAAATAAAGAGGAAAAATTAAGTAACGAAGTAAAAAAGGAAAGTGATATTCGATTGAAAGGCTTTTGTGGTAAATATCGGAAATCTGATATCTCTTTCAAAAAATAGTAAAAAGAAGAAATAATAATAATAACAGAAAAAAAAGATGGCCTCATTTCCGCATAATCCTGGTCCTTAAGATAAACTGGATGCCAAGTGTACAGATAGGCAGAACATAAAGGAACGTACCCTCTTCAAAGCTACCAAAATTGAGACCACTTTACTATGAGGCCAATGTAAATTTTACAAGATACCGTTATATTTATTAAGTAATAAAAAATCTCTTCAAATAAAAGTTGAAGAGAAAAACTAAAAGACACATTACAAATTGATACAAAATACTTCCCGAAACCCGTCCTAAAATGTAGCTTTGAATGACATTTTTTCAGACTTTTGTTTCATTTACGCAGAAAGAGCTATTCCTAGAGAATAAATGGTTCTTATTAAAAATTTTCTCTTAGATTTGAGGTAAACGAACAAAGTTACAGCGCCCCAACAAGGAATGTACATATAACATTTTCAAGGAGTATTATTTATTGTAAGACATGGCAATGAATATCAAAATATTTTATTTACTCATAACTTCATTTCGTACTGTGTATAAGAAAGTCACAGATGCCAACACATTACTTTCATATTCCCAGTAATGCCCTGAGTCGATTGGTGTTAGAGGCAGAGCAAGTAGTTAGTTGACCCAATCTAGCCGGGCTCATTCACATTTTTATCCCTTCTATTCTTTGTTTCCATCAATATCGAATACTTGACTGGGATTGTAATAAAAGCAAGAGATTGGAACGAAGACTGAAGCCTGGAGTCACTTTAAGCAAGGGATGTCCTCACGTTCTGGGATAACGATACCCTCCTTAGTCAGGGATCCACTCTGTTCCTCTTTTCATCTGGGCACCTTCAACCTTCCTGTGATCTATGTCTGCAGAGCCAATGAATGGCACAGGATGTCATGCGTCATGCATAGTGGAGGAAGGGGGGAGGTCCTGATGGCCAAGTAACGACCTTCTTCAGAGTCAGCCTTACTCTAAAGAATATAGGATTGATTTAGGTTCTTCCTGTTCGGGATGGAAGCAAAAGTGTATTAAAAATGAACTTATATTGCTCTAAGTACAATGGAGGGAGTGGGGGTACAAGCTGATGTCAGATCGAAAGCCTCGGTGCAATGCGCCTTCAGGTGTAACCTCAACAGCTCCTTGCCACCTAGCTGCTGAGCTCTAAGGTGGAGAGGGAGGGGGTGGTAGTATTGGCAACGCTGCAACCCTGACGCTGCCGTCTCTCCAGCTGCCACTTTTCATCGGCTCTATACTAGTTTAACGATAACTTCCATCTTACATATTTAAGACAAAGGGGGGAATTAACCCCAGTTCGATTCCCTACTGCCTCATTTCAGCTGTTCCTCAATTCTAAACTCAAGAACGTGGGTTCGAAACCCGACAGAGGCCCTTAGTTAATTTTATCTGGGAGGTAAAATAAACTTAAGCACGCCGTCCTTCGGATGGGACGTTAAGCAATGGTCCCGAGCCTGTACGATGTCAGGTACTCGTTAAAGACCCCTGCCCCAGGTGAATAAAAATTTAGGGTAGGCAAAATTTATCACTCCCACAGTAGAATCGGGCTCATGTCCACCAGAGTGACGAAAGAGCGCTCTGGTAGTAGGCGATATGACCTCGTAGTTAAAGCCCGGGCATGAGTCATAATTATGTTTATAAGATGTTAGTTAGATGATTATAATCATTGTCATATTATCGTTATTTCCGATATGGTCAGATCCGTGCAAAACTTCCCATCAGACTCTGTCCTTCTTCAAATGTTGATATGTGGACAAATGAAATTCAGTAGCGCATTTAAATTTCTTTTTTTAACCTAAAGTAAATAAAGACCCATTTAGGATGATAAGAGAATAGTCTATCTGGGGTGAATATATCATAAATACACAAACGATTTAAATAGCCAACAGAAGACCGATATGTTTATTTACTGAACGTGCTGTAACGTCTTCCATGTCTCCTATGTATTTGAGCATTAAAAATAAATGTTATAGAATAAAACTAGAAATGTATAAATATAACTGTTTTGGTCCAAACAGCACATTTTATACCAACCTCGTTTTTACAGATCACTCAATGACTCAATCATAGATCACTTAACTGATGAAGAATAATAAAAATTATGATAATATAATGAATATATTAAACAAAATGTAATTCCGATAGATAATTTTTTTTTTTAATTTTCTCATTCTTTACAACATGAGTAAAAATAATAGATTTATGAGCAAAATATCCTTGCTCATTAGAGAGAAAAAAAAAATGATATGAACCAACAACATGAGCTTATATTGAAGTAACCTCATTATAAATATCTGTAACTATAATAGCACTTGAGAAACACAAAAGAGATGCAGAGGGCGCCGGTAGCTCAGTGGTATGCGTGCTTGTCTTCTGAGCTCAAGACGGTGGGTTCGAAACCCGGCCGAGGCTCTTAGTTTATTTTATCTGGGAGGTAAAATAAACTTAAACACGCCGTCCTTCGTATGGGACGTTAAGCGATGGTCCCGAGCCTGTACGATGTCAGATACTCGTTAAAGATCCATACCCTAAGTGAATAAAAATTTAGGGTAGGCAAAATTTAAGACTTCCATAGTAGAGTCGGACTCATGTCCACCAGAGTGACGAAAGAGCGCTCTGGTAGTAGGCGTTATGACCTCGTAGTTAAAGCCCGGGCATGAGTCATAAAACCTAACCTAACCATAAGAAATGCAAAAGGACCTTAAAAGAATATTTAAACGTTATGTCATTTTCCCCAAAGGGGGCTTGAGAATTCTCATACTACATTTTGTGTCGATGCGTTCATTAATTTGGCAGTTAATGGGGGTTTTTGAATTTAGCCCCCCTCTGATCCTCCCCTTCTTTTTGGCCGATTTTGCTGAAAATCATGTGTCAACTTTCAGGGGTTCTAGATACACATATGATACATTCATTCTATAGGGAGTTATCATATTCATAGTCAAACGGACAAACAGAACTTTTACTTCCCTGATCTATACGAAGTATAGGATAAGTTATGTATACACGAAATTTTATTGTGAATCCAGAATCCTCTAAGAACAACACCTAGTGATGTTCAGCTAATTCGATCAGAAGGGAAGAGGGAGATTAGGGCGGAGATTTAACACAGACACTCTAATAACTGACGTTGTAATCAATGTATCGACACGAAATTTCATATGTGAATTCAAAGCCCTTTAAGGACGACATCTTTTGATTTTGAACCAAATCGGTCAAAGGGAAGAGGGAGATTAGGACGGAGACAACACAAAAACTCAATAACTCTCGTCTTTGGAGGAACTCCAAGCAAATAAAATTTAAAACTATGCTTTAGTAAATGAAACACGACATTTATGCCAGATTTATTTTATTCTTTCAAAGAGTTGTAGTTTTCAGAGAGAGTTGTGAGGGTTGGGACTTTAACCTCTAACATAAGAATGTTTAGTTCAATTTTAAATGTTTTTGATAAATCTATTTCCTTGAAAGAAGTAGCGAAGAGCCTTTAAAATATAAATTATGTTATGAGTTATACTTTTTTTCAAAAAAAGAGGAACAATGTTCAGTTATATCATTTAAGTCCCGAACTTTACACAACTTTACACCAAGTCATGTGGTGTTGAGAACGTGAATAGAGAATGAGTGAAGTAGACTTATAGAAGCCGTGAAAGAACGGAAACCATTAGGAGTGGATTTCTATTGTCTAGGAAATGGGAAATATCGTTTAGTTAAATGAACTAGTTCGGTCGTTTTAGCTCAGTGAAAAGATCTAGTTCACTTAGTTGGTTCATAGTACCTCAACTGAACAAAGTGACTCATATCGTTCAGAACAAACTACCCTTGCTAATATTTATAAATAAAATTGTATGGGGTGGTGTCTAAAAGGTGCGTCTGCGCCATTTTGCTTTAAAACTCAGCATCGAATTTTTGTAAGGGCGCCGAAGCTCAGAGCTAGCGTACTTGTCTACTGAGCTCATAATCACTGGTTCCAAATCAGTTTTTCATCACCGGGTGGTGAAAAAACCTTGAGAGCACGCCGTCCTTTGGATGGAACGTTAAACGATGGTCCCGAACCTGTACGATGTCAGATATTCATTAAAGACCCACTATCCTAGGTGAATAAACCTGGACAGGTAAAATTTAAACTCTCATAGTTGAGCTCATGTTCACGAGAATGACGAAGCGCTCTAGTAGTAGTCGATATGACCTCGTAGTTAAGCCTTTTCCGATAATTACATTTCGTTGGGGAAGTAAAAGACTCCATGTCTTCGAAAGTAACAGAATAGCCCATTTTCAGCTAATAAACTTAGTTCGAATAAGAGAAACAAAAGTTTTTGATGGTGAAGAGAAAAGGGGAGGTTAACATCCAGATCTCGGATGATAGTAGGATACTTGGATACGGCGGAGTGTAAAGGAGGACTAGCCTGGGAATGGAAGCTGGCTGGGAAGAGCGACTTATGGGAGGTTTACGAGGTGAGGCACCCATCAAGATGAGAGCAACATAAAACGGAGAGTACATTCTGTCGAGAGATGTTGGACCTGATAACAGAACCAACATCACCTTGGTCAGCTAATCAGGAGGCGGACTTAGGAAGTAGAGCGCATGGTGCGAAGTGCTCCCCAACGTGGGGTACAGTCGTGGGATTTACGAGGTGAGGCACCCATCAAGATGAGAGCAACATAAACAGAGAGTACAGTCAGTCGAGAGATGTTGGACCTGATAACAGAACCAACATCACTTTGGTCAGCTAATCGGGGGCGGACTTAGCAAGTATGGCGAATGGTGCGAAGTGCTCCCCAACTTGGAGTGCAGTCGTGGGCTTTACGAGGTGAGGCACCCAGTGAGATGAGAGCAACATAAACAGAGAGTACATTCTGTCGAGAGATGTTGGACCTGATAACAGAACCAACATCACCTTGGTCAGCTAATCAGGGGGCGGACTTAGGAAGTATGGCGCATGGTGCGAAGTGCTCCCCAACGTGGGGTACAGTCGTGGGATTTACGAGGTGAGGCACCCATCAAGATGAGAGCAACATAAACAGAGAGTACAGTCAGTCGAGAGATGTTGGACCTGATAACAGAACCAACATCACTTTGGTCAGCTAATCGGGGGCGGACTTAGCAAGTATGGCGAATGGTGCGAAGTGCTCCCCAACTTGGAGTGCAGTCGTGGGCTTTACGAGGTGAGGCACCCAGTGAGATGAGAGCAACATAAACAGAGAGTACATTCTGTCGAGAGATGTTGGACCTGATAACAGAACCAACATCACCTTGGTCAGCTAATCAGGAGGCGGACTTAGGAAGTAGAGCGCATGGTGCGAAGTGCTCCCCAACGTGGGGTACAGTCGTGGGATTTACGAGGTGAGGCACCCATCAAGATGAGAGCAACATAAACAGAGAGTACAGTCAGTCGAGAGATGTTGGACCTGATAACAGAACCAACATCACTTTGGTCAGCTAATCGGGGGCGGACTTAGCAAGTATGGCGAATGGTGCGAAGTGCTCCCCAACTTGGAGTGCAGTCGTGGGCTTTACGAGGTGAGGCACCCAGTGAGATGAGAGCAACATAAACAGAGAGTACAGTCAGTCGAGAGATTTTCTAAGATAATCTATATCAACTAATCTCAGGGACTTGGGAAAATTCGGCAGCCGGTATGAAGACAACATGGCACCCCCTTCCCCTCTGTCGGGATGTTGCGGGAGTAGTTTAGCCGATCTACCGATTTTGGTTGAGCGTCAAAAGGTGCCTTTGTTAGGGACTGAATAGTCAACTCTTTTAAAAAATATTTTTTTTAAACAATAGAATCACACAATGATTTCATAAAAGCAGAGAGCTGTACTAGTTTCTATTTCCCACTACGGACTACTTCGGACTGCTCCAGAGGTATCGTGTCTGTCATTGAGACTGTGACTATATATTTCTTTTGATCTTCAGATATTCAAAGAAGAAGTTGAGCTTTCTGCTTTTACCAACACTGCGGAGGATTTGAACGCTGTGATCAATATTTCGCCCATGATGCTCCGAGAACTACATGCCGTGAGTCTTACCGTCTCAGATGTTCATACACACGGGTTTTAAAAGATCCACCCGTTTGCCAAACATATAAGACTCCACAAGCACCGCAAGATATTCTGTAGACACCCGAGTTCTCACTTGGCTCAACGGAATCCTTAGGTTTAAAAAGTTCCTGAGCTGAACTTTGGCAACTCCTGAAGGAAGCCCCGACGTCTTGACGCCCAAGTAACTCTCCATCGCTATCGATATAGGACCCAGATTTGTTAGGCTTTTCCAGGACTGCAATCTGAAAATTTTTTTAGGATTACCCGTCAATCTGACTCTCACTATTATTTTATTATTATTATTTATTTTCACTTCCCAACTATACAAAGTATAAGAGAAGTTATGTAATCGGACAACAATTTGATGCGAATGAAAAACAAAAATTGTTGTTTGTCTGTCTGTCTGTGAACACGATAACTCCCGATAGAACAAATATTCTTACGGAATAATAAATTATCTACTGAGCTCATGATCGTTGAAACAAGTTTGAAACCCCGTCGGGGCCCTTAGATTTTTTTAATTTGGAGGTGAAAAACCCTTGAGAACGCCGTCCTTTGGATTGGACGTTATCAGTGATGATCCCCGAGCCTGTACGACGTACAGATAACTACTAGTTGAAGACCCCTAACGAAAGTAACATAATATGGGTAGGCAAACTTTAGGACTCCCACAGTCAGGCTCGTAGAGGGCGATATGACCTCTTAGTCAAAGTCCGGGCATGATTCACAATGTCTAATTAACAAAAACTGTCTATAAGTAGGCATAGTAGATCATATCATAATACAGTATAGGTATAATGAATGAATACCTTATCAGTTAAATGATCAAAGGTTGGTAGACTAGGTGGGGGTAACAGCTGATTACATTAGTATTAGTGGAATTGAGAAACTGTTAGTCAGAACCAAGGTGGATAGGGAGAGAGCCTTGGGAGGTAGTCAGAACCAAGGTGGATAGGGAGAGAGCCTTAGGAGGTAGTCAGAACGAAGGGCCTTTGTCCTGGTCTCTCCATAATAGACAGAATTATCTCACTGTGAGCAGGATCTCAGTGGAGTATATATTGATCAGCTCAACTAGTCCAAATTAACTCGAAAACACAACGATCAACAAAACAATTTGTCAAATCTTGTTTTTCTTAAATTTGGAATTGGAAGGTGTTCTATTCATGTCAAATTTTTGTTCTTTGTATTCAGTTTTTTGCTGATTATAATCACATCCATCATGAGCCATTCAGCAGCTACGTATTTTATATCGTGCCATTATTACCACGTATGCCATTTTCTTCCCGATACATAGTTTAAAAGAAGTTATGTAGAAATTAAAACAGAAATTCCGTGTTGAGATTTCCCCGGAATGGTATTCTAATATCTTGTGATTCTAAAAACACAAAAAACGACGCTGTATCAGGGATACACCGGAAAGAAGAATTGAACAATAGAAACCTCGATTATTCGGGGTAATGGGGTGAAAGGTCGCACGGATAAATGAAAAACACGGTTAATGGAGACACTTTTTATTTAACGAATTACATATGTGTCTACATTGTCATGTTATAACGTTATCAGGGCTTGAAATATGAAGTAATCCTTCTTTGTTTTTATGCGGTTTGAAATGATTTTCCTTACTTCAGTTCTAATTTTTCTCAAATTCATGACGTCATGGAAGTCAAAAATTTTCTGTTGGCAAAAGTTGAGGAGGACATGAACTGCTTCCATTGTTTGACTTGTCTGAATGTTTTCTTTTTTAGCGCCAAAACTGTTATCATTGTCACTCTACTCTGTCTCTAAGTTTCTAGGAAACTATACTTACTGCTTACACACCACGGTTAATCGAGACACGCTTAATCGAGGTTATACTGTATATTCATTCTATTCGGCAGTCATCTTATTCACAGACAAACAGAAATTTCACTTTCTCAGCTACACGAAGTATAGGGGAAGTTATGTAATTGGACAGAAATTTGATGACACCGCAGTTTCATGTTTTACGACCCTTTTATAGATTTTCAGCCAAATCAGCCCAACAGAAGGGGGGGGGGGGTTGCAGGGGCTTAACTCAAAACCCTAATAACTGCCAATGTAATGAATTCATCGATAAATTTAGTTTGAGCATTCAAAAGCCCCTCTCTAAGTCAACTATTGATTTTTAGCACTAACGATCGATTGGTTTTGGAGGAATTTGTTCTGGGGAAGTTCAATGCCAGTGACTCACATACGAAATTTTTATATTTTTCTAAAATTTGGAGATCGAAAAACTTGATAGGTCGGTGAAAAAATGAGAGTGAAACAATTCAAAGTTACTGCATGACTTTCTCATAGAGCTTTATTTATTTAACTTTATATTTTCTGTTCACCCATTATTTTAGGATTTATGGCTGGGTCCACATATCACCCTTTAACTTTGTGCAAAGTTTCAGTTATATATCTTTTTTTTTTTTTTCATGCTATCAGTGGTTGAATCAAATCAAATAAGGTAATTTTCTTAATTAATTTTAATAGATTTAGGGGCGCCGCACAGTGTGAAATTTATGAGTTTTGATTTTCAAAATTCGAGCCCCCGCTCAATTTTTGATAAATTTGGATGAAACTAGGTGCAAAATATTGCACATTTGTTTCACAATCAAGGTATTATATGCCAATTGACAGCTGCCAAAAACCCGCGAAATTTTTAAAAAATTTTAATTTTCTATGTCTAAGTTTTTGTTAACGGATTTTTACAACTTAAATGACTGTTTTTTGCGTCGCTGATTACGAATTCAATATTTATTTTAGCCAAAAGTGGTCCTAATGTTGTCATTTTGGCCTAAAGTCCAAATTCAATATATTGGCTATTTTTGCCACTGGCATATAATACCTTGATTGTGAAACTCGCAGTTATCTGATAAAAAGCCAGCTTTTACAAATATTTTGCACCTAGTTTCATACAAATTGATCAAAAATTGAGCGGGAGCTCGAATTTTGAAAATCAAAACTCATAAATTTCACACTGTGCGCCGGTAGCTCAGAAGAAGCGAGCTAGACTACTGAGCTTAAGATCGCACGTTCGAAACCCACCCGAGCTCCTTAGGGTTTTTATCTGGGAGATGAAAAAAACTTCCTTGAGCACGCCTTCCATTGGAAGGAACGTTATGTGAACTTATGTATACTTATACTATAGTCTGTGCGTGGTTAGATACTCGTTTAAGACCCCTACGCCAGATGAGCAAATCTAGATAGGCAACATTTAGGATACCCATAGTTAAGTCGGACTCCGGTTCCCCAGAGCGACCAAAGAACGCTCTGGTAGAAGGCGATATAACGTCATAGTTAAAGCCCGGGCATGAGTCATAATAACTAACAAGTACATGCCGACTTTCCGTGAAATGGACATGTAACGCTATTTGAAGCCGACATATATAAACCAATCTATAGTTATATTTATAACATGTTTATAAAAAGGATTATCTAAATCTGTTTTAGATATTTTTAAAGGGATAATTTATATAGTATTTGTATTATTTTTATTTGTCAAATAATCTTAACTCAACAGAAACTGTTTAATGATGCGACCAAAGAAATACATTTAAAATACCCATTTATTTTTCAATTATAAAATGTTTTTGGTCGGTGGTTTTGGCCTCTTGTTAGCTCCACCAAAAGGCAAGGATTTTATGAAAAGAAACTTGTGTTAATATTTCATTTGAACTGCGGCTGCTTCTCCCGAATTGAGCTACCGGCTGGCTTTGAACTTCAGCCTTTCATTTTAAGCTCAGTTCAAAGCTACCCTTAAGACAAACATAGCTGAGCCCCCCCTCCCCTTCTTTGTTCCTGTTAACATTAACATTAACATTACACTCAGTTTTCCTCTAATTATACATTATTAATGTAGAGAAGGAAAAGATAACCTGAAGGTAGAGATAAGCTTTCTGTGGATCTTTCTGCCAACTAAGTTTTGTCAGATACTTATTTCTCTGGCTACACAAAGTACAGGAAATAAAGAAAACAAACTTCGTATTTTGAAATATTGTCTATTTCACAAATTAAACTAAAAACTACAGGTTTGGGGATTAAACCATCTTCAGGTTTAGTTATAGGTTAGGTTAGGTTTTATGACTCATGCCCGGGCTTTAACTACGAGGTCATATCGCCTACTACCAGAGCGCTCTTTCGTCACTCTGGTGGACATGAGCCCGACTCTACTGTGGGAGTCCTAAATTTTGCCTACCCTAAATTTTTATTCATCTAGGGTAGGGGTCTTTAACGAGTACCTGACATCGTACAGGCTCGGGACCATCGCTTAACGTCCCATCTGAAGGACGGCGTGCTTAAGTTTATTTTACCTCCCAGATAAAATAAACTAAGGGCCTCGGTCGGGTTACGAACCCACGACCTTGAGCTCAGAAGTCAAGCACGCATACCACTGAGCTACCGGTGCCCTCGGTTTAGTTATATACTAAGAAGAGGTTCTATCTAAATCTGACCATGGTTTAAACGGGTAGTTTTTGTGTATAATTCTTGTAAAAAAAATATAAAGAAAAACTTGTGTCTATTTCACAAAATATATAAAATATAGGGGAGTACTTTCGGTATTGCTACCATCTTGAGCCAGGTCTTAACAAATACTAAATGGAAGTTCAACCAGTTTACAGTCGAAAATGTCCCCTTTTTCAGTCCCAAAGGGGTTTTTACCTTTCTCTCCTGTACAGAAAAATAAAATTTCTTCTCAATTTGAAAGCTTAATAATAACAGACAATTTTTGAAATAGTATCTTCTGAATAAAAATAAAAATATATATGCATATATGAAATTTATTTAAGCCCCCATGGGGTTTTTCCCTGTCCCTCCTGTACAGTTAAAATATTGAAAACATGAACATAAAAATATGGACAGGGAAAAGCCGCATTGGGGCTGAAAAAGGGGACAGTTTGGATTGTAAACTGGTTGAATTTCCAGTTAGTATTTGTTAAGTCGCGGCTGAAGATGGTAGGAATACCGAAAGTACTCTCATACATATATATATTTTGTGAAATAGACAATATATATTTTTAAAAAACATCCGCAGAGAGATTTTTTTATATATTTATTATAATTGTCCACAATACGTCCATCTTTCTCAACTTATAAGTTAAATGTAAGGAAGTCATGTAATCGATCAATATTCGATATTGAGAAATGCGATACATCGCATATATCAACACGATAATTAGTTATGACGATTCAGAAGTTACTCAGTAAGACAACTATTGGTTTTCAGCCAAATCAACCGAAGGAAACGGTTAACAGAGAGAGAGTAAAACTGAGTTGATTCTTGAGTATTCCCACAATAATCCTCTGGTCCGTGCCCTCCATTCTGCCGTACTTCCCCAACGACGGCTTAAGCGTCAATGGCCTAGAGACCTCCTTAGCAGCAGCAGTGACAGTGACAGTGATTAGTTACAAATGAGAGAAAATCAGTGACTAGGAAGTGTCACCACTGTGTGATTTCTCCCCTCATGACATTTTGACATTGCCATTATGTCTGTATTAGCATATTTGCTTGTTGTATATATTTTTATACAGTTGTAAATATCTCTTTGTAAATAAAAAAAAAAAAAAGATTCTTGAGCTGGGGAAGTACACTGTCAATGATTCGTCAAAAAATGAAATTATTCAAAGATGATGATGATGAGTTTCCACCAAAATTATTTATAATTTTAAAAAATCACATTATAAATCCCGATGAAAAAAAAATGTATCGATACGAAATTTTATATGTATAACCAGAAATCTAGAAGAAATATATAAATTTTCATTCGAAGCAGCCAGAAGGAAGGGAGGGATCAGGGGTGCTCACCTGGTTAGTTAGTTATTGTGACTCATACCCGTGCTTCAACTACAAGGTCATATCGCCTACTACCCGAGCGCCCAGATTGACATGAGCCCGACTCTACAGTGAATGTCCTAAATTTTGCCTATCCAGGTTTATTCACCTAGAGTAGGGGGTCTTTAAAAAGTACCTGACATATAGAAGGTCAGGTTTAGGTTTTATGACTCATGCCCGGGCTTTAACTACGAGGTCATATCGCCTACTACCAGAGCGCTCTTTCGTCACTTTGGTGGACATGAGCCCGACTCTACTGTGGGAGTACTAAATTTTGCCTACTCTAAATTTTTATTCACCTTGGGCAGGGATCTTTAACGAGTACCTGACATCGTACAGGCTCGGGACCATAGCTTAACGTCCCATCCGAAGGACGGCGTGCTTAAGTTTATTTTACCTCCCAGATAAAATAAACTAAGGGCCTTGGTCGGGTTTCGAACCCAGGAACTTGAGCTCAGAAGCCAAGCACGCATACCACTGAGCTACCAGCGCCCTCAACATATAGAAGGTTCTTGAACATCGTTTAACTTCCCATCCGAAGGACGGCATGCTCAATGGTGAAACCCAATTCAAGTTAAAGGCTCGTTTAAGGGATGATTTAGTTTAGGAGACCCTCAGGCAGGAGACTGTATTTAAGTGGAAGACGAACATCTGTATCCCACCCTTGAAAATATGCACTAATTGTACGGGAAGATTTCAAGTAGAACTTACAACGGGTCGACTTGACTACCAAGTTAAGCTCTTGTAAGTCTTGGGGCTGAATATAACGACTGTCTCCAGCCTTATTAACTACACTTGTGTTTCCAGGACTGTTTTATAGAACAAACACGGAGTCTATATTTGCTATCTACAAGTTTTAATATTTAATTCAAATTTTAGTTGTACTTAACCACAGATAAATGCTGGCTTGAGCTAAATTTTAATTTATATACATATATATGTATACGTTTCGGGCATCACTCCCAACATCAGTATCTATAATTCATGTGTTCTTTATGTTAACTATTCCTTCTGTCAATAAGTATATTCCTTTTATAGAACATTTATTGACAGAAGGAATAATTAGCATAAAGAACACATGTATTATAGATACGGATGACTTCCCGAAACGTTTGTAATTGCTATTTTTTGAGAAGAAAAAAATAAATGGGAGAAGTGATGCTGTAAGTAGGGGGGAGAAGTATGTTCTACCACAGGAGCACAGGAGCGAAGGAGCTGTGCTCCTTCTCTCCTGTGCTCCTGTGTTAGAACATACTTCTCACTATAGGAGCGCAGGATCACCCTTTCACCACAGGAGCGCAGGATCACCCTTTCACCACAGGAGCGCAGGATCACCCTTTCAACATCCTGAGCACACCATCCTTCGAAGCTCTAACCAGGATCACAGGAGCAAAGGAACACCCCTCATCTACACCATCCTCTAGGATCCTTCAGATACCTCGCAGGAGTCAAGCATTTCAACACCCTGAGCACACCATCCTTCAGTAGAAGCCACACTCCATGCTTTTTAATTCATACAGCTCTAACCCATGAATGCAGTCGAACAGTTTGGAAAACTGTAGACCATGCATAGTAGTAGGGAAAAAAGGTTAAGAAAAAACGTAAGACCCAACGGTTACAGGAGCATCCCCCTTCATCTACACCATTCTCTAGGATCCTTCAGATACCTCGCAAGAGTCATGTATTCAACACCCTGAGCACACCATCCTTCGGTAGGAGCCACACTACATGCTTTTTAATTCATACAGCTATAGCCTTCTTAAAACTATCTTAATATAGATGGAGAGGGGTTATAATATGAAATAAGGAAACATATACTAAGTTGTGTAACGATTTATTAATACATAAAATTACATTGTTAGATAATAATTTGTTCTTCTCTGAGTTCCTCAATAATAGCTGCAATTTCATTTTCATGACCTGTGTGTCCAGCTAGTTTGGATGAATACAATAAACCTAATCTTCTCACGAGTTCGTTGGGGTCGTTCCAGAACTGTATCTTATTTTGGTTTTCAAAAGTTGGTAGACCTTTGCCCTCCTTCGGTGGTATAATTTTGGAAATGATGTTTTTGTATTTGTAACCTCGATTTCCTCGTATAGGATGCCTATTACAGTAGTCTTTATAGTAGGCATTTGTTTCAGTGAGCAATTTAGCATGTAGTTTACTGTCGCTCTCATTGTAGTACCGGGGTTTCTTCATAAAAATCAAATCTAGTAGTCCATGTGTAGCCTTGTATGCCTTATCGTTAATAAATATATTGTCGTCATCGAATGTTATTTCACTATCACCCAAGGCCAAGCCGCCTTGAGGAACAATACGAACACCATACGTTGTATCAAAGGAATCGTCACCTTTCAGCAACCTTTCAATGTAAGGGGATATTTTAGGACTTAGCTGACTAAGACCTTTTTGAAGACTAGCATTTCCAGCTGGTGTGGAAATATATTTTGCTATGTTCACAGTATCTAGATCCTCATTCGGTTCATTTTCGCATACTTCAGTCTCTTGTAAAAATTGTGATGTTTTCGGTGCTGTATATTGTTCAGAAATGTTTTCTTCTTCTTCTAGGGGTGAAAATGCAAATTTCCTTTTACGCAAGTGAGGTGTTGTAAAAAAAGATTCTTCCTCCTTGACTGATTCGTTACTAAGAGACTTATGTTCATTCACAGGCTCCTTCTTTACACTCGATCCGGTTCGCTCCCTTTTCTCCCCACTTGATTTATATTTTAGTACTTCTGCAATTTCTCTTAGGGGTTTCGATACAGGCTGTAAAGTATTTTGAACGAATTCCTCTCTTTCATCTAAACCTCTTTTCAAATCTTGATATTTTTTCCGTACAACATTACTCACTTGAACAAGTTCATTCAAAACCTTTTCACAATCCATTTCTAACTGATAAAGGGTTGTGTTCTACCCCACCTTTTATATAATTATAGATGAAAGTGATGTTGGAATTATGCAAATACTAATCATTAATTCCTATGTATGTGTCCATACCAAATCGGTAACGTCCCTCGTTTACAGATGAATCCTTATCAATCACTAGATATCCATAAGGTTCTTTCCAGCATCTCGAGCATATACTTTTAAATTCTTTGTAACTCATATCAGTGGTTACATGCTCATCATAAACATGTTTAAGATTGATATCATCTTGTTTGAAGAGTATAATCAGATTAGCGTTATCTCTGAGCATCTGTTTGGGTATTTTGCTGTATGTTTGGCATAGATAAAATACATCTGCACCTATATGTCGCCCTCTGCTAAAATATTCCAACATTCTTTCCTGTTTGTCCGTTGCAACATCATCAAAAATAAGTAAAGAATTAGCTCTAGCATCTTCGGGTCGTATAAGATCATCACAATTCGTGTAGGTAAAATAGCCTATTTCCGGCACCATCTCCAATATCTCTTTCAACAATACATATTTCGGCTGAAATAGAGATTTGCTAAAAATGTAAATATTTTCAAATCTCAGGCCATTTTCATCGAGTAGTAAGCTAAGAAGAAGATCCGTTTTCCCACAGTTTGATGGTCCGCAAATGAGACATCGAATAGTTTGAGGGAGTAAAGGTCCGTGTTGAAATCGGATTTTATTCCGTTCCTGTGTTAATCTTTCAGAAGAGAACCTTTTGATCGATACCGACTGTTTCTTCATTAACATTATGAGCATTAATGCCTAGGGAATAGACAGGGATCTGTATAAATAGAGGTGTACACTGTTTTCAAACTTTAGTCGTTATGAATGAAACAAAGGTGAAACATGGTAGAGGTCTATTAAATAAACTCATCGACAAGTTACCTGTTGAATTACATCTTCCAGGATATCAGTATTGCGGTCCTGGAACGCATCTAACAAAACGATTGAATAGGGGTGATCCCGGTATCAATCCTTTGGATGCAGCTTGTAAGGAACATGATATAGCATATTCAAAACATAAAGACTCTGATAACAGACGAGAAGCTGATGAGCGATTAATAAACTCTGCTTGGGAGAGAGTAAAAGCAAAGGACACCTCATTAAAAGAAAAGGCTGCTTCGTGGTTTGTAATGAATGGTATGAAAGCAAAAGTGAAAATAGGTGGTGGAAACAAAATGGGAGGCCTTAAGAAGAAATTATCTTTTAAGAATATCGTCAAGGCAGCCAGAAGTGCGATCAAAAAACTGAATTGTAAGAATAGACGACATAAAGGGAAAAAAGGATCGAGCGGACTAATTGAAACATGTAGAATAGCATTAAGAAGTGCTAGGGCGTCTAAAAGACCTGGGTCGGTCAAATTACCCCGCGTACTACCTATTCCGAAAAAGGGTGGTTTTCTACCTGCTCTGATACCTATTTTTGCAGGTCTTTCGGCTATCGGGAGTTTGGCTGGTGGAGCCTCAGCTATAGCCAAAACCGTACATGATATAAAGAATTCTAGAAAGAGCGCCGGTCAAGGCTCCATTAAAATTTCAACCGGTGGAGGTATGTATCTAGCGCCATATAAAAAAGGTTTAGGTTTATATCTCGCCCCTCCATCAAAGATTTCAAAAAACTAATAGAGACCCTGCCGAAAAGAGCTCTAACGAATATAGATCTAATGAATACAATTGAAAAATTAAAAATACCCTTTTTTAGAGGTATATTTATGAGGGATACACTGCCAATTAACCCACCTAGAAAGAAAGAATGTGGTATTTTGAATCTAGATTCAGAAAGGAACAATGGCACCCATTGGGTAGCATATGTTAAAAATGGTGACTATGTCGAATACTTTGACAGCTTTGGCAATCTGAGACCTCCATTAGAGTTCATAAGGTACATGCAGGGTTCTACAATAGTTTATAATAGAGATCAATATCAGGTTTTAAAGAGTGAGAATTGTGGACATTTATGTGTTCAGTTTCTTTATAAGTGCTATTATTATTAGAGTTTGGAACAGTTTCAGACATGAGCTTTACCTTTACACTTAACGGGACATCATCTGTCCTCTCAGCCGATTTTTTCCCTCCAATCATACTCGATGAAGGTTCCTATTACATAGGTCTTTTAAATTTTGTTACATTCAATTCTGTTCCAAACATTGAAGAGGGGGTTAACAATAAATTCTATTATGACCACAATAAAATTATATCGATTCCAACAGGCATGTATGAAATTGAAGCAATAGATAAATATCTAAAACAAGAAATGCAAGGCGATAAATACACCTTCTACATTCGTGGTAACAGAAACACCATGAAATGTGAAATTAAAGCTGACTTTAATATTGATTTTACAAAACCAGATAGCATAGGATCCCTGCTAGGATTCGGAAAAGTACATTTAAAGAAAAATCAAAAGTGGATATCTGATAACATTCTAGATATATCAAAAACTAACATGATATGTGTCGAATGTAACATTACTGCTGGTTCATTTAGTGACAGTCGCCCTGTTCACATTATACATGAATTTTATCCTACAGTTCCCCCAGGGTATAAATTGAATGAGACACCTGCAAATGTTGTCTATTTACCTGTGAACAGTCGTACTATAAACAACATTACTATAAGAATAACTGATCAGAGCGGAAGACTTTTAAATTTTTTAGGCGAGAGAATAACAATTCGCTTACATCTCAAGAATGGGTATTGATTTCAGACCTTCACCGTTTACATATAAAAAACCTGTAATCAGACAACCCTCAGCCAGTACTATATCAAAGACGTTCCGGTTAACAACTGCATCACGACGTATCTTGAAAAGTATTGGGTTAGCGTTGCATACAAAGAGGAGGAGAAGGAACAGAGAAATCAACAATGCCGGGAGCAGACATTTTTAACGTTGAAGAGAAAATCAGTTTTGATGATGCCATAACTAATTACGAGTATCATAATTACTTGCCATATGCATCGTCGACCTTCAACAACAATGATGAAATAAGAATACCTATTTCTCAACAGGATCTCATAAGTTTACCTTCTGAGAGTTATATATGTTTGGAGGGGAGGGTGGTTATTGAAAACTATGAAATACCGTCCATACCTGGCAGGGTGTTATCTAATGATGAAAAAGCTCGACTTGTAGGATTCACTAACAATGCTTTTGCTTTCCTTTTTGATGAAATACGTTATGAATTAAACGGAGTAGAAATAGATAGAACAAGAAATGTCGGAATCGCAACAACAATGAAAGGCTGGGTCTCATTCAAAAAAGGTGAAAAAGGAGTAGAAAATGCTGGATGGAATTGGAAGTATTGTGATTTACCTTTAGATCAGATAGACTATAGAGGACATTGTAAAGATGAACATGGTAACTTTAATGTATGCATTCCATTAAATATGCTAAGCGGGATGGCAGAAGATCATACTCGTGCCATAATCAATATGAACCAGGTCTTAATATTAACTAGAGCCCGTAATGACACAAACGCTGTAGTCGTGGATAATCTAGCAGGTGTCGTAACAAACATCAAATGGAGTATTAAAATAGACCGACTTTACTGGAAAATGCCCCACGTTCAGCCATCGGACAGTATGAGATTACACATATTAAAATTACTACAAAGAGGTAGAAACATTCAAATGGGCTTTAGATGTATGGATCTGGTCGAATACCCCACCCTTTCAGAGAGTGCTAAGCATAATTGGACTATAAAAACAACAACATCCCTAGAAAGACCTCGGTTTGTTATTGTTGGTTTTCAGACAGCAAAGAGAGATCAAGAAATTAAAGATTGTAGCACATTCGACCACTGTTCTTTAAGAAACATAAAACTATATCTCAATTCCAAATCATATCCATACAATGATTTAGCCCTCGCGTTCGAAAAACAAAAGATGGCTGAATTATATGAAATGTATTCACGTTTTCAAAAGAGTTATTACAAATGTGAAACTTCATTCCCTGCTCTAACAATAACAAGTTTTGTAGAAAAAGCCCCTTTAATCGTGATTGATTGCTCCAACCAAAATGATAACATCAAAGCGGGTACAGTAGATATTCGGCTAGAGTTTGAAGCATCAAAACCTTTCCCTCATAACACAACAGCCTATTGTTTAATAATCCATGATAAGATAGTGGAATATAACCCTGTAACGAATATTGTTCGTAAAATGTAATTAAAAAAAAATTATATGTGTTTGTAATATTAGTAATCAAAAATGTTTTGATATAGAAGTGTTATGTATTACTATATTTTCATCTGATATATATATCATTGCTATTTATATATACCTTATGTAATGTGAAAGATTGTATCTTAATAAAGTATCTTAACAACAAATATGTGTGACTTTCCCTTTATTTAACCCTTAAGTCTTAAATATATAGTTCTAAGACTATAATTATATCCTTAGCTGTTTACGAAAGTAACTAAACAGCTAAGGATGTAATTATTTTTTAGAGATTTTCACATACACGAGTTCAAAACTCGACAGGTAAAAGTTTTTTTTTTTTTTTTTTTTTTTTTTTTTTTTTTTTTTTTTTTTTTTTTTTTTTTTTTTTTTTTTTTTTTTTTTTTTTTTTTTTTTTTTTCTAAAGATGATGGAAAGGTGATATAAGAAAATTAAAAAAACATAGGTTTATTCTGGAATAAATAAGTTTATTATTTTTTTTTTTTATTTTTTACAAAAATGGAAATGTACATAACATAATTATTTTATTTATTTTACAAATTTGCGAAAAAGATCAATCGAGCTGATTGTTGTCTTCTATGAAGTCGGTTTCGTCTTCTTCTTCAAATATAGTGTTGAGTGCGCGACATATGTTACAGAATAATCTTGAGACATAAAAACAGGGGCAGGTGTTAGGCCCCATTTGGCATCGTTTATCAGACCAAGGGCATTGCCTGTAATGCAGTTCATCATTGTATCCTTTTTTCTTCTCCGTATAAACGCCTGCCATTTGATGAAGTTCTTCGATATATCTCTTGCAAGTAAGCCAGTTCTCTACGTTATATTGTTCCAGAGTGATCTTCAGATATTTCACGTTGAAAAGATGATATGTTGACATAAGACCCAGTTGTCTCAGCTCCTCCATGATGACTGAGTGAAAGTCGTTCTAGAGTATTCCTCAAAGAAGCTATATCGGTAGATTCATAGGAGGGAAGGAAGGCCCCCCTCTCTTCTTCATATCTGGTGATAAGTTGCTTTACATGATGGATTTTCGATAATAAACTATTCACCCTGTGAAGCATTGTAATATCCATGATGCAAGTCAATGCCTTCGTGACAATAGAATGAACGAGAGAAAGAGAAAGGCGACTGTACAACAGTGGAGAATGGTGGGAGAGTGTTTAGAAAAAGGGTGGCGATGAGAGAGGAACGGTATCATCCTTAATTATAATTATAATATATCTTTGGTGTCTATCCAACTCTTGTCATTCATTCCATACCACTTTACGAAAGATCTGTTTTTATTTTTTCGCAACACCTTCTCCACAAGATAAAAGTTTGGGTAACGTGCAGATGTTAACTCATGTATATAAAAACATCCTTGTATTTTTACACCGTTACAATCAGTAAGTAAATATGTGATGGGATTAGTTTTTTTAATCTGATATATTCTAAACAATTCACTACTCCAATTTGGAGTATAACCTTTCTCAAAAACGGTTTTGAATTTGCTAATTCTTACCCAGTCATTTACCTTAAATTTCGGTTTAATCTTTGACAAACTTTTTTTATTTTTTTTAATGTTATAAACATTTTCTAGAAGGTTTTGCTCGTTGGATTGTTTAACATCTATAGGTTTCATTCGAATAGTTCTATGATAACTATTATTATATTCATTAACAATTTCTGGTAATATTTTTAAATACTTATAATTTCCGTTATAACTAAATTTTTTGTATAATTTGTTTTTTAACGTTCTAATAAAACGTTCAACTATGGATGCTTTCTTCACACTAAACGTGTTGTAATGGTTAATACCATGACTTTTCATAAGCCTCATAAAACTTTTATTAAAAAACTCTGAGCCCTGATCAGTCTGAATATTCCGCGGAGAAGAAGGAAGTGTTGCTAGTATTTTCCTAACGACTCTGCATATCTCTGAACCCTTCTTATTTTTTATAGGCAGAGCATATGCGAATTTACTAAAACAGTCAATTATACACAGAATGAATTTATACCCTGAGATCTCTCTATAATACTTTTGAAAATCTGCAACGTCTAGCTGTATTAAATCATTTATACCTTTTAAAACCACCGATCTCCTAATCCAGTTTTTCCTAGCAGGCCGATTTAACTCATTAACAATCTCTTTCCTGATATCTATATTAGCCATCCTCTCGCATACAGATCGAATGTATAAATGAAAGGAATAGGATTGGTTGCCTCTTTAAAAAACTGCGGGCAGAGATAATTTTTTAGACATGAGACAGAAGAATGGGATGAGTGAAAGGTGTGATCTTTCCCTGTATCGACAAGCTCTAACATGTTGTCAACAAGAGGGACCATATATCTCTCTCTCCTCATAGTGAAAGGTAGCACAAGTCATTAGTAATTAACATCTCTATACTATGGAGTTTCAATCAATTGTAAAAATCGGCCCAAAATGTTTTTTAAAAATCGGTGTGAAATATGGCATAGTATATTTAGAACTTCAGAAGGGGGTGAAGAATATACATTTATCGTGCGAGGATTGGACATTATTAAAAGAAAACATGATACGTATCAGCCAATACATGGTTAGTCGTAAATGTGGAGGTCTTTTTGTGAATTTAAAATGTTTTAATATGTATTGTGAAAAAAATGATAGATGTAAAAAAGTGTACATATCTGGCAACTATCCATGGAAATTAGATATGAATCCATGTGGACCTATTAACTGTTTACCATCTAACGAAATATTAATTTGTAAAAAAGATATGCTAATGTTTTTACACTCTTGGAAAACGGTAGATTATTATGTAAACATATTATTAGCAATTGTGAATCCTATTTCTGTTCATACATAATATTAATATGTGTATGCCTTTTTTTGTAAAAATGTATATTTCTTACTATAAAATATAATAGTGTTATATCTGTTTGAAAGTTTTTCAATTCATATCTCAACTATATGCATGTATTTATAATATATGTTAGGCTGAGGAAAAATTAAATAAAATAGATGTATACAAAAAGATTTATTAATATAAAACGGATGATACAATAATAATCATTTTAAAGACGAACAGTTTTTAATTTCTATTCTGAAAATACAATTTCATGAACACCTGCCTTCCTTCCCATATATTTAAACATTAGTGTTGGTATTTTATGTAAATTATAATTTTCAATTGTTTCATTCGATAGACCATTACACAAGCGATATGGTAAATACACTCTTGTAGGACAATCAATATTGGAACCGGAATGAAATTCTTCAGGTTGAATTTCAATAATTAATGCATCACCGAATTTCGTAACAACTTTTTCAAACGATAAAATCGTGTAGAGATGGTCAACAGTCAAGTCCCCTAGTGAGCCTGTTCGCTGGGTTTTTGTCTGAAGTTCGTTAAGGTATTTGGATAAAGCCATCTATTGAACAAGAAACCAAATAAACAGAGTTTTAGATTGATGTTGTCAAAACTGGGATAAACATAGGATTGATTGTTATAATATGAATAATTTTTCAAGAGGTACTTACAGTTGAGGAAGAATGGAGATATTTCACACAAAGGCTCTGGATTAGCAATGACAAACTGTTGGGGAAATACTGTATACCTTTCTAATCCCTTCTCCAAGTCACTTTCCATGCTAGAACCTGTCACTTCAGATTATTATTAGACGCCTCAGACATCCACTAATGGAAAAAACCATTTAGCAAGACCTGCTAATAGCTTACGTCCTTTCACCAACATATATAAAAATTGATATATTTATGACATAAGTCTAAAAGATTTCTTCAACTCCATAGAAATATCCTGAATGGATAATAACAATCACAATTTTCTCAAAATAGATACTTAGAAATATTTATGACAAAATCTGAAATGGCTTTGTTCTCGTTCAACCAGACTAATCGCAACGAATAGCAATATGAGAATATAGTCAATAAATTGTTTATTTAATCATAAAACATATAATTCCCTGCTTCACTATTATTTCTTACTAAGGATAATTAGTGCTATATACATATATGTCATCTATAGCTATTTTTTCAAGTTAGTTTTTCAAGACTTTTTTTTTTTTATTTATTTATGTAGTGTTTGAACGAGGATTATATTAAAAAAAAAAAAAAAAAAAAAATACAATTTTTCCTGTAAACAATATATACAATAGAAATCGTTTATAGCAACCATCAAGAGGTTATAGAAATTCGATCATTTGTAGGAGATATTCCGTTTAGACAATTAATGCAAGTTTAACTCTCCCTCGTTTTTCTTATCCTTTCTCATAGCTAAGACACCCGTTTCTCTTCTCTCTCTTTCTTTAGCTAAGGCATTGTGTGCCATCAATCCTATACGTAAAATGTTCAGATAACATAATATGTATTATTATACAACATAGCAGTATCTATTTTCTTTCATGGTTAGTTACATACAATTTTTTCCTGTTAACAATTTATATATCATACAATATTTAGTTAAATATTTTATCAAAAATTTATAAAATAGATACTTTAACAATAGCTTATTATCTGCCAAGGAATATATACCGTATTTTCTATTTAATTGCTATTTCTTAATAGCACAATATTTAGTTAAATATTTCTCACCAACTTATAAAATATATACTGTCTTTTACAATAGCTTATTGTCTGTCAAGGAATATATACCAGTAATACAAGTTTCACAATTTAACGGCAAGCGATTGTTCAATGTGTTAGCAGGGTTGCAAAGTAATTCCTCTTTCATATAGAGCGAATCTTTTGTTTTAACATTAACAAAATTCATTAAAAAATTTTAAATAAAGAAAAAAAAAAATATATAAAATTAAAAATATATGCTGGAGAGGGGTGGAGGAGAGGGTTCAGAAAGGTATACCCCCCACCACCTCCCAACAGACACTATCCTATATAACAGCCTTCCGACTTTCACCTAGCAAACCACTCGTCTATCGTTCACTTGTGCGTACCGTACTGTCTCAACGTTCTCCCACAACCTTTTTGATCATGTCTGCCCATTCATCCGCCGAAACCTCTGCTTCCAATCTCGACATCAAGAGTCTCCCATACGGCCGTCTCAACATACAACTGTAAGTATCTATATCAACTATATTTCACCTACTGTTAAGGATGTATATACATATCTATATTCGTTTTTTCAGCAATATATCCGGTTAAGCATCATTTAATGTAATGCCATGGATTAAACTCAATATTGAGTTCTTCAGAATTAATAATTTTCAAGCTCATTTCGGGAATAGTGCCAAAGTGTGTTTATGTTAGAAATGTATGTGATTCTTAATTGTCAAGGAGGTAGCTAGATATTTTCAAAAACATATCTATATTCTATAGTACCATGGGTTAAACTCAATATCCCTTCCTTCAGAATTATTCATTTTCAAGCCCCCTTCGGTGATTGTGTCAACATTTTCTTTCACCTATAGTTAAGAAGAGAGATAGATATATTCAGACATGACTATATTCGTTTTTTCAACAATATATATATGATTATGCAATTTTTTTTTATTTATTATTATTATTTATTATTATTATTATTTATTTATTTTATTTTTTTTTTCACAGAAATTGTTCAAAATGTGATATGACCTTCACTCGTCCCAATAACAGACGACGTCATGAGGCTACCTGTGGCAAACGCCAGCACCCTCACTCATGCGTCTCCTGCTTAAAAAAGTTTACTAGGGCAGATAATTTCAAAAAACATTCAAAAACATGTATCGCATTTGATGGTTTATTTGCCAACATCTGTGATAAATGTGGAATGTTCTGTCCTAATAATCTGTTGTCGCATGAGGCGTCGTGTAAGAACCCTCTACCTGCAGCACCTGTCCAGTCTTCAGTGCAGACCCTAGCATCTGTTCAGTCTCCAGCACCTGTTCAGCCGCCTGCACCCAGCCAGTCTCCAGCGCTCCAGCCCTCAGAGTCCGCTCAAGAGCCTACGTCTGCAAAGACTTGTGTCAAATGTAAGCATACGTTTGATAATACCATAGAGTGTACCAAACACGAACTTGTATGCGGAATTACATCATGTAATTGCAATACATGTATCAAAAGTTTTAGCAATGTAAGTAATTTAAATTTCCACCAGGAGGAGTGTGAAGCAACCTCTGCGAAACGCCGGAGGGGTGAGCCGTCTAAAAAGGAGCTGTTAGCCGCAGGAAAAGGAAATATACATGAGTATGAAACCGCATTTAATTATCGATTACAATCTTTTTTTATTCGATCGGATAGCAATTTAGATCTCAGCATGTTTTTAAAATCTGTTCGAGATAAAATAGAGGAGTTGATAACTAGTGTATTTATGAACATGGGTTCTATAAAATTTAATATGGCTGTTGAGTGTCTTATGACGAATATTCTCGCGGAGGAGCTCGACGTATGCATAAAAACGAAAAATGTTGTAGTGCTAAGGGATACCTTATTAGGAAATGTTCTAATTGATCAGTTCGCTAAACTTGAGAACGAGCTCTCCGAAATTGCCTTGAAAAAGAGCGGATGGACTCTTTTAGAAGTTCAGGGTCTTCGACTAAGAATTAATCGTTATGATCCTCTGCGGGGGTCGTCGTATATCCCTCTTCCTAAAATAATCGAATCCCGGAAGGCGTGTATAAATGTTCGTAATAATGACAATTTATGTTTTAAATACGCGATACTGTCAAAATTGATAGAAAACATCAGTAATTCATTCCGAGTATCGAGATTTCAAAATTTGGAACATCCATATGATTTCTCAAACATTGCGTTCCCCACACCTATAAATGATATTAAAAAATTTGAAGCAGTGAACAATGTATCAGTCAATTTATTTGGGTTGGATGATAAAAACCATATTTATCCTATTAAAATCACGAATGTTGAGGAAGCGACGCATTGGGACTTGCTCGTTCTAGATAATGGAGCATACCAACATTATGTTTACATCAAAAATTTTGAACGTCTAGTTCATAGTCAGCTTACAAAACACACTGGTAAAATTTTAATATGTAAGCGATGTCTATGCTCTTTCGGTAATCAAGGTAGTAAATCGGTTGAAGATAAATTCATTGCACATAAAATATATTGTTCCATCAATCCCCCAGTCAAAATAGAGCTGGCTTCCGATCCAATTTTAAGGTATATCAATGTTGAACGCCAACTAAGGCTGCCAATAGTTGTATATGCCGACTTTGAAACCATGCTGGTTCCTGTCCCAGGAGATATATTGGGGGCTACTGTTCCCTATCAGAGGCATGAGGCTATGTCATTTTGTGTTCATGTAGTGGGTGATTCAAATTTACATCTTGATCCCTATATATATCGAGGCCCTGGTGCTAGCGACCAATTTATAAAATATATTGATAGTTTAGCTCTGAAAATTTCGAAAATGTATAAAACTAACATTCCTATTATGATAACAAAAGAAGAGGAGAATGATTGGAATAACTCCTCAAAATGCTACCTTTGTGAGGAGGTGTTTTCACTTGACAATCACAAGGTTCGGGATCATGCCCATCTCACCGGTAAATATAGAGGAGCAGCTTGCAACAGCTGTAACCTACGGTGCAGGACCCCCTCATATGTCCCCATTGTGTTTCATAACTTGTCTAATTATGACTCGCATATAATCGTTAAGGAGCTTGGCAAGGATGCTGAAAGGATTGATGTAATCCCTCATACGCAGGAAAAATATATAAGTTTTACGAAACATGCTCATGGTATCAAGTTGAGATTTATTGATTCTTTCCGATTCATGAGTAGGGGGCTAGAGTATCTTGCTAGTGTACTACCTGAGTCTTCATTTAAAGAAACCAGGAAATATTTCGCTGCGGAGCATCTACCCCTGGTTATGAAAAAGGGAGTTTTTTGCTATGATTATATTGACTCTTTGGAAAAATTGGAGGAGACATCCTTACCACCTCGAGAGAGATTTTATAACACGCTGACCGGTACTCCTCTAAGTGAGGCTGATTATAAACGTGGTCAGTTAGTGTGGGAAACATTCCGCTGTCAAACTCTCGGAGAGTACAGCGACGTCTATTTAAAGACAGACGTATTGCTCCTCGCGGACGTTTTTGAACAGTTTAGAACTGTCATGATGAGTAGTCATAAGGTAGATCCTGCTCACTACTTTTCAGCTCCTGGCATGACCTGGGATGCCATGCTGAAATATACAGGTATAAAGTTGGAGCAATTGCAGGACTATGACATGGTTCTCTTTTTTGAAAAAGGCATTAGGGGAGGTTTATGCCAGGTATCTCATCGATATGCTCAGGCTAATAATAAATACATGTCCGAATACAATTCTAAAAAAGAATCAACATATATAACATATTTGGATGCGAACAATCTTTACGGTCATGCCATGAGCAGGCCTTTACCGTATGGGGGGTTTAAATGGGTGAAAAATCCTGAGAACATAGACATCCTGAATTTAGATGACAATGGTGATATTGGCTACGTAATAGAAGTAGATATCGAATATCCTTCCAGCTTGCATGACCTTCATAATGATTTACCGTTCCTTCCAGAGTCCTTAACCCCTCCAGGCGGCAAACATAAAAAGTTGTTGGCACATTTCAACCCTCGGGAGCGTTATGTAGTTCATTACGTTAACTTGAAACAAGCGATAAACCATGGATTGAAGGTTACAAAAGTTCATCGCGCTATTGAATTCAAACAGTCCAGTTGGTTGCGACCATACATTGATTGTAACACTGAGCTTCGGAAAAATGCCTTAAACGATTTTGAAAAGGAGTTTTTCAAGCTTTTAAATAATGCCGCATTCGGAAAGTTTATGGAAAACATTCGAAACCGTATGA
The DNA here is from genome assembly GCA_963662175.1 of Aradus depressus. NCBI lineage: Eukaryota > Metazoa > Arthropoda > Insecta > Hemiptera > Aradidae > Aradus > Aradus depressus. The sequence continues at coordinate 39,199,523 of OY759222.1, forward strand.
ATCTGTATTTGATTACCCAGCAGAGAAGACTATTAAAGCTAATAGCGAAGGCGAATTTTTTAGACAGAATAGTATATAACGAGAATTTAGCTGCTGTAATTATGGCAAAAACAAAATTGGTGTTCAACAAACCTATATTTGTCGGCCAAGCAATTTTAGATCTTAGTAAAACAGTGATGTATGGATTTCATTATGATATAATGCTCAAAAAATATGATTCGAAATTTTTGAAACTTATGTATACAGACACAGATTCTCTCGTATATTTAATACGCACTCTCGACTGGTATCATGATATGAAGACTCTGGAAACATACTTTGATACGTCAGATTTTCCCAAGTCCCATCTTTGTTATTCCGAACAGAATAAAAAGGTTCTTGGAAAATTTAAAGACGAGCTTAATTCCAAAATACTAAATAGGTACGCAGGGCTCAAGCCCAAAATGTATGCTTTAGATGTTCAATCTGAAATAAAAAAACGGGTAAAAGGGATCCGAACATCTGCTGTTAACAAACTGACATTTGAAGACTTCGAAAAGTTGCTTTTTGAAGGAGTCGTGAAATATACAGATATGAAGATGATTCAATCAATAAAACATGAATTATTTTCCGTTCGGGTTAATAAATTAGCTTTATCCGCCAATGATGACAAAAGGGTTGTGTTAGAAGATAATATACATACATTAGCCTGGGGTCACTATAAATTACAGTAAATTAAAATACTATCTGGTTATCAACTCCTCAATATATTGTTCAATGTATTCCTATCGGTCTGTTATATGCTCCTCACTCTCTTCGTTGGGGTGATAGTCTGCTCTCCTCTCCGGACTACGCAAATATAGTATTACTTTGTTCTCTGTAATTACCTATATATATATTGTTTTCATTTGATTATTTCTGTAATTAATTATATTATGAATAAATGTTTTATATACTGCTTTTATTTGATTAATTGTATTAACTGAATGTGCTATTGTAACTGAATATAGGAATTTACATTAAATCATGAAAATATAAGTTTTATTATATCTTACGTTTTTTCTTAACCTTTTTTCCCTACTACTATGCATGGTCTACAGTTTTCCAAACTGTTCGACTGCATTCATGGGTTAGAGCTGTATGAATTAAAAAGCATGGAGTGTGGCTTCTACTGAAGGATGGTGTGCTCAGGGTGTTGAAATGCTTGACTCCTGCGAGGTATCTGAAGGATCCTAGAGGATGGTGTAGATGAGGGGTGTTCCTTTGCTCCTGTGATCCTGGTTAGAGCTTCGAAGGATGGTGTGCTCAGGATGTTGAAAGGGTGATCCTGCGCTCCTGTGGTGAAAGGGTGATCCTGCGCTCCTGTGGTGAAAGGGTGATCCTGCGCTCCTATAGTGAGAAGTATGTTCTAACACAGGAGCACAGGAGAGAAGGAGCACAGCTCCTTCGCTCCTGTGCTCCTGTGGTAGAACATACTTCTCCCCCCTACTGCTGTATAGTATATTATAGTTAGTTAGTTATTATGACTTTAAAATAAATTTAAATATACTGTACGTTTAGAATGTTAAAAAATTATAAAATATAGTGTGGGTCTTACAAACCGGATGGGAACATAAGCAGATTCATATGGGAAACCGCTAAAAGTGAAAAGTGACCAATGTTTTAAAAGTGGTTAGTAGTCGCAACGTTGACCAACCCGGGGAGGATTTCCCATCACAAACTGTAATATTGTTCTGGAGTGTGAGAGGGAACAGAGAAGGGTTTGAGATAACCCATTTAAGCCACACCTTTCCATGAGACACAGGACAGGGAGAGAGGAGAGGAGGGGTACATAACGTTAATCAGTTTAGTGAGGGTAGGTCTGGCTGAGGTACCACTGGGGAGGTAACTAGGTGTATCACAGGGGAGGCCTAGGTAGGTGTATTGCGGGTTTGTGGTTCTCTACCTCAGACCAGTCACTATTATCATTCATAACAGTCCCCATCTCCTCAATCGTAGCTACTCTATTTAATCTAGTCTTATCTATTCTATTATGTTGCTCTTATGTGAACATAAAAATAGATAGATACATTTTTTATTGCACTAAAGAATACAACCTTAATGGCAACGAATCGTTTTTTTTTTACAAAATACATATTCTTATAGTTATAGAAAAAAAAATGTACCTATATATCCTAAAACTGGAGCATTTACGAATATATATATGTATATGGGTGTACTCACGATTCTCATTCTGCACCTGGTCCTTTCTTTCATCTACGAATTCGAGGCAACACCCCCAGATTCACACTTAAGTTTCCGCGCTACCTCTAAACTTGGTTCTTAACTGAACCCAGATTCGGATCCTGAGCTTGATGTTGAGCTTGAAAAGTGTCATGTCTTCCAACCACCTGACCCCAAAAATAAATATGAAATGAATATTTCGACACGAAATTTTATATATGAATATATATTAGGGAAGGGGGGATTGGGGGGAAAATGAGAAGGCAGTTTAGTGCTTCTGGGATGGGAGATATCACTAAAGTCGGGGGTAAAATTTGGAACCCTCAAATGTGGTAAGAGTCCAACAATTAAGAGATGGGAGGTCTGGAGGGGGAGCGGAAACATACGTATGTGAATTCAGAGGTCGGAGAAGCCTCAAAAATGCAAAAACAAATGTTAAAGGCCTTCCAAATAAAGATACAGAAGGTTTATAGGGAGAGTGGAAACTTAGTAGATATCGAAGGACTTACAAAAAAGCAAAAACTGAAGGTAAGTTCCAATTCAGTCATTTTTGAAGGTTTAAGGAGAAAACATTAATAGTGCAATGTCGATAGATAGGCTTCAAATAGATACGATGATAGTCTATTAGTAAAGCTGGTAGACGGTTCTGGGTGAACCGAGACCGGCTCCTGGCGACTGCAGAACCGGGTATTTGAATTTTCGAGTACCGGATTCACGGTTCCAGATTTTCACAAGTTTTCCGATTAGGTAAAAGCGTGCAAGTTTCTTAGCGCTCACGCATACATTTTCATCCATGGAGGTCCTTCGATCCCCAAATTTGAGTTAAAAGCCGACTTACACATGGTTTTGAAAGGGGAGCAAAAACTTAATTGATTATTTCGTTCTGGGGAAGTACATAGTCGTTGATTTACCGACGACTTTTTTATACAATGGTTGCGTCTCAGAGACTTGAGACTGCGTGTACTCTACATTTGTATACAAGTTGATTATACAAAGATTCATACAGGAGTGAAATCAGGGACCTAGCCTAGTGACAAAAGGGTTTAGGTTTGCTTTAGGCGAGGGAGGGAGGGGTGGTGTGGCTGACTTCAGGGGGGGGGGGGGTCCTTTTGAAATTCCCAGCGGCCCCAAACTTGAAAAGAGAACCAATTTCCCTTTGTTCTAGGCCCTACAAAAGACCCCCCTCCCATTCCCGTCCTACCCCAGCAGTTCAAGTGTATGAATTCCGGTATAGGAGGCATTCACTAGAAGACAAACTCTCTCTAGTCAACTAGCCCCCTCCATGATCAGTTTAAGAAATTTGGAGATCGAGTATTGTAATATCTGAGTCATGTGATCTAAGTTCATTCGGAAATCCTATATATTCCTAGTATCCTATACAAATATTCCTAGAACGAATTAATCAATTAGCTTGAATGGATAAATCTTGTGTCGATATATTACTTCGGCAGTTATTGTGACATTTGAGCTTAATCTCCTGATCTTTGATGCTCCCCTTTCGGAGAAACCTAATAATTATCTCCTTACGGGGTTTTGAAATTAAATATAAAATTTCATGTCGATACATTCAATACATCGGCAGTTACTGGGGACTGAGTTGAGCCCCTCCTTTAGTACCCATTCCCTGAAGCCGATTCAGCAGAAAATTAATAGATGCCGTCTGTAACGAGGTTTTGAATTTACGTATGAAATTTTGTGTCGATTCATTCAATAAAACGGCAGTTATTAGAGTTTTTGTGTCCACCTAATCCCCGTTTTTCCCTGGAATCAGCAATCTGTAATGTCAACCATCCATTACGAAAACCTAGTTGATTAATTCGTGCTGGAGAAAAATACATGGCCGGTGATTTGGGTTCACAGACGATGGATGTGCGTCAACTTCACATATTTTCTGTTCTCTCGCTTTGGATTGATTATATCGATGTTAAGGCCTGATGAAGTGGAGAACCTTTTGAATTAAATCCAGTCGACTGACTATCCACAATCGATAGTCTCTTAAGGTTCTATATCCAACACTCTGAGATCCGCTCTTCTCCCAACACTCTGCACACAGATATACATCCTTTCAGACGGACTTCTCTTCAATCAGAGGATCAACTACAGCATTGAAATAGCTGGGGAAATAACGGAAAAGAAAGAATATATGCCCATCAATGGTAGATAAATATAATACAGTCTATTCAATTAGAATTTACTTTGAGAAGGAATAATAAAGAAAATATACAGCACGAAGTAACAGTAAAATTGTAAAATGACAGCTCTCCTCACACTGTTCTTACTTCCCAAGCTATACGAAAATAGGGAAGGAAAATCGATGTTGAGTTTTCAACGGAATTTTGGATGTTTCCAAAAATTATATTTTTAAAATTCCAAAAAAGTAAAACAATTATGCCTGTGCGTGGCCCTTTTGAACACAAAAACTTCCGGTAGAATAAATTTATCGATACGAAGTTTTATGTGTATCAGGAACCCCATGAGGACGACACATACTGATTTTCAGTCAAATCGGCATGGATGTAATGACACAAAATTTCAAATGTACATTCAAACTACCATCACAACACCTACTAATTTTCCGCGGGATTGGCCTAAGGGAAGGGGGCTCGACTCAAAACCCTGTGTAAGTCGTTGTTTAATTCTTGCTGGGGAAGTACATTGACATAGATCCACCGACGACTTTTTTATATTTATTGGTTTTATTTTATTTACTTTTCAAATTATATTTTTTTCAAATTATATTTGTTAGACTGAGGATGAGGCAACCTCAAAAGCCGGCTAGCATTTAATAATATACCACTGATAATAGAAATGCTCTTATCGACGTCACGCAGTGACATATGTGGGTGTGTACAGCCCATTTGGAGCCCTCTGATTGGCTAGCGCCGATTATGACCCACCTAGCTACGTCATAATGTATTATTATTTCGGATAGAAGTGCCAGAACATACAACAGGGTTTTGATGGAATGTTATACTAGGGAAAACAGGAATGTGTGCTAAACATACATAGTGTTTTTTGGAGGGAAAGAGTTTTTAATTTAAATATTCAACATACACACCTATGAAAGGGTTCCATACCAAGTTTATTTCACTTTCAATAATAGTAATTCCCAATCTCACCCCCTCAGGCGGTCATGTGAGAGGAGTATCATAATCTTAACAGTGGGCCAGGACATTCATTTATATACTACTAGAGCGGTCTGGTAGTAGACGATATGACCTCGTAGTTAAAGCCCGGGCATGAGTCTCAATAACTAACTCGTCCAAGTATCGCATGACGGATTTCTACCAATTCCACTGAAATAGCTCAACAAAATAGGTATCTTATAAGGTTAGGTTAGGTTAGGTTTTATGACTCATACCCGGGCTTTAACTACGAGGTCATATCGCCTACTACCAGAGCGCTCTTTCGTCACTCTGGTGGACATGAATCCGATTCTACTATGGGAGTCTTAAATTTTGCCTACTCTAAATTTTTATTCACCTAGGGTAGGGGTCTTTAACGAGTACCTGACATCGTACAGGCTCGGGACCATCGCTTAACGTCTCATCCGAAGGACGGCGTGCTTAAGTTTATTTTACCTCCCAGATAAAATAAACTAAGGGCCTCGGTCGGGTTTCGAACCCACGATCTTGAGCTCAGAAGGCAAGCACGCTAACCACTGAGCTACCGGCGCCCTCTCGGGGTATCTTATAATTTATTAATATATTCATGAATGTTTATTTTTCCCAGTAAAAATTATTTTGAAAAATATTCTAAGATGTTGGCAGTACCAAAAATTCCTTTAAAAAACAACGAGTCCTCCTTGGGAATGCCTTTGAACTCCTTAGCCCCAGAGTATCTGTAGTGAGAACTATTGGAATAGTTTATTATGAAGCATTTTTGAAGAGTTCTCTAGAGTGGCCCTTTGTTAATTATACCAAGAGAAGGGCCCTTACCCTAGAACAGGAGCCAGGACGGAATATTAACTTGGGGTCAACCTTCCTGCGTTCCTCCCTTCTGAGGGCTCACCACTGGAGGATCTGGGTTCACTGTCTCTCTCTCTCTCTCTCCACTAATTAGGCCAGATCCGATATCAGACCCTAATGGTTTGGTCATTTCCTTTCTCTCTCAGTTCTATATTTTCCATCCCCTCCAGCACATAAAAAAAAGTGGTCGGTGAATCATCGCCAAAGTACTACCCCAGAACGAATTAATCAATTAACGAATTAATCAATTAAAGAATTAATCAATTAACGAATTAATCAATTAACTTTTTGTTCCAAAACCAGTCGACCGTTTGGGCAAATACTAGGGTTTTTGCAGTCGAGCCCCCTCCTCTGATTTCCCCTTTCGTTCTGCCAACTCCGCAAAAAATTAATAGGTGTCGTCTTTATTGAAATTTGAATTTACATATTAAATTTATTGTCGATACATTCATTTCAACGGCAACTATTTCTTGTATTAAGTCTGTTCCTTAATCCTCTTCTTCCTCTTGGCCGAATTGGCTGAAAATTAATAGTTGTCATCTTTATATAGTTTTGAATTTTGATATATAATTTCATCTCGATACATTCAATATATCGTCAGTTATTCGAATTTTCAAGTTTTCTTTTTATTAAGTAACCCTCTGATCCCTACTCTCCTTTGGCCAATTTGGCTGGAAATCAAATGGTATTTTTTTTTTTTTTTGGCCTTATATACGATGCATATTAGCCATGTCACTTTGCTATCTAATTATTTACGACATACATGCCCCTGGGAGCGAGCTCTATCAACGAAATAAAACTCACTCCCGGACGGGATTCGAACCTGCAAACCATGGTTAGACAAAAGCCCTACGCTCTAGCCCGCACGGCCACCATGGCCCCCTGGTGTCGTCTTCAAAGCCGGCTAGCACGAAATAGTAAAATCTCTGAGAGATCATGTCTTTATTTTACAACTTGTGAAAGGGCGTCGGTAGCTCAAAGTTAGCGGAAAAAAAATCGATTTTGAATTCCGGCTGAGGCCCTCAGTATATGGGAGGTGAAGAAAAAAAAAACTTGAGCATGCCATCCTTCGGATAGGACGTTAAGTGATGGTCTCTAACCTTTACGATATCAGGTACTCGTTAAAGTTTCACATCCTAGATAAATAAACAAGGGTAGGCAACATCAGGAGTCCCATAATAGAATTGGTCTCATGTTCATGAGAGCTACAAAAGAGCGCTATGGTAGTAGGCGATATGACCTCGTCGTTAAAGCCCCACACTACGTGGGCCATCTCCACATCTATAGACAGGATTGCTAGCATCAAATTACCAAGTTGTGTCACTTCTCTGTCGAGTTGTGTCCGAAGACACAGTTAGCCAAGGAAGACAAAACTTGGATCTACTTAGTTCGATAGTTTTCATTAATTAATTACGACAAGCAAATGTAATAAATTATAAGTTGATGCAATAATTTAGGAGGCACCATTTGGGTATGAAATAATAATTAAAGAGCATTAAGTTAGTCATCTGGTGACCGTTACTTAATTAAGTAGAAATTGAAATATTACCATAAGCTTAAAACAGCTTAACAACATAACATGGCAACTTGAAAGTAAGTTGTTAAAGACAGATACATCAGCAAGTCCTCGGAGGACTTAACTGTTGATGATCAGGGCTTTACGCTGGTGTTCTTTAAAAGTGTCTTCTCGTCATATCCCTTAATATCAGAGTTCGTCGCTCTGGTGGACGTCATGTCCACTGTCATAGCTGCCATCCTTTTGGGGTTTTGCATTCAAATATAAAATTGCATGTCAATACATTCATTACATCAGCAGTTATCAAGGGCGTAGCCCCCCCCCCCCCCCCCCCCCTTTGGCCAGAGCAAAAAACCAAGATAAAATTAAATGTACAAAACAAGTCATATTACATTTATTTAAACATACATGAATTCGATCATTTCATTTCCTCGCTCAAAATCTTCATTCATGTTATACTTAATACTCTTAGAGCTGATTTTACATGCGCACTAAAAATGCAAAGCGTAACAACAGCAAATGCACGCTATTGGCTGTGAGTAATTTAATTCTGAAAGCACAGAAACCATAGCGTGCATTTGCTGCTGCTACGCTTTGTATTTTTGCTGCTCATGTAAAGTCAGCTTAAGTATTACAATCAGTGGTTACTTCAGGGGGAGTTCCTAGAGGTCCGAGTCTCCCAAATTAATAACAAAAAGTCTGCAGCGCTAACCAATGAAACTGCGGGCTGTGCCCCCGAGACATACCCCCACCCCTGTAGCCTAACTTTGCCCCCCCCCCCCTGCTCAAACTCCTGGCTACGCCCCTGGCAGTTATTGTGTTTTTTTTCTGTTCCCTTGTCTGGAAATCAACCATTATTTCTGCATTTGAAATCGTATTTTGCGCCTCAGAGTCTCAAAGATGTGATTAGAGTATTGTCCGTAGAAGCCCGGCTAGGTTTAGCGGCTAGAAGGGAGTCTGCCGAGCAACGCCGGGCACTTCAACTAGTGCTCTTCATATTACTTTCACACAGTTGGGCGACGATATCAAAGAGGAAGCGTTATTGCATACAGTGCTCAAGATCCCAGGTTCCCAAGATTCCAAGCTACAAGAGAAGGGATATGAGTATTGGATGCGTAGGTCCCTGGGTGTACCCACCATTTACAATGCCTCCATCCTGCTAGTGGTGTTAATTTTCCTTTTTATAACGCCCCCAGGTGACTGAGTATTTAATAAGCTTATTTTCATAGGCTTTCATTTTAATTAAAATTGTTTTTTTAATCATTTTTTTACTTTCTCAGCTCTACGAAGGAACAGAAGAAGGATCAGAAATTTGATGTTGAGCTTGAAAAATGTCATGTCGTCCAACCACCTGACCCCAAAAATATGTCTGCATGTGTTTATGATGACGATAACTCCCGATAAAATGAATATTTCGACACGAAATTTTATATATGAATATATAATAGGGAGGGGGGGGGGGGGGGGGGGGAATGAGAATATACTTTAGTGCTTCTAAAATGGGAGATAGCACTAGAGTCGGGGGTAAAATTTGGAACCCTCAAATGTGGTACGATTCCAACAATTAAGAGATGGGAGGTTTGGAGAGGGAGCGGAAATATACGTATGAGGCTGGGTAGCCTCAAATTCAGAGGTCGGAGGAGCTTCAAAAATGCAAAAACAAATGTTAAAGGCCTTCTAAATAAAGAGACAGAAGGTTTATACGGAGAGTGGAAACTTAGTAGATATCGAAGGACATACAAAAAAGCAAAAACTGAAGGTAAGTTCCAATTCAGTAATTTTTGAAGGTTTGAAGGAGAGCAGAAACTTACTTTTAAGGTAACCTCCTTAGTCTATAGAAACACATTAATGCAGCAATGTCAGAGAGGTTTCAACCAGATACGATGATAGTCAACCATAAGTGAAGATGAACATTTGTTCTAGTTCTAACGAAAATAGCCGTGGAAGAAAATTTCTTGTGGCACCGATTCTTCCTAATTTCTGAAAAAACATTAATAGTCCAATGTCGGTAGACAAGCTTCAACTAGAGACTATGATAGTCTATTTAGTAAAGCTGGTAGACGGTTCTGGGCGAACCGAGACCGGCTCCTGGTGACTGTAGAACCGGGTATTAGAACATTCAGCCGGACCCAAGTCCACGGTTCAAAACTTGAACCCTGCTCCACGGTTCTAGATTTTCACAAGCTTCTAGATAAGGTAAAACCTGCAGGTTTTTAGCGCTCGAGAGTAAGTTTTCGCCCTCCCTCTAAATCTGTGATATCTTTATTTGGTGAACCCTTACCTTCTGTTATTGCTATTTTGAAGATCCTTCAATCTCCAAACTGAGTCACAATTAAGTTTCAGCACTCTCTCTAAACATTCATTCTCTGAATTTGGTGGACTCTTCATTCTGTTTTGTTTTTTGAGGATCTTTGAAGCTACCCTCCGATTCATATGTAAGTTTCCGCGCCACCTCTAAACGTGGTCTAGACCCTGATTCGGACCAACCTTCCCGACCAGGAATCGTGGATACGTCACAGGCCTCAAAAAGGCGAAAACAATAGTTAAGACACATTGGCCACACTAGCCACATTGGCCACATTACTCTACTGCGCAATAAAAATCACCCACATACAAATTCACATTAGCACAAATAAACGCTACTCACGAACACGAATCCACATGCGTGCAAAAAGAAGCGCAAACAATTAACGCGCACCCGAATTCATGAGCTCACTAATATACGCGCATACAAATGTCGTCTATGTACTTTCATTTGGGGTTTTGAATTCACATATATAATTTTGTTTCGGTACATTCATTACAAGGGTAGTTATTAGAATAGATAATTAAAATACACAATTTCTTTGTCAAACTTCACTATATATTCTCAAATACTCAACTAGTTTCGCCGTGTTAAGGCATTATCAAGAGTCACTTACAAACTGACAGAATTGGTTGACAGGGTAGAAGGTACAGTTATGGAGGGGGTTTTTAGGTAATGACGGGGAATCCCTTGTTTTTGTTACTCTATACATTCCAATAAACAGATATTTACAAGATAATAATAAATATTACCTAAAAACCCCCTCCATAACTGTACCTTCTACCCTGTCAACCAATTCTGTCAGTTTGTAAGTGACTCTTGATAATGCCTTAACACGGCGAAACTAGTTGAGTATTTGAGAATATATAGTGAAGTTTGACAAAGAAATTGTGTATTTTAATTATCTATTCCTAGAATGGAGCTTCACAAAGTAAAACTGGAAAACATAAATTATTAGTAGTTATTAGAGTTTTTGTGTTAAACTTCCCCCGTTATCTCCCCCTTCCCTTTGACCGATTTGACTGAATATCGATAGGTGTTGTCCTTATGAGTTTCTAGATCCACATATAAAATCTCATGTTGATACATTCATTCTATCGGGAGTTATCATGTTCACACCCACATAGGAATTTCTTTTTTTCACTTTTGGAATCAATTAACTAACATAAATTTCGACAATTTCTGAGTTGAGTCCTATTTCTATGTACAGAGATGAGCTTCATCCATTAGATCTGTACCAATATTTACTCCAAATTTTCTGTTATCACGCTACCTATGATATATCACCTATTGCCAATGCACATACCCCGGCCATATCACATCGCCTGATATATGCTCTCCCAGTATTGATATGAAGGGCTGTGTAGACTTCAACCCCCCACTGCCGCACAGTCCTCTGACAGACTTTCGATGTATCGATTACAACTGGCCCCGTTTTTTTACTGATCCCCTCAATGTCTCCCCCCGAAAGGGATCCATGTTTTTCTTCCCCCTCCTCATTTTTTTTTTTTTTCTGCATTTCGGAAAATTGAATTCTAATGGAGAAACCGGGTGATATCTTTTTTTTTTATCTCTTTTCTTTATTTATTCACCGCACTCTTTACCATTTGCCACCTCATATTTAGTTGAACATTATACAGAAAGGAAAGGGACAGATTAACTGAATCGTCTAGATAAACCGAGAGTTGAACTTATTAAACTAGATAATTCAGAGGTACACATATTGCTCCCATTCTGTTGATATATAAAAGTATATATCATCATATATATGATGATATATATAAAATAGTTATGCAAAAATACGGGCTTAATTTGATGAGTGGAGTAAAAGAATGTATATTTTAAGAGTCTGAAAGTGTTTTGAACTCGAGTCACGTGACTTTTCACATTACGTCACCTATCTTTTGGCGTAGACATCTAGGGGTGGATCATAAAGTGAGGGAGGGGATGGGGGTTATAAGTATTATTGGAAGTCTTGGGCGAATTATTGGGGGGGGGGGGGGGGGGGGGTATTAAAGATTTCTATGATGAAAGAAGATTTGAGACCAGTTCTAACATTGAAATATATTTATTTTTTAAGTTAATTTTTTCCATGTCTAAATACTTATTCAATTGTCAATCATAATATCCAATATACAAAATATCGTCTATACAACTTATATTTTCTTCTTCATGAAGGAAAATAAATAAATATGAAAAATAGTCACTAAGCTGTTGCTAACACAACGTTAAATCTACAGGAGATGAGGGCGCCGGTAGCTCAGTGGTATGCGAGCTTGCCTTCTGGGCTTGCTATCTGAGAGGTAAAATAACCTTAAGCCACACCGTCCTTCGGATGGAACGTTAAGCGATGTTCTCGAGCCTGTACGATGACAGGTACTCGTTAAACACCCCTGCCCTAGGTGAGTAAAAATATAGGGTATGTCCACCAGAGTGACGAAAGAGCACTCTGGTAGTAGGCGATATGACCTCGTAGTTAAAGCCCGGGCATGAGTCATAAAACCTAACCTAATCTACAGGAAATTATATTTACAGATAAACATTTAAAGAAGTCGTCGAATCATCGCCAATGTACTTCCTCAGCAAGAATTTATTTGTTTTAGTTGAGGATCTCTCTCTGATCTCCCCTCTCCCTGATTCCGCTGAAAATTAATGGGTGTCGTCCTTATAGGGCGTTGAATAAACATATGATATTTCGTGTCTTAATCCTCCCTTCACTTCGGTCGATTTGGCTGAAATCAATTGGTGATGTCCTTAGAGTGTTCTGGATACACGTATAAAATGTGTCCATACATTCATTCTGTTATCGTGTTCACAGACACACAGACAGAAAATGTTTTTTTCATTTTTGGAATCTGGGGGAGTATTTTTCCATTTGGTTACGTATTGGCGAGTTCGTCTGTTTGTTAGATTTTATAATGAACAATACAAGGTAGATAGATATGTTAAACCATTGAGTTGAGGACTCATATTGTCATGAAATTATTGGCTTGTCCAGAACCCATTATCCCTACATTCATCTCCACCCTCAACAAGGACCAATATTGGGCATGTAGGAGCCGCCAATAACGGATATTTGATCTATGGCATTGTATGCCAAATAACCTATTTGGATATCAGGATGGCATGTTTAGATGGAGAACTGCCAATCCAATCAGGCAATATCCAACCCAAAATGATTTATATTTCCTTAATTAAATAGTTGACAATTAGTTATTATTATGAGTTATGCCCGAACTTTAAGTACAAGGTCATATCGCCTACTACCAGAGCGCTCAATGTTTATAAGGTCTTTCTTACTTCCCCAGGTATACGAAGTATTGGAGAAGTTACGTAATCTATCAAAAATTCAAAGCCGAGTTTCCAACGAAACTTCATGTTTTCCGAACTCTAGATTCCAAATTTGAAAATAAAATAATAATAATAATTTAACTATAACTTTCGACAGAATGAATGTATCGAAATTTTATACGTGTATCCAGAACCCTCTAACAGCGACACTTATTTATTTTCAGACAAATTAGGGGGAGGCTTAACACAAAAAATGTAATAACTGCTGAATAGATAGAGATAGAATGAATGTTCTGACACGAAATTTTATATGTGAATTCAGAACCCCATAAGAACGATACTTATAAACTTTCAGGGATATCGGCCGAAGGGAAGGGGTAGCTCAGCTTAAATACCTTAATAACTACCCTTATATAGAATCTATCGACAGAGGATTTAAGCCGGTGCCACACGATGTTACCAACACCCTCCAACGTTGGACGATTGTTGATTGGTAGCATCGTGTGGCTAACGTTGGCGGAGAGACTTTTTTACCGCCACCATCAGACTTGGTCCACATTTGATGCACGGCTACACGAATCGTCCAACCTTTTCAAATGTTTATATTGAGGTTATGCCAGTGTTATTAATTTAAAAATTATTTTGTCAACGCTTTATTATTTATGTTTAAAATAAGTTACTTTTACTTTTTATATTTCAGTTGGTAATTACATATCTGGAAACTGGACCAACGACGTAACAATAGAATAAATGTAAAAACATCTAAAAATCTAAAAAAAAACTCAAGTTTCACTTGTGTTTACACTTGGACTCAATTTGAATACAATGTGTTTGGTCCAACATTTGCTTCTCGTCTAGTAAGGGCACTTGTACACCAATCGTCCAGTGTTGGATTCAAAAGTTGGAGTCCAACACTGGAGACAAACGTTGGTAGCACCGTGTGGCACCGGCTTAAGCAGCCCCTATTTAAGTCAACTATTGAATATTGTTACATATATATAAATAACAAACGGTCGTCTGGTTATGGAGGAAGGAGGCGAAAGGTTAATAGATTAATTCGTTTTGGGGAAGTACATTGCTGGCGATCCACCAACGACTTTTCTTCTTTACAACCTTGGGTTCTACAAAGACGGCAGATTAACGTGTAACCCTCACATACAACTCCAACGATAAAGTTCGGTTGAATCGATGTTAAGGGCCACTTATTGAGACTGTTTGCACCCCTCGGGGTAAGGGAAGTGTTGAAGAGAGGCTATGACGGGTTGGAGGCGACCACAAGCCGATCAATCTGCGGCGTTAGGTGGTCGTCTTCAGCCCGTCATTCATCTTTCTTCTGCTCCATCATCAGCTGCCTCAGGTCCAGTCTCAACGTACAATCTGGTCGGTCCTGAGAATCAACTCCATCTTGGCCTGGTCTTACAGAGGACATTCAAATAATACATGTTCTGCAGCCTCGATGTTACCGCTTCAACAGTGTTGGTTGTTCATAAGAAGAAGAGTTTAGAGTTAAATAATATATGGCAACGATCCAATGTCTAGGATATACCCAGGTAAAGTCGAGGCGCCCCCAGACATCCAGAAAGTATGCGTGTCGTTCGGCCAACTGATCTGGACTGTCCGCTCCAGGGCTAACTGTGTAATCTTTAAAAGAGCTGCGCTCTGAGCATGCACCAGAATCACGCGCTGCCGTTTCCTGGAGCCATGCCACCAACCGACAACAGCGTACCTTACTATAGCCACGGAAACTCCGGTGTAGATTGTCTTATACGGGGAGTAACCGAGCCCTCACGTCGCGCGGGATAGGCGGCTCAGTGCCGGGCAGAAAGTGGATTTATCCTTAACCCCATCCTCTATGTGATCAGATTGTCGTCCGTGGATCGTCAAAGCCGGGGGGTGCCGAGCATTGGATCAGTGAAGCCTAGGCCAAAGTCAAAAGTTTGTACATCAACGGTTGTTTGTTATCAACGAACTGACAGTTTACAAAAGTCAATAACATGTGTTCCAATAACATGTGATCACAGCATATGTTTCAATGAAAGATGATCACAGCATATGTTTCAATAACAGGTGATCACAGCATATGTTTTAATAACAGGTGATCACAGCATATGTTTCAATAACAGGTGATCATAGCATATGTTTCAATAAACAGGTGATCACAGCATATGTTCCAATAACAGGTGATCACAGCATATGTTCCAATAACAGGTTTATAAGAAATAACAGTACCTATGTAATTGGAAGAGGCCCATGGTAACCGTTGTGGTGATTTCTATTTGTCTGGTCTTCTAAATACAGATTCGTTGTACAAAATTCCTGAATGGTTGTTGGTTTGTTTGATTAACGTTCTCGTGTACTCCCCCCACTGCAACGGATAGGTCGAGCTCTTTACAGACTGTTTTTTCTGATTTAAAAATGCACCCTACTTCAACGGCAGTCCTTCCTCACTTTATTTAACTTATTTGTGAATCGAGGACGTTCACATCACGAAGCTGCTATCTGAACCACTACGTCATGGAGAGCTTCAGAAATTTCAGTTTAATAGCTCCATTAGTTGGATTAATATTCGTATAATAGCGTACTGTGAGAGCCCTGGCAAAGGGGGCCTTAACATGAATTTCCTCACTTAATTGCTAAAATATTTTGTTTTTAATTAATTCAAAAACAAATAAAACAAACAACCAGAAACCAGAGAGAAGGGATTAAACAATTCATCGAGGAACAAATATATTTCGAATGAAAAAATAAATACTCATTTTAAGCAAACAATAAAATGAAACGGAATAAAAATGTGAGTCACTTTCTTAGCACGTATTAATCAACTAAGTTTTTATCCTTTCTCAGCTCGTATTAATCAACTAAGTCTTTATCCTTTCTCAGCTCGTATTAATCAACTAAGTTTTTATCCTTTCTCATCGAATACTAATCAAGTAAGTTTTTATCCTTTCTCAGCTCGTATTAATCAACTAAATTTTTATCCTTTTTCAGCACGTATTAATCAACTAAGTTTTTATCCTTTCTCAGCTCGTATTAATCAACTAATTTTTTATCCTTTTTCAGCTCGTATTAATCAACTAAATTTTTATCCTTTTTCAGCACGTATTAATCAACTAAGTTTTTATCCTTTCTCAGCTCGTATTAATCAACTAATTTTTTATCCTTTTTCAGCTCGTATTAATCAACTAAGTTTTTATCCTTTTTCAGCACGTATTAATCAACTAAGTTTTTATACTTTCTCAGCTCGTATTAATCAACTAAGTTTTTATCCTTTCTCAGCTCGTATTAATCAACGAAGTTTTTATCCTTTCTCAGCTCGTATTAATAAACGAAGTTTTTATCCTTTCTCAGCTCGTATTAATTGTTTGTATCGCTTTATTCATTTTGTACTCTAGACTCGGGCAAAAAAGACGAGCTCTAGGTTTTGGAATTGAGCACCCCACTATCCTTAGACCGATTTGGCTGAAAATCAATAGTTGTCTTACTCTGAAAGACTTATCGGG
Source organism: Aradus depressus (assembly GCA_963662175.1). Taxonomy (NCBI): domain Eukaryota; kingdom Metazoa; phylum Arthropoda; class Insecta; order Hemiptera; family Aradidae; genus Aradus; species Aradus depressus. Next base: position 39,216,305 of record OY759222.1, read on the forward strand.
TGTCCGCAAACACACACAAACTGATACATATGAAATTACGAGTACTTCCACATTTTTTACTTAGAATTTGGGGAAGTTCGAAGAAATTCGATGTTATGTTTTCACTGGAACTTCAGGTTTTCCAAAAATAAATAAAAATAGATCCAAACCCCCATAAGGACGACACATATTGATTTTCCGCTAAATCGGTCAAAGGGAGGCGGGGGGGTAGAGGGTCCTTATCTGAAAACATCTAATAAATGCCGATGTAATGAATGTACTACCAACACCATTTAGAGCGACATCTAATGATTTTCGGCTGAATTGGCCAAAAGGACAAAAACTCTATTACAACTAATTCGAGATGGGGAAGTACGTTGGGCGTGATTCACCGACTACTTTTTCTGGAAGTCTAAAAAAGATAAAATTTCAGTGAAAACCAAATATGGAATTTTGACCGACTCAACTGCTTCTTGGGGAAGTAATAATAACTGGGATCTTCCTGAGAATCGATTCGGATACACCACCAGAAAGCAGCTATCTAAGCCACTATGCCATGAGAGGTTGGGGGGAGTGTAGTGGGTTCGATCCCCACCAACCCCTTGAGCCCTACACTGACCTACTAAGAAGGCCTCCCCCCCCCCATGTAAAACAGAGATGGAGGGTGGGGGGAGGGCAGTGCGCAGACGCCTCCCATCCGCATGCCAGTCCACTCCCTGTCTCTCTGTACAGACTACCTTCAGCTCACTCGACAAGCACGCAACCATTCACCTCACAGGTAAATAGATCCACAAAACACTATAGAATACTTTCTCTAGGTATTTTGTAAATCCAATACTACCCTTCCCAGTTCAATAAATCGAAAAAATCATTTTAATTACACAAAATATTGCTCAGTTTGGTATTTACTTCTGTAAGTTATTATTTCAGTGTCAAATATGTTGGCATCAAATACCATAACTCGTCAATTTAGTCAAATAGCGTCACTACTAACTATACTCAATGTTACAAGATGCCACAATGTTTTCTTAAGCGTATGCATGAATTTTACATAATATTGCCTGTTTTCAATATTATTTTCGCTCCAACTTTTTAAGCGGGGTCCTACATATCACCCTTTATCTTTGTGCAAAATGTCAGTTATATAACTTCAATAGATCCTAAGATATCAGGGCATGAACCCACAAAAATAAGGTCATTTTGCCGGTTTTCACGTGAAATGACGTAAGTATGCGACTTGACACGGACTTATACATCTTGAAATTCTGTTCAAGTCCCCAGAACTTGAAAGGGAACATCAATGTTTAATTTTGTTAATAAATTTATATTTTATTATTTTATTAATAGATAATTATCTATTTACAGTTTGAGATGTTTATAAGCATGCCTACAGACAGATAGTGATGTGTTTCATTGCTAAAGAAGTCTCATCTGGTATGGAGTGTCTTCTAGGAAAGTGTATGAGACTGTTATGTCAGAGAGTGGCCCCGTAAAAGCCGGGGAACGGGAACAAAAGACCGGGGTTGCCTAATACTCACGATGAAAGAGAAATGAAGAGTTCTGACCCAGAATTAGGTGTAGCGGCCATTTCACCTGTCCTCTTCACGGTGCATTATCAGATAAGATGTAAAAACGGACACGGGAAAGAAGTCAGCTTGAAGAAATAATTTCTCAAAGTTATACAAAAAAAAAAAAGGAGGTGAATCAACCCAATGTACTTCCCCAGAACGGAATAATTAATTAATCCCCCCCCCCCCCCTTCCTCCAAAACCAGTCGATCGTTTGCGTTAATATTCAACATTTGATTTACTGCTCCTAAATCCTCATACTAAAAGGGTCGAGAAATTCATTACATCGGCTCTTATTAGGGTTTTTGAATTGAGCCCCCTCCCCTGAACCCACCTGCCCCTTTGTCGATTTAGCTGAAAAACAATAGTTGTCATCGTCAGAGGGTTCTGGATTCACATATAAAATTTCGAATCGATACATTCATTTTATCGGGAGTTACACACATTATTTTTTCATATTTGGAATCTAGAGGACGGAAAACATGAAATTCCGTTGAAAACTCCGACCGAACTTCCTCCATACTTCGTATAGTTGGGGAAGTATAAAGAAAAACGTCGGTGAATCACCAGCGCGAAATAATAAACGAAATAAAACGAAAACGCGAAGGATACCAGAAGGCGAATAGAGCGCCGCAGCGTAGTAAGTGTCGGAAACATTCATTACACACACAGTTATTAGAGTTTTTTTAGTTGAACGCTCTCCTCAGATCTCTGCCTCTTCCCTTCGGCCGATTTTCGAGATGTCGTCCTTATCTGGTTCTGGATACTCATAAAAAATTTCGTGTCAAAATATTATTTCTATCGTGTTCACAAGGACAAGATTTTTTTTTTTTTTTTTTTTTTTTTTTTTCTAGAATGGAGTGAAAAAATGAAATTCCGGTAGAAACTGAACATGGAATTTGTGACCTATTACATAACATGGTGTATAGCTGGCGAGGTAATAAGGAGCATCTCCGAGGATCGATCTGGGAACCTTCACGTCATGATGAAGCCTTATAAATTGCCATGAGATTGACAGACAAGCGACATATTTGAATATAAAAATGTTATATTTTTGTTATATGCCGCCTTGTTTCTCTATAAAATGAAATAGGAGAATGTTCAGAATTAATCATCTAGCTTTTTCCTCCCCTACTGAAACCAATCATCCCTTACTAAATTCCATGTCGATATATTCATTATATCAAAAGTTATTAGGGTTTTGGAGTTGAGCCCCCCACCTCTGATAGCTTCCATCCCTTCGGACGATTTTGCTGATGATCGGCGGACGTCATATAAAATTTCGTGTCGATATATACATTCTATCATGAGTTATATTCATAGACCCACGCACAGATTAACAGAATTTTTTTCATTGTTGGACTCAAAGGGTCAGATAACATGAAATTCCGGTGAAAACACGACATCGACAGATTGCATAACTTCCCTTATACATCTAACAGCTGGGGAAGTAAGATGGCCAGTTGCAAGCCGGGCTTTAACTACGAGGTCATATCGCCTACTACCAGAGCGCTCTTTCGTCACTCTGGTGGACATGAGACCGACTCTACTTTGGGAGTCCTAAATTTTGCCTACCCTAAATTTTTATTCACCTAGGGTAGGGTTTTTTAACGAGTACCTGACTTCGTACAGGCTCGGGACCATCGCTTAACGTCCCATTTGAAGGACGGCCTGCTTAAGTTTATTTCACCTCCCAAATAAAATAAACTAAGGGCCTCGGTCGGGTTTCGAACCCACGTTCTTGAGCTCAGAAGACGAGAACGCATACCACTGAGCTACCGGCGCCCTCTTTTTCCTTTGTATGTATTTGTGCTAGAACATTCAAACTAATTTTTGGGGAACCTCCCGTTTGGTCTCTTAAGATAAAGACTAAAATTTTTTTTTTTTTTTTTTAAACGCAAATCGACCAAAGGGAAGGGGATATCGACACGAAAGTTTTTATAACAGTTCAGAAGTCCCTATCGATTTTCTACCAAATCAATCGATTAGCATCAGAGGAGAGTGAAACCTTAGTCGATTAATTGATGCTGGAGGAGTGAATTACCGGTGATTCCGTGAAACTCCTCCTCTTCCCTTAGGCCGATTTAGCTGAAAATTAGGGTTCAGAAAACATGGAATTCCAGTGAAAACTGAACATCGAATTTCTGACCGAATAACTATAAGTTAATTTCAAGCCAAGGTCTTTCTCTCGGTCCCCTATGCTTTAGATGTTGATTACTGTTTGGCTGATTATTATTCAGATGAGTCTGGTATTAATCCGATTGACACTTTGAGCACGTCTGCAGTTACTGCCCCACCTTCCGCATAACTGAGCTCTGAAGCAAGCACTCAACTCGGTGGCGAAGTCAGCAAACTGATTTCCAAAAAGATTTAGTCGATTCGAACAAATTAAAAAAAAAAAAACTGCACTGAAACTTATTTTATAACTAGCATGTAACCGGTTAGAAACAGTAACATGGAACAGGGCTTATAAGGGAGATGCTTTAATCTCATAAGGACAACATCTTATGATTTTCAACCGAATTGGTGAAAGCGAAGGGGGGATTAGGGGAAGGGCTTAACACGAAAACTCTAATAACTGCCGATGTAATGAATGTATCGATATGAAATTTTATAAAAAAACAAACAAAAAACTAGTTTTTATGTCAGAGATTAAACGGGAGGTTTCCCAAAAAGGAAAGAATAATGATCCACAGCCGCCATATTGAATATAAAATAAAAAAATATATATATTTCAAATTTATTCGTATTAAATTTTCATATGAAATCCTTACTCGTTACTCTTAGAAAATATTTTGTTTTTGCGACCTTATAATTCTGGTGATAGTCGTTACAATTTTCAGGAAAGCCGCAACTTTATGAAATTGACTAATCCTTCATGAAGAGAGGGGCAGACAGAGTCCAGATTGAGTAGTCCTTCATGAATAGAGGGACAGACAGACCCCAGATTGAGTAGTCCTTCATAAAGAGAGGGACAGACAGACCTCAGATTGAGTAGTCCTTCATGAAGAGAGGGACAGACAGAGCCAAGATTGAGTAGTCCTTCATAAAGAGAGGGACAGACAGAGCCAAGATTGAGTAGTCCTTCATAAAGAGAGGGACAGACAGACCTCAGATTGAGTAGTCCTTCATGAAGAGAGGGACAGACAGACCTCAGATTGAGTAGTCCTTCATGAAGAGAGGGACAGACAGAGCCCAGATTGAGTAGTCCTTCATAAAGAGAGGGACAGACAGACCTCAGATTGAGTAGTCCTTCATGAAGAGAGGGACAGACAGACCTCAGATTGAGTAGTCCTTCATGAAGAGAGGGACAGACAGAGCCCAGATTGAGTAGTCCTTTATGAAGAGAAGGACAGACATACCCCAGATTGAGATGTGTACATTACAATAATTGTGATGTCAATTATTGACATCATAGACTGAAGGGTGATGGCGCCTCTCTCTTAGCGAATTGACGGGGTCTATCTGAACTAGACGAACCTAGAGTTATCGAGTTCACAAACACAAACAGACACCCAGACAGAAGTTTTTTTTTTATGTTTGGAATGTGGAGGTCCGAAAACATGTAATTCCGTTGATAGCTCCGCAACGAATTTTTGACAGATTACTTAACTTTCTCTATGCTTTGTATAGCTGGGGAAATAATAATTATAACTAAACTTAATGGTCGATGAAATCCCAATGAGCGAGAAATCTGAAGAAATGAAACTGGGTTTCATATATGAGAATTAGCCAAAAATAATAGTTATCCACAGAAAAAACCGTAAAAAGAATAAAAAAAAAGGTTAAACTAATATTAATAGAAAGGTTATTAATTAGAAATACAAAATAATGAAGTATCTAATAAATAGGGGCCGTATTTGGGGAAAATCTCAGACAAGTTGTAAATAAAAGATGGATATAATATACGTATTAAAAATATCAATTCCATGAGCCTGTGCTTACATAGAGGTAGGGACAAAACTGAAGTTGAGACAGGAGTATATAGTCGAGAGTGCAGGACGTGCAACATTGTATATTGGACAGACCGGCCGACGGTTTAAATCTCAGACAAGTTGTAAATGAAAGAATATAATATACGTATTAAAAATATCAATTCCATGAGCCTCATACATAGAGGTAGGGACAAAACTGAAGTTGAGACAGGAGTATATAGTCGAGAGTGCAGGACGTGCAACATTGTATATTGGACAGACCGGCAGACGGTTTAAAGATGTGCATGTATAAAATAAATGTATTACTGTCAATTTTGTACTCATTTATAATAATGAATGAAGTGTATTAACATTTCAATATTATCTTAAATAAATCCACTAATGTATCTTCAAGATTAAAAGAGCTAATGAACAAACTCGCGTTATCTTTATCCATCAGCGTCAGTTTTTTCGAAATTGTTAATGTCTTCATTAAAAAAAAGATATAGAATTTTTTTTAAAAAACCTTAATGCTTTATTTAATTATAAAAGTTTTAATTTTTTTTATATTGAAAAGAAGTAAGGAAAATAAGACTTTTTCATGTCCTTAACTTTTGTGAAAGTTCAATTTTCATGATTTCTGAACTTTAACTCTCCAGCTATACGAAGTAAAGGGGTAGTTAAAGGGATGAAATCGGACAGGAATTACTAAAAAAAAAAGTCGTGTATGTGTGTGGTTAGGTTAGGTTTTATGACTCATGCCCGGGCTTTAATTATGAGGTCATATCGCCTACTACCAGAGCGCTCTTTCGTCACTCTGGTGGACATGTGCCCGACTCTACTGTGGGAGTCCTAAATTTTGCCTACTCTACATTTTTATTCATCTAGGGTAGGGGTCTTTAACGAGTACCTGACTTTGTACAGGCTCGGGACCATCGCTTAACGTCCCATCCGAAGGACGGCGTGCTTAAGTTTATTTTACCTCCCAGATAAAATAAAGTAAGGGCCTCGGTCGGGTTTCGAACCCGTTCGTTTGTGTGAACACTATAACTTCAATTCCTCCTAAACCGTCATACTAAATTTTGTGTCGATACATTCATTCTGTCGGGAGTTCACGGACACACACACAGGTCGGAAAAAATGAAATTCCGCTGGAAACTCGGCATCGAATTTTAGGATTATATAACTTCCCCTATACTTTGTGTAGCTGGGAAAGTGAAAATATCGATGCTCAATTACATCAAAACGAAAGTTCTATTAACATTTTGTTAATGTCCCAATCACCAACAGCCTTAGACCTACGACTACACCCCCCGGGATCATTGCTTAACGTCCCATTCGAAGAACGGCGTGCTCATGGTTTTTTAATCTCCTAGATAAAAACCTAAGGGCCTCGGCCCGCGATCTTGAGCTCAATAAGCAAGCACGCATACCACTGAGCTACCCCCCGCGGCGCCCTCTGAAAATAAGTCAGTGCTTCACCCAAAATTACCCCAATTTGACTAGAAGCCTCCCCGCTCTTCTAGTATTCCTTCTGTAACAGAAACCCGCCCCCCTACTATATTAATTTAGAAGTGTGAGGGTGCATTTCTGAGGGTCTTCCCTCAAATTTTGAGTTTTTGTTCTGGGGAGGGTGGTTTGTAATGTGATCTTCACTTTGTCACTCTCCAGAGATAAGTTAAAAGCCCTGTTCTCTGTCCCCTCCCTCTCCTTTTGGTTAACTGTACCCCCACCCCACAGTCCTTGGTCCTTGATTAACGTAGTCCAGCTCCACACCCTCTCTGTCAAAGAGGCTAATGGCACTCTCTAGAAGAACAGGTCAAACCTTGAAGGGTGTTCTAGTTGGACATTGACAGAACCCGAGTGTTCATCGACTACTCTAAAGGGTCTGGTCGCAGTCCGCAGTTCCAGGATGGAAGTATACTGCTGCTCTACCAAGTTTCTGCAAAATAATCAATAAACGAGACCAACTTTTCACTGGTAGGCACTAACGATGCTTATCGATATGCGATATAGCTACGATATCGATATTTTAGAAATGATAATTTTTTTTTTATTTAACAACCGATATTATGCCCTCATGTCCATTCTCCTTACTGAACTAAAATTACCTACCTCCCACCACTCAGCAGTTTTAACTCGATCCTAAAGATTCGATTTCGATCATGTTAGTCAGATATTGTGACTCATGCCCTTAAACTTTTGTTCTACACATTTTTTTGCTAAAGTTAGAAATAATGGATATAAATAACCATTTCTATTGAAGAAGGCGAGATGTACTAGTGAGAGTGAGGTAGTGGAGACGGAAGGTGGCAAATAGAATAATCTTTTTATTCTTTGTACGTATATCGCATGTAATCAGCTTCAGGTAACGTAATATAATGCCGCCTAACTGTTTCCATCCGTTTTACCAGCCGGTTTTCTATTGAAATCCGTTAGAAGAAAAACAAACTTTATAAGGATCCATTTACTTATAAAGATTTTTAATAATATTGGCGCCATATTCCTTTAGCATCCCCCACTCCCCCCCTCCCACCCTCTTTATGGTGTTCAAATTCATTTGAGATACTTTCGCCTCCTCCCCCCCCCCCCCCCCCCCCCTCCTGAATAAAACGAACCCAACAAAAAGTTGACAACTTTCTCAATATTAAACAACCATCCCTCGTCTCGCCAACTTTTGTTTCCGAACAAACACACAAACAAATCACAGGCTCACACTGAGACACACTTTGTAATCAACTCAGTACACAAATCTGGGCTTCAACTCACTAAAGCTCATTGAAAAGTTGCAGATGAAGCGGGTAATGATCAGAGATGGGAGGGGGGGGGGGGGGGGGGGGGGGCTTTATTGTGAAACTCATTCTACATTTTTTTTTACTTTTCCAGCTAAATGTGGTATAGGGGAAGTTATGTAATCTTTAAAAAATACCATATTGAGATTTCACTGGAATTTCATGTTTTCCGACCCTCTAGAATTCTAAAAAGAAAAAAGTGGTCGGAGAATCACCGGCAATGTACAGAATCGATCCACTTAGTTTTCGCTCTTCCCCTGAAACCTATCGATAGATTTGACTAAAAATCGAAATGTTTTCTTTTGTGGACTACTTTTTCCTTACCTACCTGGTGTCCCCTATAGGAATGATTCACTCAGCAAACCTGTCATCGTTTATAACTAAACCTTGACGATGTTGTAATTTTATTTTTATTTATTTCTTAATAAAAAAAAAAAAAACTACCACTAATAAAGCCCTCAACAGCCCAAAGTATACATAAAGGTGTACGTTTGATAAAAAATATATAATCCGTTGCAATGTGATACAATTTATACATTACTTTGAAGTATTTTCTAAGGAAATTTATTTTACATCCTTTGGGTCTGAATAACTTTAGTCGTCCTATCTCAAATCTTAGGGCACTTTAGGGATTGGATATTTAATAAGGGACATTTTTGCTAAGGACCACTTTTTTGATAAGAGTAACCATTTTCGTGTAAATCTAGAAATCGTATAATAAAAACGGACGATTTGATCGTATTTCATATAAAAATATGACGGTGTATATAAAGTGTACTATTCATTCATCCATTCATTCTTCATTCATATAAAAATATGCCTCTAATGTTCATTTACTCGGTAATCTTTTGATTAGATCGCAGATATAAGTCCCCAAGTAAAATAGACTCGAGTTTCGTCCGATTTCGGCCGAAATCTAACCAGATCCAAGTTTGGCACATATGACTTCTTCATTTCATATTTCGAGTTCATAGCTGTAATTGTTTTTGTGTTAAATCGCTCACAGAGTTGCAATCACACGCACCGACAAACATCATCGTGTAAACGTGTTCAGGTGACCTTAAAACGTGAATATCTGTTGATAACTCCATCTTGGATTTTCGTACAATGGATTGTGCATTGTAGTTCGGTACAAGGGTACTTCTTAACTATAAGTGTAAGAAGCTAAAAGAGACGTCGGAGAATATAAAGATGGCTGATGTAGTGAGAAGTGATTATTTCACAGGTTGTCAAATAAGATGTAGTCTGACCTCTCACAGATTTTATTTATATTTGCTAGCCGGCTTTCGAGGTTGCCCTCATCATCAGGCAGTCTACAAAAAACCATTATGAAACAACAAAGAAACAGGTTCTGTTGGTTACAGTCCAAAAAATATAATGACAATAAAGAGTTAAATAAATATAAGTACAATAAATGAATAAAAAGTAACAAAATAAAATAGATAGATTAGGTTAGTTTTTATGACTCATGCCCGGGCTTTAACTATGAGGTTATATCGCCTACTACCAGAGCGCTCTTTCGTCACTCTGGTGGACATAAGCCCGACTCTACTGTGGGAGTCCTAAATTTTGCCTAACCTACATTTTTTTTCACCTAGGGCGGGGGTCTTTAACGCATACCTGACATCATACATGTTTGGGACCATCGCTTAACGTCCCATCTGAAGGACGGCGTGCTCAAATTCCTAGATAAAATAAACTAAGGGCCTCGGTTGGGTTTCGAACCCACGTTCTTGAGCTCAGAAGACAAGCACGCATACCACTGAGCTACCGGCGCCTCTAAATAAAATGGATATTAAGAGTTTAAAAATAAACGTACCTGATAAAATAATTTTGAAAATAACATAATTAAGGTGTTTTCATAAATAAAATTTTAGGAAATATTTAAAAATTACAAAAAAAAATAAAAATAAAATAAACTTGCATAAAAAATCTAAAAAACTAACATTAACAATTTAAAATTCCATGGATGGTGACAGATATGTTATTCCTGTCCCCCATCTGAGGCACAACTGGGAGAACGGAGTACGTGAGACTGGACAAACTTACCCCTCTCTAGCGTTGTCGGTGAATCACCCGCAATATACTTCCCCAGAAAAATTAATCAATTAATTGTTCGCTCCCCCAACAAAACCAGTCGACCCTTTGTGCTAATATTTATCAGTTGACTTATATGGGGGCTCCGAAATCTTCTTACCAAATTTTGTGTTGATAAATTCATTACATCGGCAGTTGATACGGTTCTTGAATTGAGAATCTTCCCTTCAGCCGATATCGCTGAAATTCGACAGGTTATGTCCTCATTGAGTTTTACTTTAAATATGAAGTTTTATGTCGATACATTAATTTTATCGGGGTTATTAGAGTTTTTAAATTGAGCCTCCCCCCAATTCCCTCCTTCCCTTTGGTCGTTTTGGCTAAAAAACATTAGGTGTCGTCGTTAGAGGGTTCTGGATTCACATGAGACACACAGACAGACAGAATTTTGATATCGAGAGATCGGAAAACATGAAATTCCGTTGAAAACTGCGCATCGAATTGTGACCGATTACACAACTTCTTCTATACTTCGTACAGCAGGGGACATAAACAAGTTTCTTCTTCAAGTGAATTGCTCTCTGGAGAGGAAGACACAGTTCCACTGTAACGTCCATTTTCCGTTTTTTTTCAACTTAAAGAATCCTGAAAAGACGTTGAGCAAAAGATATAGAAGGAGAAATAGAAAGAAAAAATCTGTAGCCATTGTAAGGAGAAAATAGTGGGTAAGATGATGGGATGGGCGGGTGAGGTGATTTGTGCCTGAGTCGAGATACACCATCGATTGAAGCGAAGTGTTGTGAGGTGGCAATCAGTGTATCGCCCATCACCAGACCGTATAATACCTTTCCACTCCATCTACCGCCATATCCTTCCTTCACCCCCCCCCCCCCCCCCCCCCTCCTCCTCTCTCCGCTTATCCATGTATTAACCTTTTTTCCTCTTCTTTCATTTTTACTTTCGAATACCTTTAATGTAAGGAAGTATTGTAATCGTGGGAAATTTGGAGATCGAGTCCAAAGAAATTTCATGTGTTAGGTTGGATTGCGAAATACATGCCGAAAACCGTTCCGAAATGTCGTTTTAAAAACTATTTATTCAGTCATTTCTTTGATTTACGCGAAAATAGTTTTAACGAAAAATAGTTTCCTACCAGTAATATTTTTTATAGGTGAATAAACCTGGGTTGAAAAAATTTTGGACTCCGACAGTCAGTCAGGCTGTTGTCCAGCAAGATGACGAAAGAGCGCTCTGATGGTCGATCAACCGATTTTTAATATGAAAACAGCATTTGTCTCAGTATGATGATCCAAATGAAGACTTATATTTTTTAAACTTTTGGTTATGCAAAATTTTGATGAAAAATTTGTATGTATTCGATTTATTAAAATCTGAGCTTACAGACACGTGCAGAAAAAAATCGTGAATCAAACACAATTTTCAGATTTAAAATTGGTTCAGTAAATCAAACCGAAACAGAAAACTACGATTTTCTATATCGAAATACGTCATAATATCTAAATTTCACGATGTCACTATATTCTCTATCTGAGGGATGAAACAGTAAATATAGATATATATAAGTAGGAGCTGCTCTGAACCCTTCCTTAGGGCTCTTCGTCGGCTTGGAACCTTGGAGAAATGTGAAAATTAGATCAGTTTTAGTACGGAATGGAAGAGCAAAAATAGACCTATGGGAATGTTCCGTGTAGCTCCAACATACACTTTTTTTGTTAATAAGAATTAATAAATTTTTCGGTCCTGCGTCAGGGGTAGTTTTGAACTGCTGTAGCTCTGATTTTCCTCCGGAATGTACGAAAATGTCCTTTCTGGAGGGAAGTTATACGTTTCTCCTTCTGCACCTGGTCCTTTGATATCCGAATTCAAGGCAACACCCAGATTTACACTTAAGTTTCCGCGCTACCTCTAAACTTGGTTCTGAACCCAGATTCGGATCCCCTATTCCTGACCTGGACCCGAGTCGGGAACCATTAGTAAATGAGGTAAGAGTCTGTCAATAAGGAATTGAATGTTTAGAGGGAGAGCAGAAACCTACGTAAGAGGCGGGGTGTAGTCTAAACTTCAGAGATCGAAGGAGCCTCAAAAGTGCAAAAACAGAAATCAAGAGTCCAACTAATAAATAGACTGAAAGTTTAGAGGGAGAGCGGAAACATGCATGTGAGTCTCAAATGCAAGGGTCAAAAGACGCTAGGAACAGCAAAAACTGAAGGTAAGTTCCAACAAATAAAGATATCATAGACTGGCTTCACCCAGACCGGATGATAGTCAACCAAAAGTGAAGATGAAAATTTATTCTGGTTCTAACGAAAATAGCATAGGAAGAAATATAGAATGTAGGTGGACCTTGTGGCACTGATTCTTCATAATTTCTAAAAAAACATTAATAGAGCAATGTTGGTAGACAGGCTTCAACTAGAGACGATGATAGTCTGGTAGACGGTTCTGGTGAACCGAGACCGGCTCCTGGTGACTGCAGATTTCTGGGCGAACCGAGACCGGCTCCTGGTGACTGCAGATTTCTGGGTGAACCGAGACCGGCTCCTGGTGACTGCAGATTTTCACAAGCTTTCCAATAAAATAAAAGCGTGCAAGTTTCTTAGCGCTCACGCATAAGTTTTCATCCATGAAGGTCCTTCGATCTCCAAATTTCAGTTAAAACCCGACTTTCACTTTTAATTAAAATAAGAGCATTTTTCAATAAATAAAATAACTAACTTAGTTTATAACTGAAATGGTTACAACTGGTTGATGTAATTCCATAACTGGTATTGTATGTGTAACATTTTTATTGAATAGACAATATTTCAAAAATAAGTTTTGTTTATTCAGACTTTTTTCTCAAAAAAATGAATTTTTATTTATTTTTTTCATTTTGTGTTTTCATTTGATCAGTTATATAGGATAGGGTTTCTGATGAATAAAAAATGTATAAAAATATACAGAATATTTGTGGCACAATTTGATTGTCACCTTGATATGAGAGGCTGTGGCTGGGCTTCTGAAATATTCACCGCTTCTCTGCCGAGCAGACACTCTTCAGTATGTAAAAACCATCAGAAAACCTTGAATAAATAAAAACACAGTTGTTTTCAAATTGTTTCAGTGTTTTTCGTTCAGACAGGCCACTGGGTCCGGCATGAGAAACGACCTATTGTGAAGAGTGTATATAGTGTTACGTAGAGGGCGCCGGTAGCTCAGAAGTATGCCTGCTTGTCTTTTGAACTCAAGAACGTGGGTTCGAAACCCGACCGAGGCCCTTAGTTTATTTTATCTGGGAGGTAAAATAAACTTAAGCCGTCCTTTGAATGTGACGTTAAGTGATGGTCCCGAGCCTGTACGATGCCAGGTACTCGTTAAAGAGTCCTGCCCTAGGCGAATAAAAATTTAGGGTAGGCAAAATTTAGGACTCCCATAGTTACTTTCCCGAGTATAGAGGGCGCCGACAGGGTGCTAGCCTTCTGAGCTCAAGATCCCGGGTTCTAAACCCGGCCCAAACCCCATAGGTTTCTATGTGGCAGGTGAAAAAAACTTGAGCACACTGTCCTTCGGATGGGACGTTAAGTGATGGTCCCGAAGCCTGTACAATGTCAGGTACCGTTGATGACTGGGAAAAATCAATAATAATAAATAATAATCACATTTCCTAAAGAAATTTTTGACTGGTCCTATTATAAATTTTGATTTCTACAATAGGTAGTTTCCGAAATAAAAAAAATCAATTTGTAATTACTTCATCTGGATTTCTTCTACAATATAACTCTGAGATGCCAGCAAATTTTTTTAAATTTGCAAAAATATTCAATCTAATCTTAAGGTATTTTTTATTTGGTTGACAAGCAAATGAATAGAGTAGAATCGATAACAAAATATTGGGTTTATCAACAGTAATCTACGTTATAAAGATAAAAATTAGGTTCGGTAAATAAAAAAACCTTCTTTTGAGGCTCACTCACAACATGTTCACAATCTTCTCTATCTTGCCATTCCTTATGATATACACTATACCTACTATATATTGTATAGTAGTGTATATATTATATGTGTCTCTATCATCACTGCGATGTCACTTGGTTCATGTCTGTAACTCGACTGTCTTGGGGCTAACTGGTACCGCCGGCTTTTGCTGCTTCGACCGTCTTTTGTTTTTTTTCACTTTTAATAAAAGCCAATTTAAATAATAATATTCTTATATTTATAAGGTTAGGTTTTATGACGCATGCCCGGGCTTTAGCTACGAGGTCATATCGCCTACTACCAGAGAGCTCTTTCGTCACTCTGGTGGACATGAGCCTGACTCTACTGTGGGAGTCCTAAATTTTGACTACCCTAAATTTTCATTCACCTAAGGTAGGGAGGGGTCTTTAACGAGTACCTGACATCGTGCAGGCTCGGGACCATCGCTTAACGTCCCATCCGAAGGACGGCGTGTTTAAGTTTATTTAACCTCCCAGATAAAATAAACTAAGGGCCTCGGTCGGGTTACGAACCCACGTTCTTGAGCTCAGAAGGCAAGCACGCTTACCACTGAGCTACCGGCGCCCTCTAATATTTTTATATTTATAATTATTATTTCATTTATCTTTAACAGCTATTTTTATCAAACAATTCAACATTTCAGCTGTTTTCATAAAAAATTCAACATTTCGGCTGTTTTCATAAAAAATTCAACATTTCGGCGATTCTCTTATTACAAAAAAAAAATTATTAATTTTAGAGTATTTTAGTATTTATAAAGTGTGTACTTTTTGTACATGACAGATCCCTTACTTTAGGAGAATGAGAAGACTCCCATAGTAGAGGATGTACCCACCGAAAGAGCGCTCTGATAGGCGATACGACCTCATGCCTAAAGCCCGGACATGAGTCTCAATAACTAAAAACCCAAAGGACTTCGGCCGGGTCTCGAACCCGCAAACTTGAGTTCAGTAGGCAAGCATGCTACCTGGCGCCCTCAGGTCTCATGAAAATGTTGGTTATACTTGTGACAGTGATTAGTTATAATGTTTGAGTCGATTAGACGAAGGTATAAATTGTTGGGTTGTTGCTTGTTGAGGTGAACTGGGTTGTTGGTGGTTTGTTGCCTGTTTTGTCCGCCATTAAGCAGCCCCATTTCTAAATGTCTTGTTTTTCTAGAGTACAACTCCGGTCAATTGTTTCTACTCCATTTAAACTCAATTCACTTATACTTAACTAAACTCTCCAAAAAGCTTCTTTTCAACTGGAATTAATAATACCTATTTTCTTAATTAATCTTCAACTAAGTAATGTTTGATTACGACCAATTTACTAAAGTCATTTTATATTATAATTTTTACTTCTCCTGCTATTAGAAGTATAGGGGAAGTTATATATTCTGTCAGAAATTCGATGTTGGGATTTCACCGGAATTTTATGTTTTTCAATCGGGGGATTCCAAAAATATTTTCAAAAATTTGTCTTAGTGTTTTTGTCCGTCTGTGAACACAATAACTCTAGAAAGAAAGAATGTATCGACGCGAAATTTTATATGTGTATCCAGAATCCTGGGACGGGCGTTTTTTCCGTGAGCTACTATATGAAAGGATTGCATGTTTGATTGCAGAGATGGAATTTGTACCCATGTTAACCAAAGCCTGAAGGCCCATGTAACAGCCCCTCGCTAGTACCCAAACTACTCTCCTACCACAGGACCCTTCCGTTGCTCTGTTTCCTTAACCCATCTGGACTGAGGAACGCCTCATTAAAGATATTTCATGGGAGGTGTGATCAACCATTCTTTCGCACAGGACGTGTAGCGTAGTTTCTTTCGACTGTCGACAACCCGGTTGTTAGGCACCTGACCACTGTTCTCAATGTCCTCCGCGGTTGGTCAAGAAGAGTACTTCTTCTTCTGATGTCCGGTCCTCTAACCAACTCTTCTGACTGTCGACAATCTGTTGTTCGCTCCAATAGGAGTTTCCACAATGCCCATTCCTCCAGGACTGTTTTGCAACGCGCCTTCGTTATTGAAGATTTTTTTTCTCACCTTCCGTGGAACTTAACCTCAGGCATTTAAGTTTTTTTATTTTTCCCGTGACCTTCAAAATGAGAGGATCCTACATGCAAATCATCAGTGAGAGTGTGATGATTTTTTTCCTTTTACGATTTTCTTACATATGGACTTTTATCTATTCAAATAAGTCGGATTATGAATCCATCATACTATATTGACATTGTTTGACGAAATGATGAATGGATGATGTCCCCCACCTGGCGAATAGATGTAATTTAGCCAGAGCGGAGGACAGATCAAAATGGGATCAAACATGCAGATGGCGGGATATCAAATGGCGAATGAGACAGATGGTGAACTTGGTTTGATGCTGTCGCCATCTGTCTCCGGAGTCATTCCAACAGACGACATGCATTCTAATAACATGCCTTCCTTCTGCATTCTGATAATTTCTGAATTTCGAGTTGATTCTTCCATTGCATCGACATGTTAAGATTTTTCTTCCCCATTTATGTATAGGGGATGTTATGTAATCCGTCAAAAATTTGAAGTGGACTTTTCAACGTAATTTCTTATTTTGCAATCTCTTAATTTCAAATATGAAAAAAAAAAAAAAAAAAAAAGAAATGCTGTGTGAACACGATTATTCCTGATAGAAATAATGTATCGACACGAAATTTTACATGTGAATTCAGAACCATCTATCGACGACATTTATTGTTTTTCAGCCAAATCGACCAAAGGGAAGGGGGAGATTAGGGGAGGCTCAATATAAAAACTCTAATAGCTGCTGATAGAATGAATCTATCGACACGAAATTTTATATGTCAAAACCCCATAAGGATGACACTGTATAGATTATATATCGACATTAAATACATATTTAAAGTCAAAACCGAATGAGGAGATAACCTCTCAAATTTTAGTGATATCAGCTAGAAAGGGGTTCAGGGCCCTTATGTACGTTAACTGTTGAATATTAGCGTCAACGGTCGAGACTGGTTTTGGATGGGGAGCTAACATTTAATTAATTATTTCAGGGGAATTACATTGTCGGTGATTCACCGACGACTTTTTTGGGATTAAGGGAGCGGCTTAACACAAAATAACTGCCGTTATAATGAATATTTTGACACGAAATTTCATATGTAAATTCATTTGATGATTCACCGACACTTTTTTTCCCCCGCGATTGTACATACGAAAATTAAAATGATTTTACTTATTTTTTTACGTATACTATTTTTTTAAATATATAAGTTGCTTTGCAGAATTGCCCAGGTTGGGATAGGAACACTCCATAACTATGTGGATGTGCAGAGAGGGGAGATGGCCTTCACGAAAGGGTGCTTTGCTCTGAAAAGTAGGAAAACTAAGAAATGGGAAAGTTAAGTTAGACAAGCTGACAGTTCTACTTTCCATCATATATACTCGTCCTCAGGGACAAGGGTCCTTCCCAAGGGCAGACTACTTACAGGATTGAAACAAAATTGAGAAGGCAAGAACAATATTAAAGTCCCGGTGTGTATCCTCAATACTTACCTACTTACCAATCCTCAATCATTACTTTCCCAATCCTCAATCATTACTTACCAATACTCAATCATTACTTACCAATCCTCAATCATTACTTACCAACGTAAAGACTATACCCTTAATTGCCCTTGGTGTAACCTTGATCTGGACGAAATTATGATCTATTTCATAGATGAATTTATTATTAAATTCTTGAAAAACAAAAATCGAAATTACAATAAATGCCTAGCAGTTGTGATTGGAGAGAAGAGAAGTAGGACGCATATCTCTATGTTAAGTTTGCAACGCAAGATGACAACAATTTGCAAATTAATTCAATTATAATTGGGGATTTATTTTTATGCTTATATTTATTTTGTGCTTATTTTTGCTTAATTAATATTAATAACTTGCTTTATTTATTTACATAGAGGGCGCCGGTAAATCAGGGGTAACGTGCTAGCGTATTGAGTTCATGATCGCGGGTTCGAAACCCGGCCGTGGCTCTTAGGTTTTTTTTTATCAGGGAGATAAAAAAAACGTTGAGCACGCCGTCCTTTGGATGGGACGTTAAGCGATAGAGCCTCTGCGATATCAGCTCCACTCGTTAAAGACACCGGGTAAGTAAATTTGAGTAGGCAAAATGTAAATATCCCAACGTAGAGTCTGGGACGTGTCCACAAGAGAGACGATTGTCGATTATGAGTATTCACGAATAATCATACTTAGTAAGTTCTCTATAGAATCAAGAATTCGATTTCCATCTATGGGTTATATATGTACATTGGTCAAATAGCTGCCTCGCGTGGTGTCAGTTGTGAGCTGTCCGTCAATCTTACCTAATTAGACTTTGAGTATGTCATCAAATATCGAATGATATATTGTAAATATTGTGAGGTATATATCTATATATATATAAGTTCCGGGAGCGTGGACAAGTACCTCAAGAAGTTACTAGTTTCCAGCTTAGCTCATCTGGAGAATTTAAACATCCGTATCATGCAAAAAAATTCCACATATTCCTAAAAAAAAATCGTCAGGGAATCATCGGCATTGTACTTCCCCAGAACGAAACAATTAACTTTTTGCTCCCCGTCGAAACTCAGGGGACTGTTTGCGCTAATAATCAATGTTTTACCTTCATAAGGGCTTCTAAATCCTCAAACTAAATTTTGTGTTCATAAATTCATTACATTGGCAGTTATATTAAGGTTTTTGTGAATTGAGCCTCTCCCTAATTCCCCCCTCCCTTTGGCCGAATAGGCTGAAAATTGATAGGTGCTGTCCTTATGGGATGAAAAAAGAAATGAAATGAAATGAAAAGAAATTTTATTATTCTAGGACCTCGGTCCCCTAGGAATAAATACATACAGAGTAAAGAAAATAAAACAATGAAATATAACTATATTTCATTGTTTCATTTTCTTTACTCTGCACTGATACTAGTATTAGTACAAAGAAATAAAAAGATAGATAAATAAAAATTAGTGCTACATTGGAGAAAAAACGTACAATTAAAAAAATAGATGAACAAAAGATTAACAGGAAAAAACATAAAATTAACAGCTTCATTACGATGAAAAAAAAAAAATAAAAGTATCTATATAAATAAAAGAGAATATGTAAAAAAGAAAAAAAGCAAGAAATAAATAAAATTGATAATATAAATATAAATCGACCGTGCATAATACTATGATGTTTGGTTATAAAAGAGAAGGGAGGATGCCCAGACAAGGTTTAAAGTAAAATTAATTTTAGAGAGTAGAGGCTAGATAGAAAAGTGTGAGGAGAGAGAAGAAAAATAAAAATAGTCAAAATAAAATTAAGATAAGATAAAAAATAAATAAATGCATGATAAAAATATATTAATGGGTAAATGAAAAGACAAAAAAGAGAGAGAGAAAAAAAAGAGGAAAAATAATTTGAATGATTAGATAATTAAGGTTGACGAATTGGAGAATACGGGGGAGAGATCAAAGAGGAGTGGATTGTTTAGTGAAGAGGAATTGGAGAATACGGGGGAGAGATCAAAGAGGAGAGGATTGTTTGGTGAAGAGGAATTGGAGAATACGGGGGAGAGATCAAAGAGGAGAGGATTGTTTGGTGAAGAGGAATTGGAGAATACGGGGGAGAGATCAAAGAGGAGTGGATTGTTTGGTGAAGAGGAATTGGAGAATACGGGGGAGAGATCAAAGAGGAGAGGATTGTTTGGTGAAGAGGAATTGGAATAGTGAGGATTTGAAGGAAGCCAGGGGATTCGTATATAAATAAAATTTCGTGTAGATACATTCATTCTATCGGGAGCGATCGTCCACACAGACACACATACAGGCCGATAGATTTTTTTTATTATTATTTATTTTTGGAACAGAAGATCGGAAAACATGAAATTCCGTTAAAAACTTCGCATCAATTTTCTCAATAACTTCTTCTATACCTGGTGTTGTTGGGGAAGTAACATGATGTGAGTGGATGTCCCTCACATTGCCTATATATAGCAGATAAGGGGCTCTGACACGAGAAGAGCTGGTCGACCTTGAAACCCGCCTCGCCTCACTCAACACGAGGTAAACATCAAGTCATTTGTTAACTAGATCCCAGCTGGTGGCTAGTGTTTAGCCTCTGTCCCTACACACCGATGTGTGGCGATCTACTGATCACACTCGTATATTACTGAAACTTCGCAAAAAATTAACTTTATTAGACCTGGCGAAAAAAAATTTGATAAAACGGAAATAATAAGATGGAAAAAAAAATTCTTTGGTGAATCACCGTCAATGTACTTCCCCAGCATGAATAATAAACTAAGTTTTCACTCTCCCTATGAAACCAATATAACCCGATAATACATCATACATTGTTAACTCGTGTCTGTATGTGATCGGAACTTCGTGATTGCTGTAACTCTAAAACGACGGTAGCATTGAACTCGAAATTTCAAATGAAAATATCACATACGCTAACTTATATTTGATCAGATTTTTACACAAAACAGACAAAAATTAAGACCACTTTACTTCGGGGCTTAAGTACACTTAACAAGATACCCATCATATTTTTAACTTAAACAAAAATCTTTTCAAATAAATGTTGTTGACAAAAACAAAAGGCACATTTTATATGAAATAAGATTTTTTGGGGGTGATCCAGTTTGTGAGGTACATCCCGATAACTGTCCAAAAATTTGAAACACATTTTGTTTAGACGTTTGTGTGATTTCCGCAAAAACTGTTAGTTCTATTGGGAAATTGGTTCTTATCACAAATGTTCCTTATTAAATTTTCAATCTCCATGTGTTAGAACGGTGAGATAGCGTACATGAACGAAGTTATAACTCATACGTTGTCTTCCCACTGTTTTTTTTTAGACCAGAACCGGTTTCGACGCTACAGCGTCATCATCAGTGGTTCATCTATGATAAAATAAAAAAATATACAAATAATGAAAAGTATAAATAACTCTTAAAGCATCAGGGTACAGAGTAACAAGATAAAAATTATAAACTTACTTACCCCACCCACATAGCACAGCGGTTAAAGGACAACTGGTATAGCTCTAAGGGGTGGGGATAGCTAGGTTCACTCACTCTCTCTACATGCAAAACCATTCATTCTAGTGCTTCCACTCTCTGGTGTTTTTATATTATGTTAATATTATTTAGAGAATAATTCTCTAGCAATTATTGTTTCTTTTATTTCTATGAGAAATCTCGTCCCACAACATCTTACTAACACATACGAAGTTTTAACTCTCCAAAGACCGTCCAATAATTTATCTAGGAAATATTTCTAAGTAATATTTACATTGTAACGCATTGCAACAAATTATATTATTAGTTCTTTAATAAAAAGGATAAGACGTAAAGAAAACAAATATCTATGGGATGTGGTCATAAGATGACACTTTTAACCACGGAACCCTTCCCCCTCTCATACTCATGTTTCTGCGTATAATAAAATCACTCTCACCCAGAATTGATTTGAGAGAGGGGAAAGGGAAAGAGAGAGTGATCTGTTAAAACGTGGTTGGTACAAGAATATAAAATTGCCAAATCACATATTTTTGCTATAATTTCCCCATTTTCCCTATGAGGTTTACTGGAGCGCTAGTCCTCTAATTAAAACTCGGCCTACATTTTCCATAATTAATTTCCAATTCATACGATTGGGGAATTCTCTGTTTGTTTCCAATAAATTCCAACATTCTCTATAATACGTTTCATTATTTCTGCAGTATAGACTATGTTCAATTCAGGACAATAAATATATTTCACAAAATACACTGTTCTAATAACGAATGAGCCTTGGAGTGTGATGAAAACAAATATATATATATATATATATATATATATATATATATGGGATGTGGCTACCTCGGCATAGTTGGCTAATCCGGCCCGAAATGACGAAATGAAATGAAAGAAGAACATTATTCTGGGACGTAGGCCCCTTAAGTAAATCTGCAGAAGAAGAAAAAACGAAATAAGTGAAAAAATATATAAAATAAAAGTCCTTAGAGAAGTTAAAATTAAAGAATAAAACGAAAGGGAAAAAAGACAAGAAGAGAAAACTTAAAATTAAATAAAATTAAAATCAAAAGAAATAGAATAACCAAGTACAAATTAGGAGTGATCTTCCCAAATTTGTGTCTAATATCTCCCTCATCTAGCTTGTCCATGATCATGTCCCTTCCCAAATATTTGTCTAATATCTCCCTCATCTAGCTTGTCCATAATCATGTCCCTTCCCAAATATTTGTCTAATATCTCCCTCATCTAGCTTGTCCATAATCATGTCCCTTCCCAAATATTTGTCTAATATCTCCCACTTCTAGGTTGTCCATAATCATGTCCCTTCCCAAATATTTGTCTAATATCTCCTTCATCTAGCTTGTCCATGATCATGTCCCTTCCCAAATATTTGTCTAATATCTCCCTCATCTAGCTTGTCCATAATCATGTCCCTTCCCAAATATTTATCCCTATTCCTTGGTTTCTGAGACTATCTCCTTCTCCCGATATCTAATCATTCTCTTTTGTTTAAACACTCCCAAGAAGGATGTCTTTCTTCAATTTTCTTCTCCATCTTTTTGTTCTATCTTTTTTGTTTGATTTTCTCTTATTTCCCGTCTTTTTTATATTTTATTTTCCCTCCATCCCTTATTTTATGTGAGATTCCTTTATATATTTTATTTGCATTTTTCGAGTTATTAGAGTACAATATTCACCCCCGAACTTTGTCTGTTCTTTACTCTAATCCAAGGGATTGTTGGATTGGAACTGAGTTGGAAAATTGCTTGAAATATTTCTGCACGAGAAAAAAAGAGTGATGTGGCCGTTACAGGACTTTCTTATACCATCCACTTTCTTACAGATCACTCTCTCCCCCTTACCTCTTTGACATTTTAATACACACACACACACACACACACACATATATATATATATATATATATATATATATATATATATATATATATATATATATATATATATATATATGTGTGTATATATATATATTCTAATATATATATATATATATATATTCTAATATATATATATATATATATATATATATATATATATATATATATATATATATATATATATATATATATATTCGAATATATATATATATATATATATATATATATATATATATATATATATATTCTAATATATATATATATATATATATATATATATATATATATATATATATATATATATATATATATATTAGAATATATTTGATTTCCTTGAGGTATATATAGCTATATAGAGTTGGTTTCTGATGAACCTGAACCTGTTGGTAATGTGGCCTGGGGCCAGCTAGGTGTGAGAAAGCAGATAACAGAACAATGAGGGCACATAATAGACAACTTGGAAATCGTTCAAAACTTGTCCCCCTCCCCCCCTTCGTTATCATACTGTGTACTGTCTGTACTCAGTTCAACTCGATAACCTACTTTCTCTCTGATAACACCAATATCCTCTGTTATATCAGACTTAATCAAATTTTCAAACACTGCTTTATATTGTACTGAAGTTGGAACCTCCTCGATAAAACAATAACCAATGATAAATACTCCGATAACTTCCTGATATCAACTTTCAAATATTATCAAAGTTTTATTTGCACAATTAGAGTTTCAATTTCCTATTAAACTTTACGGATCGAGGGGGGGGGGGGGGTTGCTGTTTGTTTAAATTATTTATCGTTGTTCAAAGAACGGTCAATTTATACATACCTCGGGGCTATAAGCAAAAGAAAACAACAAAGTTTTATTAAAAATAGGATTGTATTTCCCCAGATCGAATTAGCAAGTGTTGCCGCTCTCCCTCTGAATCCAACCAACGATTTGGTTGAAAATCAGTCTTATTCGTTGGCTTCAGAACATCATA
Source organism: Aradus depressus (assembly GCA_963662175.1). Taxonomy (NCBI): domain Eukaryota; kingdom Metazoa; phylum Arthropoda; class Insecta; order Hemiptera; family Aradidae; genus Aradus; species Aradus depressus. Next base: position 39,240,505 of record OY759222.1, read on the forward strand.
CTAAATTTAATTTCGATATATGCATTACAACTGCAGTTATCATTCAGGTTTCTATAAAGCACCCCCTCACCCCCAATCACCCCCTTCCATTTGGCTGATTCGGCTGAAAATATATAAATGTCCTCCTTCTAGGGTTCTGGACGACGTACTATGTCGATACATTCATTACGTCAACACTTATTAGTGATTTAGTGTTAAGCCCCCTCCTTTCCTTTGGTCGATTTGGCCTAAGCAATAGCTTCAACCTTATGGGCTTATACATAAAATTTTGTGTTGACACATTCATTCTATCTGGAATTATCATCTTCATAGACACAATTGGGAAAACATGAAATTTCGATGAAAAATTGATTACAAAAATTCCTTTATACTTGGTATAAAAACTTTTGCGCTTTCTTTCGGTACACTCCATCCCCTTAGTTCGATTCATCTGAAACCCAGAATATGGTTTTTATGTGGTTTTATTATGGTTTTTTGTCAAAAACTTACTTCATGGAGAATTACTGTAGTAAGAGCAGATTACTCGACCCTGACTGATGCGGCGCCCTCCTCATCCCTCTACCTGTCGTCTACTTCACCCCCTCTTAAGCTACTCAAAAATGTTAACGTCTTCATTTTGTTAAATTTAGCGAAAAAATGTATAAAATAAAAATTGATTAAAATAAAAATGCCTTTCAAATTGATCCTGGAACTTATTCTCTTAGGCTCAACATTATTCTGAAAAACGTGAAATAACTATTCCTGTCAAGTCTAACAATATAAGTCTATTCAGTGATACTGAAATCATAATACGATACATAGTCAAGTATGAAAGAAACCTTGAGCAAGCCGTCCTTCGGATGGGACGTTAAGCTACTCCAGGTGAATAAAAATTTAGGCAAAATTTAGGATTCCCATAGTAGAGTCGGGCTTATGTCCACCAGAGTGACGAAGTAGAGGGAATGTTATCTATTCAGTCAGAAATTCGATATTGAATTTCGAATGAACTTTCATGTTTGCCGACGCCCCAATTCCAAAAATGTAAAAAAAGTAAATTCTGTATATCTGTGTGTGTGTCTGTGAACACGATAATTCCTAATAGATTGTATTGACACGAAATTTCGTGAAATAATATGATTTCAGTATCACTGAGTAAACTTATATTGTTAGACTTGACAGAAACAGTTATGTTTTTCAGAATAATGTTGAGCCTAAGAGAGTAAGTTACAGGATCAATTTGAAAGGAATTTTTATTTTAATCAATTTTTATTTGATACATGTTTTCGTTAAAGCATATACATAATATGTATCCTAAATGTTATTCCTGAATAGACAGGTTCAAAACGGTTGGAATATTTTTGTTGGAACAAACAGACACGAAAGCTAAAATCATACCTACGGTCTTTGTTTGACCTAAAGCGGATCAAAATATTTTTCAGAATTACACACAGCCATTTATTTATATAAATTGTTATAGTAATCTAGGTTAGGTTAGGTTTTATGACTCATGCCCGTGCTTTAACTACGAGGTCATATCGCCTACTACCCGAGCGCTCTTTCGTCACTCTGGTGGGCATGAGCCCGACTCTACTGTGAGACTCCTACCCTAAATTTTTATTCACTTAGAGTTGGGGTCTTTAACGAGTACCTGACATCGTACAGGCACGGAACCATCGCTTAGCATCTCATCCGAAGGACAGCATGCTTAAGTTTATTTTACCTCCCAGATAAAATAAACTAAGGGCCTTGGTCGGGTTTTAAACCCACGATCTTGAGCTCAGAAGACAAGCACGCATACCACTGAGCTACCGGCGCCCTTATATTAATCTAGTTAACACAGATTTTTTGACCCCTTAAAGGGATCTTCTATCTAGGACAACAAAAAGAACCTTCAAGTGTGTAGGAAAGTTTCATTAATTCAGGAACAGGTCACACAGATGTCAATGCTAACCCAGATATAGAAAGAAGAAAAACTATTCAGTATCGATTTGATGCATCAATAATAAACAGTACAATCGATTCTAGAGGCAGTCATTGAAATTTTGATTTGTTATTCTTCTGCTCATTGTCCGGGTTACCCCACATTTCCAGTTCTTTTGTCTGATTGTACATTGATGAAGAACCACTAATAGTGCTTTTGGAAATAATCTGTGTTTTCTTTCTTCTTCCCCCGTAAACAGATTACAGGGAGTCGTAATGATAGAGTCGACAGTATCATTACAATGTTGGGGGAAGTCGAGTTTCAGTCGTGTAAAGGAAAAAAAATCAGTATTTATAAGGGATAGTGTGGATGTGTGTTGCGAGATGTCTTGAGAAGAAACAGACGTATCTGATGGTGAGAAGAAAGTTACACATTAAGAGACACAGACAGACACGTCTAGAGATTATTTCCAAAAGCACTATTAATGGTTGATCAATGCACAACCTGACAAAACGACTGGAAATGTGGGGTAACTCGGACAATGAGCAGAAGAATAACAAATCAAAATTTCAATGACTGCCTCTCGAATGGATTGTACATCTTAGAAGAATCGATTGTACATCTCGAAATAAGGAAAGTTATAGTTTCCGATCAGTCATTCGATAAACTCCATATCGATTATCCTAGTCGACACAAAAATCCTCTCCGATTAAAAAAAAAGTAGGATTTTCTAGATATGTACTTATACCTATGTATGTATAAAAAAATCCTGTAAAAGAACACTAAAAATCCTAATATGTAAATTATGTGAAAATAAAAATAATTGTCACATTTCCTGTAGAAATATTGGCTGGCCTTATATTAAATTTTGATTTTTACAGTAGTTTCCGAAAAGGGTCCTAGTAAAAAAAATATGAACTTGACGTGAATTTTAAAGAATGTGCACGTACCTATATAAATAAATTTCAGTTTGTATTATTACAGTATTACTTCATTTGAATTTTTCCTAAAATATAATTCTGAGATGCGAGGATTTTTTTTTAAATTTGCAAAAATGTTTATTTATCTAATCCAATGGTATATTTTATTTTTTTTGACAGGGAAAATGAATATAATATAATCAAGAACAAAATATTGGGTTTATTAACCTACATTATAAGGAAAGAAATTTTTTGAAAAATAGAAATAAATTATTCACTAAAATTCTACTGCTAATTTTTAAAACTACATCAGTCTTTTCTGTGAGGCAAAAACAGTACCTACTTTCTTTCTGTAGCTCACTCACCATTGTGTTTCTATCTTGTCTTATAGGCCATTTCTTATTATATACAATATATTAATGCCTACTTCATAAAAAAAAAAAAAATCCCAAATCATAATTTTATTTGCACTATATACACTCGTCTCTATCACTGACGTCACTTGGTCTCTACCAAGTCTCTACTCGGCGACTAGATGCCCACTTTTTTTTTTTTTTTTTTTTTTTTTTTTTTTTTTTTTTTTTTTTTTTTTTTTTTTTTTTTTTTTTTTTTCGGGTGCACCGGTAAATCACCCGGCCCGGCTATATCGTCGGGGAAGAGGGAGTGGAATTCTGTATTGTATCTTTATTACATCCAAATTGTTGCTATGGGTGACTGGGAGAGGCAGCCCTTAGCCCCTTGCGGGGCAGACCGGCGCTCTCAGACCCCCTTGTGTTGCGGTCGCCTAGCGGCGCCGAGAGAGCTCGGGATCGGTGGTGTGGGGCTGCTTCTACATCGCGGTCGCCGGGGGTAGAACTCGGGCCTGGCCCGTCGTTCTCCCCCGGCGCCGGGTCAAAGGGGCTTCTTCTGTTCCCGCCAGGAGGCGACAAACCGGCCGAACGCCGGATAGTTCGACTCCGTCATCAACTCCGGCAGGCTCAATCCCAAATACGATCCTGTCTCGCGGATCAGCTCCACCCTAGACCCGTCGTACAGCGGACAATCAAGAACCACATGTTCTGCAGTCTCGATGCCGCTGCACGAGCAGTTCGGGCTATCTTTCCTCTTAAAGAAGAAGAGTTTGGAGTACTAGATGTCCACCTGCAATTATTAGAGTTTCTGAGTTAAGCCTCCCCCTAATGCCCCCTTCCATTGGTCCGATTTGGCTGAAAATCAACAGTTGTCGTCCCTAGAGGCTTCTGGATTCATATTTTAAATTTCGTGTTGATACATTCATCCTATCGGAAGTTATCGTGTTCACAGACAGACAGACAGACATTTTTTTTTTTTCATGTTTGGAATCTGTAGCTGGGGAAGTTAAAATACATTGAAATCGGTTCATTTTTGCAGAAGTGTTGCATGAAAGAAAAATAAGAGTGTGACCTCATCAGAGACACGACTTTTCCAACTCATCACCAGACTCTCATTTCCTTACGAGAACATGCAAGGAAATGAAAACAATATAGGAAGGTTACAATTTTAATGTATCGTTAACTTTTATCGTTGTTAAAGTTGTTAGTTGAGCGTTCCGGTAATTAAAACACACCTTGAGGATTAGCGTTACCGGCCGTTACTGCTAAAACACCATACTAGGTAGATGGTTACTTTTGGAGGCAACGGAAGTAAGATGAATGCCGCCATTCCCTGGGATTACCAACGAATCATTTAATTTTGTTAGTAGGTCATTTTATATATTCATTGTTGATCTAGAATGGCCTGGGACCATTTCCATTTATTCGATATCTCTATGTTCATTCCGATAACTTGTTTCGGTTGTTTTGTGTTTAAAAGTAGTTTAACTTCCCCTTCCCCCAGCTTAACAAAATGTAGGGGAAGTTATGTCATCTCAAAAATTTCATATTGACTTTTCATCGGAATTTCATCTTTTCCCCGATGCCAAAAATGAAAAACAAAACTGTGTGTCTTTCCGACTGTGAACATGGTGATTAATGTATCGACGCGAAATTTTATATGTGTATTTAGAATTTGATTTTCAGCCAAATTTGTCAAATGGTAGGGGGGGATTAGGGGGACACAAAAACACTAAAATCTGCAGTTGTAATGAATGCATCGAAATCTGCTGTTGTAATGAATGTATCGATATGAAATTTTATATTTAAATTCATGACACTTATTAATTTTCCGCGAAATCAGTCGAGGGATACTTCTTATAGCTGGTAGTAAGAATAGCGGAAGGTTTAGCCTATGTTCCGGAGTCTGATGGGTAGATCGAGGACCGAGTAAGGAACCCTTAGAACTGTCATTACGTCTGGAGTTTGAGGAAGCTGGGAGAATGTCGCCACTTTTTGTCGCCACTCTCTGTCGCCACTTTATGTAACAACTCTGTCGCCAATCTCTATAACCACCCTCTGTCACCACTTTCTGTCCCAACTCTCTGTCGCCACTCTCTATAACCACTCTCGGTCACCACTTTCTGTCGCCAACTCTCTGTCGCCACTCTATGTAACAACTCTCTCGTCAATCTCTATAACCACTCTCTGTCGCCACTCTCTGTAAAAATTCTCTGTTGCCGCTCTCTGTCGCCAACTCTCTGACGCCAACTCTCTGACGCCAGCTTTCTGTCGCCACTCTCTGTAACAACTCTCTCCGCCACTCTGTGTAACAACTCTCTGTCGCCACTCAACGAGTAATACTGAGTATAAGTTATGAAAATAAGTTGGTAGAACACATGAGGAGTGAAGTGGGACTGGCAGGTTGAGCAGCAGGCAGGGTCCAAAGTGATTCGGAGATTGGCTCATTTGCAAGTCTGAAAGTTTCAACACCCCCATTCAGCTCTCATCGTCCGTCCGTTCTACTGGAATTGTTTAACTCTCTCACACACACACACATACACAAAGACTGGTTGTGCTTTAGACCAAAGTGATTGTAGGCAGATCGTTTCAAAATGAGTGATATGACTGAGCGAATAAGGAGTTCGTTGTAAAACCTTTCGTTACTCCCAAAGTGTACAATACAATGTACATCCCCACTACGAATTATTCAGTTACGTTTTCTCTCTCCTTCCCGAAACAATCGACCTTTTGTGTTAAAAATCATTATTAGACCTCATCAGGGCTTCTAAACCCACATTCCAAATTTTTTGTGAATACATTCATTACATCAGATGTTATAAGTATTTTTGAGTCTAACCCCCTCTTCTGCCCCCCTTCCCCTTCTGTCGATATAAATATTACACCGTATAAGAGACATGGCTAATATGCATCGTACATAACGCAAAAAAAAAAAAAAATACTCTTGTTATTGAGTTTGGAGGGAGAGTGAAAAGTTTGTGCCTCATGCCCGGGCTTTAACTAGTTCATATCGTCTACTACTAGGTTGCTCTGGTGGAGATGAGCCTGACTCTACTGTGAAAGTCCTGAATTTTGTCAACCATCGAACTCTTGGTTCCATCGCTTCACGCCCTGTCCGAAGGACAGCGCGCTCAAGTCTCACCTCCCAGTAACTCCGCAAAATATATCTCTCCAATGTTTCCAAAAAGGGATTCAATGATCACAAATCAGACAGGGGTCCATTTACTTTCTCAGTCGTCTGACATTACAGAGAATTGGACCGACCGAGTTTCTAACCGCAAGATACCATCGGTTATTACTTCTTATCGGTCCAACTTTCTGACCCCTGAATGGTTTTGTCATTTCATTCTGGGCATTCTCGAACGCCCCCCCCCCCCCCCTCCACCTCCGTCCTCCCCAGTAATAAAGTCCTCCTCTGGGTCCAATATTTATCGGAAACTACCACTCTTGAGGGAGGGGGAATATTAAACATTCCCCGGGGTTTCTCAGCTAAGATTCCCCAAGTTCCAGAATTCCCCGCCCCCCCCCCCTTCCCCTGTCTTTTATTACAAGGCATTCATCACCTCGTGCGTGGTCCCCTCCTCCACTACCCCATGTCAAATTTAATTAGCAGCCATCAAGGATTTATTGGTTTCCTGGGGTCATATAATGAGAAGTCTAAATCATGACGGTCCTTCCAGCTATGACCTCGTAAACAGTTACGTTGCTGATCCCCCCTCCCCTATCAAATGTTCAGGTCAGCATGTCTTCCGTCTTTTACCGGATGAATGAGGCTGGATGCTATCCTCGGGGTTTATCCTAATCCCCGCTCCTGTCAACTAGCAGGTATTCCATTTTGTAAAAAAATGCTGAAGGAAGCGAAAGATGTAGTGTTAGCCAAACAGGGGAAAAAAGTGGTCGGAGAATCAACCGTTATGTACTTTCCCAGCACGAAATAATCAATTATGTTATCGCTCTCCCTCCAAAGCCAATCGACCGTTTGGGCTAAAATTCAATATTTGACTTACATAGTGTCTTCTGAATCCTCATATGAACTTTTGTGTCGATATATTCATTACATCGGCAGTTATGGGGCTATTTGGGTCGAGCACCTCTTCTCTGGTCTCGAGAATTTTGAATTTAAATATAAAATTTCTTGCCGATATTCATTTCATCGGCAGTTATAGGTCTTTTTGAGTTGAGCCCCCTTCCTCGTCTGATTCCATAGAAAATTAATAGGTGTCGGTCCTTATAAGGCTTCCTCCTTCTCTTCATTCTGCCGATTTCACTGAAAATCAATGTGTCGACTTCAGAAGTTTTCGGTACGTCATTTCAGAGGCAACAGCACTCTACTAACTAAAGCTGAGGATGGGACAACTCTAAATCCCTAATAATTCTTAGTGGAATGAAATTTACGTTTCCAAGTTTTTTATGTGGATTTACAGAGGGTACCTATTGTTTTTCAGTCAAATTGACCCAAGAGGAGGGGAAGGCTCAACTTCGAAACATTCAATAGTTCTCGAAGGAGCATATTATGTGAATTTTGAAGTCCACTAAAAAGACACTTTTTGGGCAAATCAGGCTAAAGAAAAGAAGAGCTTAAAGGGAAAGCGAAAACTATTACAAATAATTCGATCTGGGGAAGTAGTATATTCCCGATGAATCAATAAAAACATTTTTACTTATTTTTAATCGTATTTTAGATTAACAAACATTTATAGTTCGGATAAGTGAGAATTTTCTTTCTTCCCGTCTCTAAAGTGCTTTCACATGATTGTCAGCCATTTTGGTAAGAATAAATATGTGGACGACTTAACAATTCTTCTTCGGATCTGGTAACAGTTTGGGATTCAATTGAAAGAATAGAAGACTCTCAATAGAGTTACGTAAGAGAGGTTCAATGACAGCTGTCTCGACTTCGCCTCTTCATGTCCCTTCACTTCCGAGTCAGCATCAATTTTTCAATATAAAAGTAAAAATATAAATTGATATATTATCTGTTTGTGATTCATGCCCGGGCTTCAACTAAGAGGTCTTATCCGTCTACTTGCGTTCTTTGGTGGACATCAGCCCGAACATACTGTGTGTTTTCAATATGTTTGCCTACCTAGGTTTCGTTAGCGACTTCGACATGTGCGATCTGACTCGCGCCTTCACAACCAGAACACAATGGACGTTAGAGAGAGATATTTTGATATACCTATGTATATATTTTACTTTCCCAGCTATACAAAGTACAGGGAAAGTTATGTAATCTCTTTGAAATTCGATGTTCATTTTTCAATGGTATTTCATATTTTGCTGTCTGTCTATTTGTGGACATGATAACTGCCTATAGAATGGATATAATTCAGGGAATAAAGACAAAAAATAGATAAAACTTCGGAAAAATTCCCGGAAAGCTGGATTTTCGTATGAACCTTCCTTTTGTGGTTCTAAACAATATCCCTAAAGTCCCCACCGATACATGTGCCGCTAAAAATGTTACACGGGGTCATAGGTCACAAAAACGGGTTTTCACTAAAATCTCGTTAATGGTGACTTTTATCGAAAGAATAGTAGTTATCAAATTTGTAGCTTATACAATTACCTACAAAAACATAGTAGGTATTACTTTTTTTCGTAAGACTAACCGTTTTTGAGAATATTAGATTTTCGCTATTTACAAATGCTTTCAGCCAGTAAATGTTGAATTAGACATCTCTAATGTTACTTATATCATGGATGGAGGATTTCTTTTACACCGTGTTGTCTGGAATAAAGGAGAAACTTTTGATACGATTTTTATTACATATGTCCATTATGTGCAAAAATATTATGGTAATAATGTCATAATTGTTATAACGACCATCAAAAAAATATCAAACCTGCTGAACAACGTCGTCGATGTGCAAAAGTTTCGTCATCTACTGATATTCTCTTCTATGGATCCATGACTATTTCAACGAGTCGAGAAAAATTCCTTGGGAATGCAAGCAACAATCATAGATTTATTTCTATGTTATATGAAAAAAATGAAGGTGCTAATGTCAATGTAAAACAAGCTAAAAATGATGCTGATGTTCTCATCATTGACAGAGCAATAACAACGACTAAGGATGGGCAAAGTCGTTCATTTTAGGGAACCGTTCACTTGTGACCGATCTTTTTAAAGACCCGTTCGTCAGGACCCGTTCATCGTTCATTTCTTATTTTCCCCACAGTCTAGTGGTGATGTGGTGGGAGTAGAAGAGCCGGAGCGGGAGCGAACGAACGGGTACATTTCTCTCATCTCTCGCTCCTCCCCTCCCATCTATTCTCTCAACTTCTCTCACCCGTTCATTTTTTTTATTTTCCCACATACATGGTATTTTTAAAATTTCCACCAATATGAGCTTTATTAATAGGACAAAAGCAGATAACGCACTCTGATTAATTATAAATTTAATTTATAATAAAAATATTGACCCCAATAAGACTCAGAAGTACGTTCAATTGGAACCATAGGATGTTTGGTTTTCAAGTGACGACTTAAATCGCCTGTAGGTCCTCCAGCTATGCTAATTATTGTACTACAGTAATTGCATTTGGCTTTATGGGCTTCTTTATTTTTAAAATGAAGCCAAATTGTACTCTGTTTTCTTATCATCTTAACGAGAGAGAGAGTGGGAGTGAATGAGAAGTGGTAGTGGCGGCCAGTGAGATGAGCGGGAGCGGGAGCGAACGAAAGGATCCATTATTCCTCTCGGTACGAACGGCCGTTCACTAGAAGTCGTTCATCGCTCCCATCGTTCACTTCACAGACCCGTTCTTTTGGATCCGTTCGTTCGCGAACGACCCACCTCTAACAACGACACTTATTACCTTTCAGCAGAATCGGCAGAAGCGAAAGGGTTCAAGGGGGAGAGCTCAATTCAAAACTCCTAATAACTGCCGTTGTAATGAATGTATCGATACGAAATTTATCGAAATTTCGTATGAGGATTTAGGAGCCCCTATCTAAGTCAACTGTTGAATATTAGCGCAAACGGTCGACTGGTCTTAGAGGGGGAGCGAAAAGTTAATTGATTAATTCATTCTGGGGAAGTACATTGCCGGTGATTCACCGACAATTTTTTTTTTTCTTCCAAATCGATATGTTTCAGAAGTATAACAAAAACATAGTTAATTAATACACACTGGGGAAGTAGCTTGATGGCGATCAACCGAGGGCTCTTTTTTTCAATGTAGAGAGGATATATTATCTTGGTAAGACAGTTGAGTCACCGAAGTGAGGCTGGACAACGAAGATTACCAACGTGGCAGGTGATTAGGTGGAGTTATTCATCCAACTTCTATGAAAAGTGTTGAGTGGGGGGGGAGAGTTTGGTGAAGCCAGCCAACCAAAAACGAGCTGAACCGTGTAACCATCCCCCACCCACCCTGTGTACAGATTATGAATGGAGAACAATTTGTAACTTATCTTTTTATCAATGGATGAACAACTTGTATAACGAGCAGCTCATTGTTTACTTGAATGGTGCCAATTATAGCGATCCCGCTGTACGGTGGATGGTAAGGCGAAGTGGTGGAGGTTTCGACAGCTGCGCAACTCATCTTCATTTCACAGCGTAAACCTGAGAGTGACTCATTACTTACTATACCCAGTAGTGCCTGTATGAAGTGATTTTGGGAAGGTGAGAGAGAGCGTGAACTGTGAAAGCGTGGTTGGTATAAGAAAGTCAGGTTTTGGGCATATCACATTTTTTTTTTTTTTTTTATCATTTTTAATAAAAAAATAGCAATTATAAAAATATACTTATACTCGTATATATGGCGCCGGTAGCTCAGTAGTATGCGTGCTTGACTTCTGAGCTCAAGAACGTGGGTTCGTAACCTTTCGAGGCCCTTAGTTTATTTTATCTGGGAGGTAAAATAAACTTAAGCATGCCGTCTTTCGGATGGGACGTTAAGCGATGGTCCCGAGCCTGTACAATGCCAGGTACTCGTTAAAGACTCTACCCTAGGTGAATAAAAATTTAGGGTAGGCAAAATTTAGGACTCCCACAAAAGAGTCGGGCTCATGTCCACTAGAGTGACGAAAGAGCACTCTGGTAGTAGGCGATATGACCTCGTAATTAAAGCCAGGGCATGGAGTCATAAAACCTAACCTAACATGAACTTATATATATTTTTGGCCTCATGTACGATGCATATTAGCCATATCTCTTGTAAAGTTGTTATCTAGATAATTTACGACATCCATGGCCCCGAGAGGGAGTTCTATCTACGAAATAAAACTCACTTCCGGGCGGGATTCGAACTGCAAACCATGGTGAGACTATGCGACCAAAGCCCTACGCTCTAGCTCGCTCGGCCACCATGGCCCCCCCACACATTTAATTTATAATCCTAAAATTCTACATTCTTTGGGGCTATCTCAAATCTGAGGCCAGATTAGCAATTAGAAATTTAATCAGGAACACACCAATTTTTCTATAGGACTAATCCTTTTCGCGTAAATCAAGCAAACGTGTAAAAATATATGTTTCAAAACGACATTTCTGCACGGTTGTCAGCATATATCTCTCAAACCCTGCAACCTTCGAAAAATCATATTTCATACAAAACTTGTCTTTCCGTGTTTTCTATAACTTTTGCTTGAAAAGATTTTCCATGAAGTCATAAATATAGCCAGTATCTTGTAAAATGTAAATGCCTCGAGGTAAAGTGGTCTCAATTTTTGTCAGATTTCGGCCAAAATTCATCTGGATTTATGTTAGATAGACGATGTGACTCTCATGTTCCAAATTTCAAGTTCATAGCTACGATTGTTTCTTTGTTAGAGCGCTCACAAACACAAACAGCTACACAGACTTTTTCCAAAATTGGTTGAAATGTATGCGACTTCCTCTTAAAATATATAAAAATTACAATTATAATTGCTTTGGGATGTTTATTGGTTTTTAAATTAAATTTAATTTGAAGTTGAAAAGTGTAGTTTTTTTTGACAGACCATTATATTTATTTTGTATTTCCGTTTCACCTTTATATTGTCCCATAACAATATTTTCTGAACCGATATTAGGTTGTAAATCGATTTTGACTTGTTGTTATGTGTTTTCTGGTTAGCGAACGGAACAAGGGAGGTGGTTGGGAAATTGGGTGAAGGTGCCCCCCCCCCCCCCCCTCCCCATTGTAAAACAAAACGAAAAAAATTGGTTTATTGGATGGCCATTATTGTGTCAAGAAGAGACAGAATGTTTGATTGGTGCTCTGTGGGTAAGGAAAATCCACAAAACCACCCTTCAATAAACCGATATATCCACAGTGACAGTTTTGTGTAGGCACAACGAGGGGAGATGGCGCTTCTTTTTATAATCATGACAAATTATATAAGGTATAGAGGTAGTTATGTAATCAAGAAATTCACAGAAATTCAATTTTGTGTTTCCACAGAAATTACATATATTTAAACTTCTGAATCCAAAAATAAAGAATAAAAAAAAAGAGACCTACTTTTTGATTTTCAACCAAATCAACCAAAGATAAGCCAAAGGGGGTTTAGGAGGGGCTTAACTAAAAACTCTTTTTCGATGTAATGAAATGACATTTATTATGTGTATCCAGAACCCCGTAAGGAAAACAAGTATTGATTCTCAGCCAAATCGGCCAAATGGAAGGGGGAATAAGGGTGGAAACTTAATTTATTAATTCGCGTCGGGGAGAGAACAAATAATTGGGTTTATTTTCTTATAAATAAACATTGAAACAAAAATCAAAAGAAAAATCGTAAAAACTAAATTCTTAAAACTATTTCAATCTTTTTTCTGTTTTATATTTTTGGCCATTTATCAAATCAAAGTTATATATTTTTGGACATATAAATAAATAACAGTACCTTCTTTGCGCATCAATTTTAATGTTAATTCACACCTACTTAGTTCATCATATCTTAGCCTAAACAACAACTCTCTGTCCACCTTCACATCTCAACCCAGCCCACACACCATTCACTCCTCTACACTAATACAAAAACAGCTGATGGCCGTGTTTTGTTTTCTACTCATTTGTTTTAAAAGAAAATTCATTCATATCATCTATTTACTAATTCAGTTGCTTCTTGCATTTTATAGAAAAATAAATATAATTAATTTTTTAATATTAATAATTTAAATGTATTTTTTGTACATCACACTTTAGCGAGTACCTGACATATGATGCCTGACCTGGCATACTAAATATTTTTTTACTTCCCAGATAAAAAAAACCTAAAGGCCTCAGCCGGGTTTCGAACTCGCGATCTTGAACTCAATATACAAGCTAATAAAATTGAAAAATAATTAAAATATATTTGATATAACTTCTAAACAATTAATTATTTTCTTTTAAAGTATTATAACTCTTTGTTTCAGGTATGTGTACAGGTATGTGTACAGGTATGTGTACAGGTATGTGTACAGGTATGTGTACAAGTTTGTCTCCAGTCACATCATTGCAGGTACATCGTATGCATGTCATGTATTTTTTAAGGTTTCCTAGGTAAAGTAAACCTTTTCGTATATGAATCAAGTACCTCAGTCAATAAACATGAAGATAAGAGCACCTTTCTGAATATTCGAAAATATTTGCGATGGTGTTAATTTCTAGTTTAATTTTTCCCTCTAGTATCTTTGAGTGCAATCTAAGATGGAAATACGTTAGTTAATAAAAAATTTGTCGGTGAATCATGTACTTCTCCAGAAGGAATGAATCCATTAATTCGCTCCCCCTCCAATACCAGTCTACCGATTGCTTCAATATTCAACAGTTGACTTACAAAGGGGCTCCTAAATCCTCATACTAAATTTTGTGTCGATAAATTCATTATATTGACAGTTATTAGGGCTTGTGAATTGAGGCCCCTCCCCATTGACCGATATCACTGAAATTTGACAGATTATATCCTCATTGGGTTTTGACTTAAAATATGAAATTTCATGTCGATACATTGATTACATCGATAGTTATTTGGGTTTGCACGTCCTGCACGTCGCTAATCAAGTTTGTAACTCAATTAAACTGAATAAACTGCAGTGTATCATGAATCCTTCATTTTTATTTATATATTCATTTTTCTTTTGATTGCTCGGAATTCTAATACATATATATTTTCTTCGTGTTTCGTACCGAGGTATATGAAGTAGCGTAATCGGTCAAAAATTTGATGCGAGTTTTCAACGAAGTTTCATTTAAAAAAAATGTCTGTGAACACGATATCTTTCGACAGATTGAATGAATCTAGAACTCTACAGGACCATTCACCGACTTTTTTTGTGGATATTACAAAAGGGGTGGCTACATTAAATGTAGCCAATTTTGTATGTAGCCAAAAAAGCCAACAAATTTTGTGGAAAGTAAAAATAATTGTAACCTAAAGATTGCCCAAACATGTTAAACAGGACAAAGACGGATCTTAGGAGTCTACTTTGACGGACGAATCACTTATAAGTGGCACCATAAATGGCAAACAGGTTACGGAGACTGGACAGAATATGAAACGACGATTCGAACATAACACTTGAACATACCATTCTGACACAACAGCTGTATACGAATCTGCGCCATAAGTTGATGCCACACCCGAACACACTAGTGGAAGCAATATCGGTCCGGTCCCTGCTGGACAATCCTCCTCGACGACTGAATCGTCGTTGGCCGCGTGACCTCCTGCCCCCTGGTACTGACCAGCTGTTTCAGCAAGACGTCCATATTTTCTTATTATGGTTTAGTTAGTTATTGTTATTCATGCCCGGGCTTATCGCCTACTACCGGAACCCTCTTTCATGACACTCTACTCCTATTCAGGTTTTGTTAGGGTGGGGGGCCTTTAACGTGTACCTGATAGTCATTTGATTTCGAGGGAGAGCAAAAACGTTGTTATTTTTGGCTGGGGAAGTACATTGCTAATGATTCACCGACACATTTTTTTTCTTTCAACTCCTCAGAGTAATTTTTAAAGGGTAAAACGAATTAATAAAACCACTTTTGTCAATAGTTTCAAACTGGATTCTCCTCGGACCGTCCCACAAAGGGACTACCAACATTTCGGTCGCCTCGAGCGTTAATAGAATTGAGATTGTATTTACGAGGGCTGGCCCTCCACTGGTACTAGGTATCCTATTGAATCACAGATCCGAACAGTTTAGTGGAACATTTAAGAAAATAGTAATAGTACTGTGACGTAGAAGCAAAGATCAAATTGGAACAATGCAATTAAACTAAAAAAAATAACAATGATAACATTAAAGAAAAACAAAGTACGAATAATAAGGTAAAAAATAATAATGAGTCATTATAAAGAAAAACAGATGTCAGAGAGGAAAAAAAAATATATATATACAGTAGAACCCCTCTCAACCGGTCCTCTGATTAACCGGCCTATCCCATGGAACAGAGTTTATTTGTCTCTCTTTCAGCGTATAATAGCTGGCAAGTGACTCAAACACTGATTGTTTGGCGGGCCTTTCCTGGAAAGTTGCTGGAAACGGAAAATAAAACGGGCTTCCCTTCTTGCTTCCGAGTCTATTTTTCTATGAATCAATCAACGTAGCGGGCTCCTGTGTTTCTTTTTTCGTACGAAAATGGAGAGACGGCTTTCTAAAAAATCTTTGAAAGGTAAAAAATAGAAAAAAAATTTTTGTATGTGTGTAACATTAAGTTTATGTAAGTTCGTAATGTTTAATTTTTTCGTGTTCGTTTATGTCTCTATGTACATATGTAGGTTCTTTTTGAACGAAAATCGATTTTTCACGGGAACCTCGAATTAACCGGCCAAACGGGTAGCCGGCCATGGTCTCGAGAGGTATTCTAGGATGGATCTGTCCACAGGAGTGGAGGAAGGGACTTATAGGAAAACGAGAACTATCCCTTAGGAACTAGCCTTAGGTATCAGACAGAGGTTTGCTGAGTTACGAGATACCTACCGGAAACGTTGGGGTCTAGCTGAACGAAGAGTAGAAGCATGGCGAATCTGGAGACGGAGAGAGTTGCAGAGGGAGTTAGCCTGGATAAGGAAGGTTGTTGTCCTGTAGGAAAGGAGGTAATGAGAGGGACGAGATCTAGTGACTTTCTGATGGATATGGGATTTAAATTGGAGAATTTGGAAGATGTAGGAGGGTTTTGGGAAGATATGGTTTGAGAAAGGAAGGAGCCTAGGAAATATTGTCGAGAGGAAAACAAGAGCTATTTAAGTTTGGTTTTAGAACTAGTAATAGAGTGTCTGAGGAGCCCGAAGATGAATCTTGAAGAGACCTTCATAAAGGGTTTCGACATATAGAACCGAAAATCCCCCAATATTCCCAAAATTTGAAAGTAAAATTTGGCCATTGATGTATGGCCTCTCAGCGGCTTTTGTCATTTCTGTAATACGGTCTTGTGAACCAAGAACAAAGCAACACAACTGCAGCTTATTATATTGAAAAGCCTGTTCAGAACAAAGCTGGCTCCTGTCTTCAGTAAGTGAATTTCAGAGAATCCAGCGTTTCTAAGTACTTCTTGTCGACAACTAAAACCATTTCAATGACTATTCCTCTTTGTACCCTTAGACCTGTGTTTCCTTGTGCAGACTTACATTAGATCTAAACGAACCGATCTCCTACCTAAAATTGTGAAAATCAATACCCTCCATTCGTGTTCCGCATTTGGGTAAATAAAGAAGACCGCATCCACTGGTGAGTGCACACTTTAACTATTTTTTGGGGGAGTGAAACACATTTATAGTATAGTCCGTTCCATTGCGTATTGGTGCGAGGCCATAATTTGATCAATTATAGCAGGATTTTGGCACCCTCACAATGTACATTATTTAATTTGAAATTTAAATAAGCAGAAAATCATATTTTCTTTATTGAACCGTAAAATATAATTTTTCAGAGGGCGCCGGTAGCTCGGTGGTATGCGTGCTTGTCTTCTGAACTCATGGTCGTGGGTTCGAAACCCGACCGAGGCTCTTAGTTTATTTTATCTGGGAAGTAAAATAAACTTGAGCACGCCCTCTGTCGGATGGGACGTTAAGCGATGGTCCCGAGCCTGTACGATGTCAGGTACTCTTTAAAGACCCCTGCCCTAGATGAATAAAAATTTAAGGTAGGCAAAATTTAGGACTCCCACAGTAGAGACGGGATCATGTCCATCAGAGTGACGAAAGAGCGCTCTGGTAATAGGCGACCTTGTAGTTAAAGCACGGGCGTTAGACATAAAACCTAACCTAACCTATAATTTTTCAAGGCGTCCCTGCCCCGCTTTCACAAACTGTCACATTACTAGAACCCCCCCACTTTCCCGCTGGGTTACGTAATTTTAAGGACGGTCCATAACGTAGAATAAGTATTTGAAAAGTGTTCACGATAACGGCAAATAGTAACGGTCGTTTCTCTAATATGTCTATTGCTTGGTTCATGGCGCGTGCCCCCTCCCCGTAAATTCGACTCTGGTTCATGCCAATTTGGAGTTCAGAGCGGTTTGGGCTGGAAATTTTTATTACCCTTAAAATGTTTCTGTCAATGCTTGTCCACCTGTGAAAATCTTTAAGTTGTGGTCTGAACATATTTTCTAAATATTTCCGAGTCTCTTCTCCAGGATCACGGACTGGACCGACGCGACGACCACCCCTTCAAGACGTCCAAGCATACAAAGTTAAGCCCCCAAAGAGTTAATCAGTGGTGTATAAATCGAGAGAGGTAAGACCCAATGACCCCCTCCTGCTAACGAACTACCCTCTTTAAACCATTAACTTCCAGAATACACCCAGTCTGTCTTCTCCTTTATCTGAAGCCTGCCACTTCAACTCAGGGGAAACGTTTTTCTCTCTTCTTAATGACTGGGCCCAGGATGGTCTTGCTATCTTGAGCTAGGAAGGAAGGATATGGACTTGCCGCTGGGTGGACTGCCTCTCACTATCTCTCCACTGCCAGAATAGGACCCTCAGACAATGACTATTCATCAAAGCTAGAAGCAACAGAAAAAGAGAAAACTTTTTCCTTGTCCTCGGGTTCTTCGTCTAAATTACTCATTATTTTGATGGCATATGAAGAAAAAAGGCAGAAACAAAAAAAATTGACAATGATGACGCAATAACAATGATGACACAATAACAATGATGACGCAATAACAATGCTGAAAAAAAGTCATCGGTGAATCAGCGGCAACGTACTTCCCCAGTATGAATTAATCAACAAAATTTTCTCCTTCCTCTACATCTATTGTGAGGTTATCTAAGAAGAGGTTTAAACGTTAAATCTTAAATAAATAAATGATAAATAATTAAAAATATTAATAATAATGAAAATAATAATAATTAAATAAACAATAATAAATAATAAACAAAAATTACCACATTCCATGTAGAAATTTTATAACTGGTCTTCTATTTAATTTTGATTTATAACGTAGTTTTTCTAAAAGGGCCCTAAAAATATGAAAATTTCAAGACGTGCAATTTTGAAGAAAGTGCACTTATTTAAAAAAAAAAATTCAATTAACGAACTTTTCATTTGGATTTCTAAAGAGATGCCATTTTTAACAATTTTAAATAATATTAAATCTAATCCAAAGGTTTTCAAATTATCTTACTGGGCCAACAGGGAAAATAAATAGAATAGAATTTACGAGAACAAATATTGGGTATATTTTCTTAAATCATCTACATTATAAAATAAAGTAAACTAAACAAACTTAAAACATACAAAATCAAAAGAAAAATCTTAAAAACTAAATTCTTAACACTAATTCAATCTTTTTTGTTTTATATTTTGGCCATTTTTTAAAATTTAAGTTAGGTATATATTTCTGGGCATACATCCTGTACATATAAACAAACAACAGTACCTTCTTTGTGGATCAATTTCACCGTCAATACACTTCTATTTAGTTCATTACATCTTAAGCCTAAACACCACTCTCCACATACTCAGACCGTCGCCATTTCAACCCAGGCCTCGACACTTCTCTCCACACACTAAAAAAATAGCTGATGGCCGTGTTTTTGTTTTTTTACTCATTTCTTTTAAAATAAATTTGCTTTTTATAGAAAAATAAATATAAGTACCTAATTAATTTTTTAATATTAATAATTTTTTTTAATGTGTGTATTTTTTTATACATCAAACTATTGACTATTTTGGCAAAAAATCAATAGTTGACTTACATTATGATTAACTCTTGCTGTAACGGCGTCTTTACTTCGTCGTCCTGTTACGTTACTGATGCTACAGGAGTTTATAAGCTATTCTTGCGTGGGTTGTGAAATTTCATTCTAAATTATTGCCAACATTTTTTAAGTAATAAGTGAGCCGAAAAATAATTTAATATTTTCAGAATTATTCCAGATTTTTAAAATCGAGGTTATATATATTTGTACACGACTATCATAAGTATTTCCAAAAAATTAATTGTAACTGTCGTACAGAAATATAGACATTTTTTGGAATTAGGGGGGTCAAAAAATATGAAATTTCGTTGAAAACTCAACATTGAATATCTTGCTGATGACGTAACTTCCTCTTAGCTTAGGAAGTAATTGATGTTGAAATGTTACTTACATGATTTTGTATGTATATATACAGGGTGTTCATTTTATCTTGACCCAGGTAAATAACTCGAAAAATAATGATTTTCTCAAAAGGAGAGTGAGACAAAAAATGTAGAGTAGAATTGACCGCATTATTTGCTGTAATCTAATTTTTAAACAAATGAAAATTTTAAACGTTTTTTATGAATTTGAAAAAAAAATTTTTATAGACTGTCAACCTATCTTTTCTTTTTTGCATATTTAGATTCCTGGGAAAAAAATTAAGGGGAAGTTAAATGAGACATTTTTTGTAAGACCAATATTAATGAATTGTATTCCACCCTGTATGTATATATATATAGGATATACTCACTTTATGGAAGAATCGCCGGACAAAATAAATAGATTTTTTTTTCTATTAGAAGGAGATAGTAAATATGTATTGAGTCATGTATCATTTACCTTAGAAGATACTGTAGTAGACCTCCCCTGTCCCGAGGGATGACAGAGAGCACGTTAAAATAATCCCTTCTTCTGAAAGATAAATTTCTCTATATTGATACATAAAGTCCCTTCAGCCCTGATCCAATTTGGCTCCGGGTGATACTCTTATCCTTTTCGTACCTTTTTAAGATGATCAATTTTATTATTTTTAGTTCTCTTTTCCTCCGCCGTTCCCTCCATCTTAAGTTCTTTATTTGCTTCCTTTTGATCCATAAATATTTTGACCTCATTTTATTAAATAAAAAATAAAAATGAACATCAATTGAAACATTTTTACTTTTTCCAAATTGGCTAAAAGGATGGGGGGGGGGGGGGGGGGGGGAGTTCAATTCAAAAAGTGGTCGAGTGTACTTGCCCAGGACCAGTTAACCAACTAAGTTTCGCTCTCCCTCTAAACCTAGACGGACTGGACTTTTTGAATTGTGCCTCTCTCTTCAACTCATATTAATTCGAAGAGGCACCTATTGATTTTTAGACTATCAATTCGCAGGGGAAGCGGAGACTAGAGTCGGGGGGAACAAACAGAGACACTTTAACTGGCGATGTAATGAATGTATAGTATGAACCTTCAGAAGTGGCTATGTGAGTCAACTATTGCTTTTGTACCAAATCGGTTAATTAGTCTCAGAGAGAGAGCGAACACTTACTTGTCGATGCTAGGAACTACATTGCAGGTAATTATCCGATTTTTTTTGATTTTTTTTTCGGGGGAAGAGCTATGTCTCCTTGTACCTCCTCGATACCAATGCCCTCGGGTGCAGCCGGTGGGTAGGCACATTGTACTGGCTATGTTTACCGAACAGACCCTAATACACAATAGATGCATGTAGGTATGTATTTAGCTGCTGATACATGATCCGTAGTAACAACAGAGCCCAAGCAACCAGTCACTCATGGAGAAACAGACAGACATTATCATAGGTTATAGGGGGAGGGGGGGAGATCGTTTGTGCACATTTTCATAATAATACCTGAACAACAGCAATTTCCTTTGCGCACGGTGAATGAAATTTCATATTTAGTCAAAACCCCAAGAGGACAATATATGATAAATTTCAACGGAGACGGCCGAAGGGAAGAAGGGCTCTGGGGAGGGCTCAATTCAAGAACCTTCGTAATAACTATCGATGTAATGAATTATCGACACAAAATTTAGTATAAGGATTTTAGGAGCCCCCATATAACTATTGATTATTAGCGCAAACGGTCGACCGATTTCGGACCAAAAAGTTAATTCTGGGTTAAGTTCTGGAGAAATCCATAGCCGATGATTCACGGACGACTTTTTTATTTCATTTTTGGATTCAGGAGGAAGAATGCCATGGCGGGCGATACAATATTGTATTGTAGTGTTGAGGCGAGGCGGGGCTCCGTTGTGGCTGAGGGGCGCTCCTACAAAGGATCGAATCTGAAGGCTTTGTGCTCAATTCACCTTCTCCTTCTACTACTTCGGGGGCTCTCAATAAATGTACCAAGTTCTTACGCCTTTCACAAACCCTCATTTGTTATGCCCCGTTACGCCTATGCGAAATGCGATTTGATGTGCCCCAAGTTGAACGTCCATGTGAAATGCGATTTGATATGCCGCAAGTTGGACGCCTATGCGAAATGCGATTTGATAGTCCCCAAGTTCGACGCCTATGTGAAATGCGATTTCATATGCCCCAAGTTGGACGCTTATGCGAAATGCGATTTGATATGCCCCAAGTTGGACGCCTATGCGAAATGCGATTTGATATGCCCCAAGTTGGACGCCTATGCGAAATGCGATTTGATATGCCCCAAGTTGGACGCCTATGCGAAATGCGATGTGATATGCCCCAAGTTGGACGCCTATGCGAAATGCGATTTGATATGCCCCAAGTTGGACGCCTATGCGAAATGCGATTTGAATGCCAACTAATTTAATTACATTCGTTATTTTTTACTTTCCCAAATACATGAAGTATAGGGAAAGTTATGTAATCTACTAGAAATTCAAAGCGGAGTTTTCAATGGAATTTTATGTTTTTCGAACGGTTTCAGAGGGAGAGCGAAAACTTAGTTCAATGATGGTGATTCAACAACTTCTAAAAATAACAACAGCATTGTTATATATAACAACAGTAATTATCACATCTTTTTAATAAGATCTAATTACATTTCCCATCAGGTATGTAAATGGTAACTTTTGTGATAAGAATTTTTCAGGATATTAGGTTACAATCCTGTTAATGAGAACCTGATATTACCGGCTATTGTAAATAAGGAGAGTAGCAGATACCTATCAAAATAACAGGTAAAGTAACAGTACCCTCTTCCTGGTATAATAACCTGCCTTCTCATTATTTTTTAACATATAATAGCTCACCGGAGCCCCTTTTAGTCATTCATTAGTGACCATCAATGGTCCTCCTTAGTATTAAATATTAGTCACTTCTCCCCCCTCAGCCGTTAGTATTAAATATTAGTAACAGCTTCTCTGTTAGTATCAATTATTCACAAACTAACCATCCTGAAACAGGACTTCCATCTTCTGAAATATCTTTCCCTTTTCCATTTTTTATAAATGTTCCTTTTGTAGTTAGTTATTGTGAATCATGCCCGGGCTTTAACTATGAGGTCATATCGCCTACTACCAAAAAGGGATTTGTCGCGCTGAAAGAATATTTCATTTTGGCTCTAATTCTGAATATTTACTTTTTAAATAGCATAGCAAGTCATTCTTGTACCAACCACGTTTTTACTGGTAACTCCTCCCCCCTCTCAAATTCAGAGGGTGATATAGAGAAACAAACAAGCGTTTCGCAGGCTTTTTGCCAAAATCATATCTTGCGATTAGTAAACTCAAGAGTTGAATAAGCAAAATTTATTCTCCGAGATTGATTTTCGTTATTTTTCCTACCGAACGTTCTTGGATTTCCTGAAGAAGAGAAAATTAGATATTGGGCATTCCACTGGAGACTTGGCAGATACCGTAGAAGAACTATCAGAAGACAGACATTGGAATTTGAATCTCCAATATATCTACTTACGGAACGAAACGGATCCCAGATAGTGTAGCTTGTATCTTCAAGAAATCTATAGGCAACATGTCGGGCGATACGTTGTTCAACAAGTCACAAGTTTCCCATCAAGTCAGTTATTTTTGACTCATGTCTTGGCTTAAGTACGAGGTCATATCGCGCCTATAGAGCTCTCTTCGTCCATATGCTCGACTCTACTGTGGGAGTCGTAAATTTTGCCTAAATAGGTCAGTTATCTGGGTTAAGGTTCT
Organism: Aradus depressus; assembly: GCA_963662175.1. Classification (NCBI taxonomy): domain Eukaryota; kingdom Metazoa; phylum Arthropoda; class Insecta; order Hemiptera; family Aradidae; genus Aradus; species Aradus depressus. The sequence goes on from OY759222.1 coordinate 39,263,921, forward strand.
TTAACCTGACATCGTACCATCACGTAACTTCCCGTCCGAAGGACGGCGTGCTCTTAACAAGATTCGTACTGTGAACCCAGCTTGAAGTGTGCCTTTTTAAATAGACATATGTTTTTTCCGGTTAGGTTAGGATAGAGATAAAGCGAGAACGGGGAAGTATGGTGGGGACGATATGAGATATGAGTTGGTGTCAAAAGTGTGTTTAGCCACATCTGTGCCGACATGGGAGGGGGACCTCACCACAACACACATTGCCAACTACACTTAGGACAGAAACACCCTGTGAGGGAGCCTTTGTAAATGGGACCTCATCTGGCGGGCCAAATCTCTTCATTACTTTGCCCACCAAACTGGACTTTTTGGTCAATATTTCTTTGTTATTGTTCTACTTCCCCTGCTTCACGAGTTATAGGGGAAGTTATGTAAGCGGTTAGAACTTATATGTTCAGTCACCGGAGTATTATGTTTTCCGACCCCCTCATCCCAGAAATTCTATGTGCATCTTTCCTTTTTCATCCAAATCGGTTTCAGGGAGCAGGGAGACGAGAAGAGGGGGCTCAACTCAAAAACCCTAATAACTATCGATGTTAAGAATCTATCGACACGAAATTTTTATTGAGAATTCAGAAAGTAAGACTGATTAATTTTCAAACAATTCGGTAAATTGATTCAACGGATAAGTGAAGTAAGTTGATTACTTGGCGCTGGAGAATTACACTGCTGGTCATTGAAGGACGACTGAAGGAAGAATGCGGACAGATCGACAAGAAGCTTCATTCGCTACCCCAAAGTCGACTGCCGATCCCCAACAAAGTACTTCCCCAGCGCCAAGTAAGCAACTAAGTTTTTGCTCTCCCTCAGAATTCAATTTACCGAATTGGCTGAAAATCAATTGGTCTTACTTCTGAATCCTCATACAATATTTTGTGTTTATACATTCTTTACATTGATAGATAATAGGGTTTTTGGGTTGAGCCTCCTCGTCTGATCTGCGTGTTCTAACTGGGAAGGTGACGTAACTAACCTCCTTCAAGTTACTAACTGGGAAGGTGACGTCACTAACCTCCTTCAAGTTACTAACCTGTTTCTTCTCAATTATTTATTTTTATGCTTTTCATTAGTGGTTCAAATGGAATTTCATTAGTAGTGTTCTATTCATATCATTGGAGCTCAGATAGACTCGTAACAGTTCCATTTTCCGCCCTTTGATTCACAGATAAATGGCGGATTAGACCTGTTATAACTGTAAATCCTTCAACTTACCTTTATCTCTAAAAGATCTCTCTTTCATGTAAAGCGGTCGACCGAACATTTCATTTTATAAAATTTTCCAGGCGGTCCTAAAAGAAAAGCTGCTTTATAATTTGTGGAGGGTTCTACTTCAGTGATGTCTTGAGCAATTTCATTTCGAAAGGAAATTTTAATTTTAATTCTCTATAGTGTGTGCCTTGTTTCCCCAAAAGGGCAATATTAAATTAGAGAACAATATATTTTCTCTTAAATTAATAGAATCTAAGAGAAAATCTCGGAATTAAAGTCATAAAGATAGCTATACCACGTTCCGATGGCACGATATACGATCTAAAGCAACTTATATCGGTCAGACAATATCCTTTCTCGTTACTCCTTGCTTCCACTTCTAATCACATACTATTTTATCTATATGTAACGGACAACACACGACTTTAGAGTGCTTGCGTTTTGTCCGGACACATTCAGAAATGTCTAGACATCGAAATAATTCTGTGATCACGTGTTTTACATACTCAGGTATACGAAGTATAGGGGAAGTTGTGTTAATCGGCCAGAAATTCGAGTTTTCACTGAAATTTCATGTTTTTCGACCCCCTGATTCCGATAATTGCAAAAAAAAAAAAACAATTTTTATGTGTCTGTGAGCACGAGAAAACTCCCCGTTATGAGTAGAATGAATGTATCGACATGATATTTCACTTGTGTATCCAGAACCCCATAAGGATGACACATATTTTTCAACAAAATCGGCCTAGAGAAAAAGGGAGGATTAAAGGGGGCTTAACACAAAAACTCTAATTACTGATGATGTAATCAATGTGTCGAACGACATTCAGTATTCGTATCCAGGATCGGAGGATGGCGAAAATTTAATTGATGAATTCGTGATTCACCGACGTTCCTGCAAAGCAATAAGTGCAGTAGCCGTAGGCAGATGCTATATTTCAGAACTTTACAATTTAATTTAAATTATTACATCAAGGCCTAAGGAACTCTTAAAGCCTGGCTAGAGTGACGGTGGGAGGAGTGACCTACCTCTTCAACAGGGAAGACAGCTGTAGTGTCTGCAACGAAGACCGACCGGACGACATCCACCACTTCTTCATGGAGTGTCCAGCCTTCAGCCAATTAAGAAAAAAGTACCTGGTAGAAGCACTGAGGAGCCCGCAACCTCACAAGACCCTTTTCAACATTACAAACAACCAAAAACTCAGTAATATTATACTTTACATAGTAAGGGCGCTAAAAATCAGAGGTCATTGAAGTATTTAAATAAAATAACATTTCACTACAAGTTTTTTCACTATTTTTTTTTTTTTTTTTTTGTACTTTATTATTATTATTATTTTCTATCTTCATTTATTTACTTTTTTTTTTAACTGAATAATGTATATATCATAAACAGGCCCAACCCTGAGCCTAAAAGAGGTATTTCCTAAAGGCTAATAAAGAATTGATTGATTGACTATAGAACTCTTCAGTGTGTGACCTCAATACACGTCTCAGTACATTTGTATTTATTTATTATTATTTTTTTTTTTTAGAGGGGGGTAGGAATAACTCTATTGATGAAATGTTCATTATTATAGTAAGGCCGGTGAATCATGTCAGGAATAACAGACCGAGAAGGACGCCATGATGGTCTCAGTTTATTGCAGTCGTCCTTTAAGACAAGTGCTGTGGATGCGGCAGGGAGAGGGAGCGAAGCAGGCATGACGCCGCCGTTGGCAGATCTCCTACTAACCGCACATCGCGTGTTATTGTGTCCTAACTATCCTTTCCTTATTTCTTTGTTTATTGGAGTCATTTTATTAGTTGATTTCCTCTTTGTTTATTGGAGTCATTTTATTAGTTGATTTCCTCTTTGTTTATTGGAGTCATTTTATTAGTTGATTTCCTCTTTGTTTATTGGAGTCATTTTATTAGTTGATTTCCTCTTTGTTTATTGGAGTCATTTTATTAGTTGATTTCCTCTTTGTTTATTGGAGTCATTTTATTAGTTGATTTCCTCTTTGTTTATTGGAGTCATTTTATTAGTTGATTTCCTCTTTGTTTTAGTCTTGTTTAATTGAGATAATTTAATAATATTTCATTAGAAGCATTATAGCAAAACTTTTAAGTACTGATAACTGAAAGTGTGAACATCAATTTGCTGTAACAGAGGACAGGGGGTGTAACTACCCTTCTGGGGTCCCTTAGCAAGGTGTCTTACTAAACTATTAGTCTTATCGAAAAATTGTTTCTTATCAAAAATGTTTCTTATTACATTCAATGGCTTGTGTGTCCTCAGATTTGAGTTGGGATCAACACGACCTAAGTTATAGAAATAATGAAATATAAGTTTCTTTAGGAAATATTTCAAAGTAATTTTAAGTTGTATCGCATAGCAACGAATCGTAAAATATTTTTTTATTATTCCTCTATTCCATTTTATTGTTCCTTTATTAAAAATTATAAACAAAAAAGCAAAGAAATGTCAATATATATCTCCTAATGGGTCCTAGTATCTTCCTTCACTCATGTAATATTTGTTTTAGATCTAGTCATCTGAAGAGTTTCTAGATATATCGAGATCATTTTAAGTCGGACCAATCATGATCTATGATAATTTTTGGCTTAAGAAAAACATATATAATCACCTCATGTTCAGAGTTAATGGGATTGATCAGTTAGCAGTTTGCGTAGAATGAGTTAGTGTTCAGTTGATCAATTAACTGTTTGTGTAGAATGAGTTAGTGTTCAGTTGATCAATTAGTGAGTTAAGTTGTAAATATTTGACTTGATGTTCAGTGATCTAAATAGATACTTTCTGCATTTACTTCAGTGACGTTTTCAATAGAGTGCTTGTGAATTACTTTCCAAAATGTGTTTTTTTCGTTGTCATGTCATTTGTTTACTTCTGTAGAGTACATTTGTGTGTTCCTTACTCAAACTCTTTCTCTTGGACTGGCCGAGTATATTACTGGCATCAATCGGCGCACCTCCCCAATTAATCAATTACGTTGTCGCTCTCCCTCCAGACAATCGACCGTTTGGCCTAAAACTCCATTTTTGACATATATCCTTATACGAAATTTTGAGTTGTATTAATTCGTTTCGGCAATTATTAGGGTATTTGAGTCGAGCCCCCTAATAAAGTCCCCCCACTCCCTTCGACCGATTTTTCAGAAAATTAATTAGTGGTTTACGAAATTTCGTGTCAGTACATTCATTATTTCATTCGATATTACAGTTTTGTATTAAGCCTCCCCCTTATCAATCTTCTCCCTCCCTTTGGCAGATTTGGATGAAAATCAGTAGATGCAAAAGTTTAGAACTCCCGTAGAGTCGGGCTCATGTTCACCAGAGCGCTCTTTGGTAGTAGGCGATATGACCTCACAGTTGAAAGCCCGGGCATGATTCACAATAACTAACTCAAACAGAAGAATTTGCAATCCTTCGACCGTTACATGATACTGCAATACATTTTATTGATAAATTTTTGCTGCTACACGATTAGAGAGTACATGAAGGATAGTAATTTTCTCGTGAAACGCCGGATCCCACAGCTAGTTACATGCAATAAAGTGGAGGGAGTGTACCTAGACCACATTACCTTGTACCGCGGAAGGTACCTGAACATAATCCCCACACAAAATACCTTCTCCTACAGAAGGACCTCCAAATCTGGTCCTACGGAAGGTACCTGAACATCAGACGTACGTCCCCTCAGAAAAGTACCTTCATCTCCTATAAAGGACCTCCAAATCTGGTCCTACGGAAGGTACCTGAACATCAGACGTAAGTCCCCTCACACAAGTACCTTCTTCTCCTACAGAAGGACCTCCAAATCTGATCCTACGGAAAGTACCTGAACATCAGATGTACGTCCCCTCACAAAAGTACCTTCATCTCCTATAAAGGACCTACAAATCTGGTCCTACGGAAGGTACCTGAACATCAGCCGTACGTCCCCTCACAAATGTACCTTTTTCTCCTACAGAAGGACCTCCAAATCTGATCCTACTTAGGTTCATAAGGTTATGTCCTCTTGGTAATGTTTTTGAACAATGTTACCGTTGCCTCGACACCTTGGGCAACCCTAGCTAACCAACCTGGCAAACATTTATTCTAAACAACCCTTTCATCTCTTCCCTACCCCCATCTGGGGCAATCCCCCCCCCCCCCCCCCTCCCCCCGAGAAATGAAGAAAATAAAATATAAAACACATTTACTTCAGTTTTACCTTTTCACATGTTCTTTTCAAAGTATAAATATACTTTTTTTTTTTTGCTGACAACAATTTATTTCTTAATGAGTTCTATTCATAAACAGACGTTAATGAGGTCTGTGAGAATCTCTTAGGAATATTATTATTTTTTTAATTAGTAAGGTTTCAAATCTTTCAATGTAAAATCCCCCTTACAATAGCCAATGCTCCTTATTATGTCTCCAAACATGCTCTCTATATTAACTTCAGTATCCCTTGCAAAAACATTTTAGAATTTTCTTTACCAACCAGGCTTTTACAGATCTGTTTATCTACGCCCCTCCCTCCTCAACAAACCAAGTAATGCGTCTGTGTCAGTTGTTTTCTTTGTTGCATTGTACAGTGTAGTTTACTTCTTTTTTACATCTAATGCCACTATGAAATGAATTTGAGGGGGGAGAGATTGGGATCTTATAAGTGTGTGGGAGGGGGGGGGGGGGGGTATAAGAAAGTCCTGTAATTGCCATCAAATATATGTATTTTGAAAAACACATAATACAACAGTAATATTAGCAGAGAGGCTTCAACCAGATTCGATGAAAGTCGACCATAAGTAAAGAAGAAAATTTCTGGTTGAAATAACCGAGAAAGAAATATAGAATATAGGTGGACCTTATAGCACCGATTTCTTATATTTCTGGAAAAACGTTAATACATCAGTGCGGTATAGGCTTCAAACCAGATACGATGATAGTATTAGTATAACTGGTAGATGGTTCGGGGTGCACCGAGACCGGTTCCTGGAGACTGCAGAACCGGGTATTTGAATGTTCGGTAGTAAAAATTAAAAAAATATTCTGGTTGGTTCAAAGTCGAAGAAGAAATGTAGAAAAAAAAGTAGATGGCCCTTGTGGCACCTATTCCATATATTTTTTGAAAAACACATTAAATAGCAATGTCAGTAGTGACGCTTTAACCAGATACAACCATTAATAAAGACAAAAATTATATTCTGGTTGGTCCGGTTAACCGAAAAAGGTATATCGAATAGAGCCGGGTTCAAAGTTCCAAACCCGAACCCATATGTCCACTGTTCTAGATTTTCATAAGCTTCCCGACAAGCTAAAAAGCGTGCAAGTTATCTTAGCGCATACACCTAAGTTTCCACTCTCCCTCTGAATCTTTGATGTCTTTATTTGGTGAAGACTTACCTTCTATTTTGGCTCTTTTGGGGTTCCTTCGATCTCTGAATTTGAGGCTACACCCCGACTCACACATAACCTTTGAACTGTTTATTTGGTGGACCCTTACCTTCTGCTGTGGCACATGTTGTACAGTGGCACTCCGTGCTCTGAGGTGAGTCCCACGACTAGCCCACCACTCAGGCCCCAAACTCCATGTCAAGGTGTAAAAGTATTTTTTTTTTTGTATTTTTCTAACTATAACTTTATTGAACTTATATAGTTTTTTACAGTTTTGGTCATAACTTAATTAATTGACATGAAACATGGTTTGAGGTAGCAGCCAATGGGCTGTCCTCCGTCAGCTAAAAGAGCTGGAAAGTAACATTTCCAGATATAGACAACTAACAACCCCTTCTTTGATCCCCCCTCCCCTCCCTCCCCCCCCCTCTCCGGGTTTCCAAACCCTCTCTACTGTAGGTACATCTCAGATGTTTTATTTTCTGTTCCAATACCGAAGCCTTTCCGAACTTCCTCATTCATGCTAATAAATAAATAAATAACTATACTAATACCTATATAAAAAGAGGAAATTAGTTTGTTTATTTGAGGTAATCTCGAAAACTATTGAACCGATTTGGGTAATTCTTTTACCGTTGGAAAGCTCATATCTTGCGGTAAAAGTGAAGCAAGTCGGAGGAGAAACGGCCGTTCAGGTGCCATTCATTACATACGCTGTCTGCACCGTTGAAGATATATCAAAATGATGTATTGAGCAATTGTGGCATTATCAATATTTGAACTGGAAGGAATTGAAGGGGGGCTCAAAATATAAAACTTATCGGATATTCATGAAGTTTCATAAAAGCATTCTTATAAGCCTGGTTCAAACGCAAACCGTGTGACATCTCAAATTTGAGTTGAGGGCGGGGGGAGAGTAGTGGAGGGGGAGATTACATATAAAATATAAATAATGAATCTACCTTACTAGTTATAGTTATCTATAATCTCCATCCTCCACCTCTTACTTAGCTTGCGTACCTATACTGAAGTGGAGTACTCGATATTCCTCCACCTCTTTCTTAGCTTGCGTACCTATACTGAAGTGGAGTACTCGATGTTCCTCCACCCCTTACTTAGCTTGCATACCTATACTGAAGTGGAGTACTCGATATTCCTCCACCCCTTACTTAGCTTGCATACCTATACTGAAGTGGAGTACTCGATGTTCCTCCACCCCTTACTTTGCTTGCGTACCTATACTGAAGTGGAGTACTCCATATTCCTCCACCTCTTACTTTGCTTGCGTACCTATACTGAAGTGGAGTACTCGATATTCCTCCACCTCTTACTTTGCTTGCGTACCTATACTGAAGTGGAGTACTCGATATTCCTTCTCTTCTCAAAATATAAACAACAACCTACACTCAAACTGGTAACCTGCTAGTGCTTACTGAATTAATGGTAGCTACGTTACATTAGTCCTCTACACTCCTGGCTTAACGCACACTAAATCCAGCTTAAAGTATCACAATCTCCATTGTATAATATATTTAATGACCGTCTATTCGTATGCTACGTATACTATCATTTAGAAATACTTATTGTCACGTCAGATAACTATTAACATTCCTTTTGTGAACTTTTTTCTTGAAATAAATAAAATATATTTCGAAAAGTTCTTCATATTCGAGTGTCTTGTCATGTGTTTTTGCAGATTATTGCTCGCGAAAAAATCGAAAGTAGACTTCTTTATCAGCATAACCGCAGTAGTTTACAACTACAAAACTGCTGGTTGTGTGGAAACCATAATGGCAAACAATGTTGTGTATATTTTTACGTACATCGTAGATAGCCCATGTTCCGGGAATAGGGGGACACGCCATCCTATTTTGTTGAATTCGTCTCTTATTGTTTCTCTTATGTAACTATCCAATTAACGATGATACGAGACCTACCTGCTTTATCGATCTCAGAATTCCACGCAAACTCGAGCACGCCCTCAATATGTAAGTAAACTTTTTGATTTTTTGTCCAGACGGTTGATGGGGAGGATGAGCGAAAACATAATTGTATTTTGCCGACTTTCCCAGGACTTTACAGTGGGGTTATTTTAATTTCTAAAGTTTCTCACCGCTACTGCTCTAAAGTTTCCCACCGCTACTTCTCTAAAGTTTCCCATCGCCAGTTCGCTAAAATTCTCCATCTTTACTTCTCTAAAGTTTCCCATCGCTACTTCTCTAAAGTTTCCCATCACTACTTCTCTAAAGTTTCCCACTGCTATCTCTCTAAAGTTTCCCACCGCTACTTCGCTAAAGTTTCCCACCGCTACTTCTCTAAAGTTTCCCACTGCTATCTCTCTAAAGTTTCCCACCGCTACTTCGCTAAAGTTTCCCACCGCTACTTCGCTAAAGTTTCCCACCTAATGTTTTTTCGCCTTTTTCACCTTCTGACATTGCACCGATGCACCGACAAGGGCCAGTAATTAGCCGATAGCCGAGTATCTGGTTGGCCCATTAAACCGTTTTGGTTGGGTAATATCCTGGGAAGGCTTAATAAAGTTGATTCGAGCTCCAACGGACAGGATGGGTCAGCTGTGTTCTGCGGGATTCCATTTTTTTCTTTCTTTTTCATTTCGATGTCCAACAGTGCTGTTGATTGGGACAGCTCTTCAGTTAATTGAGACCCGACCCACAGTGGAACGGAACGGAAAAAATTTAAAAATTTGACACAAACATTTGTTTATTTTTCTCAATTTGCATATTTTTTTATTTAATATATATTACTTAGTTATTGTGACTTATGCACAAAGGGGAGAGTAGCACGGCCGTGGTCCAGTATAGCACTAACCCTCTCTAGTACTCTCCTCGCCCTCTTCCTTCTTATCCAAGTTTTCTTTATTTTCCTCTTTAAGTTATTTTCATTTTCCCCCTCCTTAATGGCTAAGGTTATTATGACTCATGTCCGGCCTTTAACTACAAGGTCATATCACCTACTACCAGAGCACTCTTTCGTCACTCTGATGGACATGAGCCCGACTCTACAGTGGGATTCCTAAATTTTTCTTACCCTAAATTTTTATTCACGTAGGATAGGGGTCTTTAACAAGTACCTGACATCGTACAGGCTCGGGACCATCGCTTAACGTCCCGTTCGAAGGCCTCCCACATAAAATAAAATAAACTAAGGACCTCGGCCGTGTTTCGAACCCACGATCTAGAGCTCAGAAGTCAAGCAAGCATACCACTGAGCTACCGGCGCCCTCAAAACGTAAGATAAAACTGTAAATAAATAAATTAAATGAATAGAAAAGAATTAATTAACTAAAAATGTCGTCGTTGAATCACCGTTAATAAATTTGTTATTGTTGTTATTGTTATTATGAATTATTTATTTAAGTTGTTGCCCTCCCTCCAAAACCAATCCACAGTTTTCAGTGAAAAATCATTATCATTTTGACGTCCTCTTTACTGGAGCTTCGAGAAGAGAAGAAACATTTTTTTTCGTAATTTGATTAGCCCGAATGTATTTGTACAATTTCTCAGTAAAAATGCCCCCCCCCCCCCCCCCCCCCCCCCCCCCTAAACAAATCTGCCAGCTCTGTCCAACGATATGTACAGAACGAATTACCTTCTCTGGCTTTTCTACACAGTTTTTTTTTTTTTTTTTTTTTTTATCCCCAAAGCAAATAACTTGACTGGGGAAAACTGGTCAGTCAATATTGACATTTTTTTAAGGTAGAAGTTGATTTCAGATTTATATATATATAATAGCAGGTTACGTGGACGTTGCCCGGTTTTAAGCATTAAGTAGGTGAAATTATAAAGAAAAAATATTATCTATTTCACAAAATATATCTCTGGTGTCTGGGCAAAAGAGTTAAAGTCAGAATAAGTCTTGTGATCCAAAGGATTTAGTGCATTTATATTTTTTTACCATAATATGGTATGTATATATATATATGTATATGTATATATATATTATGTATATGTATATATATATTATGTATATGTATATATATTATGTATATGTATATATATATTATGTATATGTATATATATATATTATGTATATGTATATATATATTATGTATATGTATATATATATTATGTAACTGATTGTTGTTTATATTTAACACTTTCTTTTTTTTTTTCTTTTTTTCCGGTTTCCATCCAGTAGTATTCTTACTGGAAGGGATTATATTTAACTGTATGCGCCATATGTATATTACATTCTTTAACATAAATTAGTTTTGAAATTTAAATTTCCATACTATAATTTAGATAGACAATAAAGTTATAGTTCATCAAAATTAATCTTTTGTACAAAGTTTAAAATTTCTTTATAAAAATGTCCCACTAAAATAATTGTTGACAAAGGCCAACTTTCCATTGACCACCACAAATGTCACTAGGAAACTTCTTAGACCCTCCAGTAGTTCACAGGTCTAGATTAAATGATGGACTGTCTGCTCCTGGGTGCCGCAGAGGCAGAGAGGCGAATCGAGGATGTTGAACCTGTGGAAGTAGTGCCTCATCTTGCCGTGTCCACTCAGATCGTTTAAATGATGGACTGTCTGCTCCTGGGTGCCGCAGAGGCAGAGAGGCGAATCGAGGATGTTGAACCTGTGGAAGTAGTGCCTCATCTTGCCGTGTCCACTCAGATCGTTTAAATGATGGACTGTCTGCTCCTGGGTGCCGCAGAGGCAGAGAGGCGAATCGAGGATGTTGAACCTGTGGAAGTAGTGCCTCATCTTGCCGTGTCCACTCAGATCGTTTAAATGATGGACTGTCTGCTCCTGGGTGCCGCAGAGGCAGAGAGGCGAATCGAGGATGTTGAACCTGTGGAAGTAGTGCCTCATCTTGCCGTGTCCACTCAGATCGTTTAAATGATGGACTGTCTGCTCCTGGGTGCCGCAGAGGCAGAGAGGCGAATCGAGGATGTTGAACCTGTGGAAGTAGTGCCTCATCTTGCCGTGTCCACTCAGATCGTTTAAATGATGGACTGTCTGCTCCTGGGTGCCGCAGAGGTAGAGAGGCGAATCGAGGATGTTGAACCTGTGGAAGTAGTGCCTCATCTTGCCGTGTCCACTCAGATCGTTTAAATGATGGACTGTCTGCTCCTGGGTGCCGCAGAGGCAGAGAGGCGAATCGAGGATGTTGAACCTGTGGAAGTAGTGCCTCATCTTGCCGTGTCCACTCAGATCGTTTAAATGATGGACTGTCTGCTCCTGGGTGCCGCAGAGGCAGAGAGGCGAATCGAGGATGTTGAACCTGTGGAAGTAGTGCCTCATCTTGCCGTGTCCACTCAGATCGTTTAAATGATGGACTGTCTGCTCCTGGGTGCCGCAGAGGCAGAGAGGCGAATCGAGGATGTTGAACCTGTGGAAGTAGTGCCTCATCTTGCCGTGTCCACTCAGATCGTTTAAATGATGGACTGTCTGCTCCTGGGTGCCGCAGAGGCAGAGAGGCGAATCGAGGATGTTGAACCTGTGGAAGTAGTGCCTCATCTTGCCGTGTCCACTCAGATCGTTTAAATGATGGACTGTCTGCTCCTGGGTGCCGCAGAGGCAGAGAGGCGAATCGAGGATGTTGAACCTGTGGAAGTAGTGCCTCATCTTGCCGTGTCCACTCAGATCGTTTAAATGATGGACTGTCTGCTCCTGGGTGCCGCAGAGGCAGAGAGGCGAATCGAGGATGTTGAACCTGTGGAAGTAGTGCCTCATCTTGCCGTGTCCACTCAGATCGTTTAAATGATGGACTGTCTGCTCCTGGGTGCCGCAGAGGCAGAGAGGCGAATCGAGGATGTTGAACCTGTGGAAGTAGTGCCTCATCTTGCCGTGTCCACTCAGATCGTTTAAATGATGGACTGTCTGCTCCTGGGTGCCGCAGAGGCAGAGAGGCGAATCGAGGATGTTGAACCTGTGGAAGTAGTGCCTCATCTTGCCGTGTCCACTCAGATCGTTTAAATGATGGACTGTCTGCTCCTGGGTGCCGCAGAGGCAGAGAGGCGAATCGAGGATGTTGAACCTGTGGAAGTAGTGCCTCATCTTGCCGTGTCCACTCAGATCGTTTAAATGATGGACTGTCTGCTCCTGGGTGCCGCAGAGGCAGAGAGGCGAATCGAGGATGTTGAACCTGTGGAAGTAGTGCCTCATCTTGCCGTGTCCACTCAGATCGTTTAAATGATGGACTGTCTGCTCCTGGGTGCCGCAGAGGCAGAGAGGCGAATCGAGGATGTTGAACCTGTGGAAGTAGTGCCTCATCTTGCCGTGTCCACTCAGATCGTTTAAATGATGGACTGTCTGCTCCTGGGTGCCGCAGAGGCAGAGAGGCGAATCGAGGATGTTGAACCTGTGGAAGTAGTGCCTCATCTTGCCGTGTCCACTCAGATCGTTTAAATGATGGACTGTCTGCTCCTGGGTGCCGCAGAGGCAGAGAGGCGAATCGAGGATGTTGAACCTGTGGAAGTAGTGCCTCATCTTGCCGTGTCCACTCAGATCGTTTAAATGATGGACTGTCTGCTCCTGGGTGCCGCAGAGGCAGAGAGGCGAATCGAGGATGTTGAACCTGTGGAAGTAGTGCCTCATCTTGCCGTGTCCACTCAGATCGTTTAAATGATGGACTGTCTGCTCCTGGGTGCCGCAGAGGCAGAGAGGCGAATCGAGGATGTTGAACCTGTGGAAGTAGTGCCTCATCTTGCCGTGTCCACTCAGATCGTTTAAATGATGGACTGTCTGCTCCTGGGTGCCGCAGAGGCAGAGAGGCGAATCGAGGATGTTGAACCTGTGGAAGTAGTGCCTCATCTTGCCGTGTCCACTCAGATCGTTTAAATGATGGACTGTCTGCTCCTGGGTGCCGCAGAGGCAGAGAGGCGAATCGAGGATGTTGAACCTGTGGAAGTAGTGCCTCATCTTGCCGTGTCCACTCAGATCGTTTAAATGATGGACTGTCTGCTCCTGGGTGCCGCAGAGGCAGAGAGGCGAATCGAGGATGTTGAACCTGTGGAAGTAGTGCCTCATCTTGCCGTGTCCACTCAGATCGTTTAAATGATGGACTGTCTGCTCCTGGGTGCCGCAGAGGCAGAGAGGCGAATCGAGGATGTTGAACCTGTGGAAGTAGTGCCTCATCTTGCCGTGTCCACTCAGATCGTTTAAATGATGGACTGTCTGCTCCTGGGTGCCGCAGAGGCAGAGAGGCGAATCGAGGATGTTGAACCTGTGGAAGTAGTGCCTCATCTTGCCGTGTCCACTCAGATCGTTTAAATGATGGACTGTCTGCTCCTGGGTGCCGCAGAGGCAGAGAGGCGAATCGAGGATGTTGAACCTGTGGAAGTAGTGCCTCATCTTGCCGTGTCCACTCAGATCGTTTAAATGATGGACTGTCTGCTCCTGGGTGCCGCAGAGGCAGAGAGGCGAATCGAGGATGTTGAACCTGTGGAAGTAGTGCCTCATCTTGCCGTGTCCACTCAGATCGTTTAAATGATGGACTGTCTGCTCCTGGGTGCCGCAGAGGCAGAGAGGCGAATCGAGGATGTTGAACCTGTGGAAGTAGTGCCTCATCTTGCCGTGTCCACTCAGATCGTTTAAATGATGGACTGTCTGCTCCTGGGTGCCGCAGAGGCAGAGAGGCGAATCGAGGATGTTGAACCTGTGGAAGTAGTGCCTCATCTTGCCGTGTCCACTCAGATCGTTTAAATGATGGACTGTCTGCTCCTGGGTGCCGCAGAGGCAGAGAGGCGAATCGAGGATGTTGAACCTGTGGAAGTAGTGCCTCATCTTGCCGTGTCCACTCAGATCGTTTAAATGATGGACTGTCTGCTCCTGGGTGCCGCAGAGGCAGAGAGGCGAATCGAGGATGTTGAACCTGTGGAAGTAGTGCCTCATCTTGCCGTGTCCACTCAGATCGTTTAAATGATGGACTGTCTGCTCCTGGGTGCCGCAGAGGCAGAGAGGCGAATCGAGGATGTTGAACCTGTGGAAGTAGTGCCTCATCTTGCCGTGTCCACTCAGATCGTTTAAATGATGGACTGTCTGCTCCTGGGTGCCGCAGAGGCAGAGAGGCGAATCGAGGATGTTGAACCTGTGGAAGTAGTGCCTCATCTTGCCGTGTCCACTCAGATCGTTTAAATGATGGACTGTCTGCTCCTGGGTGCCGCAGAGGCAGAGAGGCGAATCGAGGATGTTGAACCTGTGGAAGTAGTGCCTCATCTTGCCGTGTCCACTCAGATCGTTTAAATGATGGACTGTCTGCTCCTGGGTGCCGCAGAGGCAGAGAGGCGAATCGAGGATGTTGAACCTGTGGAAGTAGTGCCTCATCTTGCCGTGTCCACTCAGATCGTTTAAATGATGGACTGTCTGCTCCTGGGTGCCGCAGAGGCAGAGAGGCGAATCGAGGATGTTGAACCTGTGGAAGTAGTGCCTCATCTTGCCGTGTCCACTCAGATCGTTTAAATGATGGACTGTCTGCTCCTGGGTGCCGCAGAGGCAGAGAGGCGAATCGAGGATGTTGAACCTGTGGAAGTAGTGCCTCATCTTGCCGTGTCCACTCAGATCGTTTAAATGATGGACTGTCTGCTCCTGGGTGCCGCAGAGGCAGAGAGGCGAATCGAGGATGTTGAACCTGTGGAAGTAGTGCCTCATCTTGCCGTGTCCACTCAGATCGTTTAAATGATGGACTGTCTGCTCCTGGGTGCCGCAGAGGCAGAGAGGCGAATCGAGGATGTTGAACCTGTGGAAGTAGTGCCTCATCTTGCCGTGTCCACTCAGATCGTTTAAATGATGGACTGTCTGCTCCTGGGTGCCGCAGAGGCAGAGAGGCGAATCGAGGATGTTGAACCTGTGGAAGTAGTGCCTCATCTTGCCGTGTCCACTCAGATCGTTTAAATGATGGACTGTCTGCTCCTGGGTGCCGCAGAGGCAGAGAGGCGAATCGAGGATGTTGAACCTGTGGAAGTAGTGCCTCATCTTGCCGTGTCCACTCAGATCGTTTAAATGATGGACTGTCTGCTCCTGGGTGCCGCAGAGGCAGAGAGGCGAATCGAGGATGTTGAACCTGTGGAAGTAGTGCCTCATCTTGCCGTGTCCACTCAGATCGTTTAAATGATGGACTGTCTGCTCCTGGGTGCCGCAGAGGCAGAGAGGCGAATCGAGGATGTTGAACCTGTGGAAGTAGTGCCTCATCTTGCCGTGTCCACTCAGATCGTTTAAATGATGGACTGTCTGCTCCTGGGTGCCGCAGAGGCAGAGAGGCGAATCGAGGATGTTGAACCTGTGGAAGTAGTGCCTCATCTTGCCGTGTCCACTCAGATCGTTTAAATGATGGACTGTCTGCTCCTGGGTGCCGCAGAGGCAGAGAGGCGAATCGAGGATGTTGAACCTGTGGAAGTAGTGCCTCATCTTGCCGTGTCCACTCAGATCGTTTAAATGATGGACTGTCTGCTCCTGGGTGCCGCAGAGGCAGAGAGGCGAATCGAGGATGTTGAACCTGTGGAAGTAGTGCCTCATCTTGCCGTGTCCACTCAGATCGTTTAAATGATGGACTGTCTGCTCCTGGGTGCCGCAGAGGCAGAGAGGCGAATCGAGGATGTTGAACCTGTGGAAGTAGTGCCTCATCTTGCCGTGTCCACTCAGATCGTTTAAATGATGGACTGTCTGCTCCTGGGTGCCGCAGAGGCAGAGAGGCGAATCGAGGATGTTGAACCTGTGGAAGTAGTGCCTCATCTTGCCGTGTCCACTCAGATCGTTTAAATGATGGACTGTCTGCTCCTGGGTGCCGCAGAGGCAGAGAGGCGAATCGAGGATGTTGAACCTGTGGAAGTAGTGCCTCATCTTGCCGTGTCCACTCAGATCGTTTAAATGATGGACTGTCTGCTCCTGGGTGCCGCAGAGGCAGAGAGGCGAATCGAGGATGTTGAACCTGTGGAAGTAGTGCCTCATCTTGCCGTGTCCATTCAGATCGTTTAATACTTCATAGAAATAATATTTCAAGTAACATAAATGTGTTTACCTGATTTCCAAGAATTACCTGAACCTTCAGAAATTCCCCTCTTAAAATTCAGATTTACTGACGTAACACCCGAAATATAAAATATATGGGAGTTCTTTCGGTATTGCTACCATCTTCAGCCACGACTTAACAAATACTAAATGGAAGTTCAACCAGTTTACAACCCAAACTGTACTCTTTTTTTTTTTTTCAACTTTTATAGATTGTACATACCTGAATCTTCATTCTGTATACATTCACTACATTAACAGTTATTAGGCTTTTTGAGTTGAGCCCCCCCCCCCCCCCCCCCCCTGCTCTGATACTCGCTTCCCTTCAGTCGATTTTGCTGTAACCTAATAGGGGTTATGAAATTTGGTGTCGATATATTAATTTTATCGAAAGTCTATAATTTTCTGGAATCAGGGGCGCGGGATATATGAAATTCCTGTGAAAATCCAACATCGATTTTCTGACCGATTATCTTAGTAATATACATATATCGATATTTTTGCGCAACTTTTACATGCCTATAATTAGCAATGCGGTTTGTTAGAGTGTTCGGCCAGCCTCCCACCCATGTACCTTCCCCTATCCATTTCATCTCATTACATGTGCCTTCCCTGGGTATGTGATACAGGGTCTGTCAATATGGCTATTTGCCTCTAGGGTGTGTTCCTGTATTAACCTAATCTCAACATGTGCCCCCTTCCCCCATCCCAGCCTCATATTACTAGAATCAACACTACATATCTGAGCTATATACACATATCCATAACCTAATTATGTACCTAACTGAAGCAGCCTTCCCACGTCCTCCTATGTATTCAATTACATAATTACATACATGAACCACTATTTATATGTTAGCTTTTAAGTTACTTTTTTAAGGTACCGTAGATTGAAGTCTGTATATACCCCCCCCCCCCCCCACCCCCCCTCCAATTACTTCGTTGTTCTTTTTTAGTTTGAATTAGTTGTAATCAAATGAAATATCATCAATAAATGAAACTATTGGGAGTTTTGGTGTCCACGGTCACAAGACATTCACACAGACATTTGTTTTATTCATTTTTAGATTCAGATGGTTAGAATACATGCAATTCCGTATGTTTGTTAGTCACTGTATACATGAAGACCCATTGTTATCTACAACCCCAAGATGACAACACATTCTGATTTTCGGCCAAAAAGATGTGCGGGATTAGGAAGAAGGCATAACACTGAAACCCTAAAAATTCTTGATGAATTGATTCGTATACCCTAGGATGGGCCTAGGATGGAGTTGATACCGCGGGACAGGATCGTACTTGGGACTCGACCTACGACAGCTGGGGACGGAGACCGGCTACCCAGTATTCTGCCGATTTGTTGCCTCCTGGCGGAGAAAGAAGATAGAACTCTAACTCTGCACCGGGGTCGACCGCTAAGGAGCGCCGCAAATGAATTTAAGGTGGGCTGGGGCCGATCGCTGGTCGTTGCAGATGGTCGCCGGCGGTCGCTTCCAGCCGACCACAGCAACAAATTTTCTATTATATAAATAGTTAGTGGGCTCTTTTCCCCGACGAATCGGCGAACGGATGTTGTGGCCTTCGCAAGGGGGTCGTTACATCCCAAAAGGTGTTGATAGATAAGCTAATTTTTCAGTGAAAATAGGTTAAAGGTAAAAGAAATAATTCGAGCTGTGGATGTACATTGCTGATGATCTGTTTCTGTTGAAACTTTGCAGAACTCATCGTTGTTGGGAAGAGGAAGATCAAGAGTCGGACCATTGGACAAGACTTTAATTTGAGCCCTTAAAGGTTGGTCCACGGCCTTTAGCAGCTGAGGTATACAGTTCAGAACAGCCCCTATGAATTAGTTAATCCTGAGTTTTAAATCTCCCTTTTTGTCATGAGCTCAAAAAAAAGTTGCGAATACCTAGCATGGAAATATTATGATACAAGTTTAATAAACATAATATCATATTATGATACAAGTTTAATAAACATAATATCATATTATGATACAAGTTTAATAAACATAATATCATATTATGATACAAGTTTAATAAACATAATATCATATTATGATACAAGTTTAATAAACATAATATCATATTATGATACAAGTTTAATAAACATAATATCATATTATGATACAAGTTTAATAAACATAATATCATATTATGATACAAGTTTAATAAACATAATATCATATTATGATACAAGCTATTTATAGCAGGGGTTGGGTTTTGTACCCATGTTATCCAAAGCCCATATAACAGCCCCTCGCTAGTATTTAACTACTCTCCTATCTCTTTAGTGAAGCCCAAGACATTTCAAAGCTCTGCTTCCTCAAATCTGGGCTGAGGGACGCCTCAATGATTCTCCATCAGAGATGTAAATTAACTTTCACATTCGCCTAAGATGTGTAGCGTTGTTTCCTCCATTTCTTCACATCTTCCATTCCAGTACAAGACCCAAGATGTACCTTCTCAATGTCTTCCGGGGCTGGTCAAGAAGAGGTGTTCTTCAGCGCGCCAAGTTGTGTTTCCTTTCCGCAAAGCCCGCTTTGATAAATTTTGTAAATTTGTAAAAATTGTAAACTTTATTATTTTTTTTTTTTTTTTGAAAGTGTGCCCAACTTTGTGCAGGACTGATTGTCCCCCAAGTTTGGAACGAGACAACTAATTTTCCAAGACTGAAGGGGTTGTCAAAGGAAATGTTGGCTGAGTGGATAGCGGGCAAAGTTGGCCGGCTCCATGTTCTGTCTGGCTAAGACCGAGGCCTCTTGACAACATTATTCTACTACAAATTGGCTAACTTTTAATACCACTTACTGACTTACGACTTACAATGATGACGCAGAGCCTGTCCTCTCCCACATAAACTCCTAGAACCGGCTCTCTCAACTACTAAACTATTAGAAGTGTTCTCTCTTTCCATTCTTCTTATGTTATTCATTCGTTTACCTGTTAGCGTACTGTGCTCAAGATCGCGGGTTCAAAACCGGGCCAAGGCCTTTATTTTTTTGCTTTTTTATAACCTAAGTATAAGGAGGTATTGCAATGCGAAATCGAGTTTTCAACGGATTTTCAGGTTTCAAGATCCCCAAAATACGTGAGTGTTCTAACTCTGAAACGATTGTAGCTATGAATTCGAAATTTGAAATGAAGATGTCACATGTGCTAACATAGATCGGATTCGTTTTTGGCCGAAATCGGACCACTTTACTGCAGAGCCTACGTACACTTATATTTTTAGGACCCAATCAAAAATTTCTTCATATAAACATTGGGGGAAAAACGAAAAAACACATTTTATATTTGAAATAGGATTCTCCGCTGGTCGCCCAATTTGCGACAAAAAAAAAAAAGTGATGTGGCCATAACAGGACATTCTTATACCAGCCTCTTTTTTACATATCACTATTCCCCCCCCCCCCCCCCCCCTCTCAATTTTATTTAAATCTTGTGGTATTTCTGAGTATATGAAAGTCATTCTCGTAAATACGCTGTAGAATGAGACAAAGGAAACAGCTTATGGCAACATATTACTTTCATATACCTAGAAACGTCAGTATAAACTAATTTGAGAGTGAGACGGTGGGGCGGAGATCTGTACAAAAGTAGTTGGTATAAGTACTTAAGTCCTGTTATGGCTACATCACATATACATCCTCATTGATAAATCACCATCTAGAGTATGTCTGAAAACCGTTGTACATGATCATTTACAACCTCTGGGAAGTGGAAAAAAAAACATTGAGAACGTCGTCCTTCGGATGTTCTCGAACCTCTATGTCAGGTTATAGATCCTTACCCTACGAAACTAAATCTGGGTAGACAATATTTTGAACTCCCAGAGTTGTGCTCGGCAAATAATGAGTAACTCCGGAAGTAGGCGATATGACGTCACATGTAAAGCTCGGGATTTAGTCTGTTAAACAAACAAACGATATATGAACCAATCAGAATAGAACAGACGTCGAATCAACTTTTCCTATAAATCCATGATATGTTATTTTATAACAAATGACTATTTCCGACCATTTATCTAAATGAAAAACATAAGTCTGTTCATAAACCGATACAATTTACGACCTCTTCAATTGACGTAAACTTCTCTTGGTCCCATGATCTGTCTCTAGCAAATATAATGTGAGTTACGACAGATTCCAACCTCCAAGTAACAAAACGACTCGGTGAATCGCCGTCTATGTACATCCCCAGCTCGAATTAATGAACTAAGTTTCCACTCTCCCTTCACAACCAATCGACCGTTTCGTTTAAAAATCAATAGTTAACGCTCAGAGGGACTTTTGAATTCTCGTACTACACTTCGTAATACATTCGTTGCGTTGAGATGAGCATGAGGACATACATGACATTTTTTAAAATTTTGTATTCAAAATAACCTTAAAATTCCGGTGAAAACTCAACAGCGAGAATTCCTCACTAAAAAGCAGGGGCAGAGCCTATGGTGGAGGTGCTGGAGGGGCGCCCACTAGGCTGCCCTAATTTTTCTTCTCCTTATTTAAAATCTATCGTTGACAAAGCCAAATATGTATAGGCAAGAGGAAAACCAAGGGGAATAGCAAGATAAATTCATTTTAAGGGATGGGGGAAAAAAAAAGTTTTTATAATGAGATTTATGATTTTTCTCTTTTTAGGTTAGGTTAGGTTTTATGACTCATGCCCGGGCTTTAACTACGAGGTCATATCGCCTACTACCAGAGCGTTCTATCGTCACTCTGGTGGACATGAGTCCGACTCTACTGTGGGAGTCCTAAATTTTGCCTATCCTAAATTTTTATTCAATTAGGGCAGGGGTCTTTAACGAGTACCTGTCATCGTACAGGCTCGGGACCATCGCTTAACGTCCCATCCAAAGGACGGCGTACTAAGGGCCTCGGTCGGGTTACTAACCCACGCTCTTGAGCTCAGAAGGCAAGCACGCATACCACTGAGCTAACGGCGCCCTTTTCTCTTTTTATATTTTCTATAGTATAAGAAGATAGTAAAAATTAGTTCATTAAATATTGATATCATTAATGTGTAGGAACGTTATCATTGATGTTTATACATGAGATTGAGAGACGAAACTTTGGTTGAAGGGTGAGGAGTCTCTGACTGGGAGGAGAGGTGGGGGTACCCTCCCTCCAACCCTCCCTCCCCTCTTCCCATCGGCCATCTCTTCTCAGTTCTACTCTACTTGGCACACTTGGGTATTAGATCTACTGATATAAAGGCGAATAAAGAACGATATCATGCCGTTAAGGAATGTTTGTAGAAGTGCGTGCCCCTCCCCTCGCTCAGATCACAGGGAATAATAATAAGTTACACGATAGGAAATGTATTTTTTTTTTTTTTGTATAAATTCGAATCGTCAATTCGTGAGTAGATTATCATTGCGTGTCTTCGCACGCCAACTCAGAATCACGAACCTACCTTTTCCAATTCTTAATTTGTAACTCTCACGATACCGTAACCCCCCCCACTCCACATCTGAGACTGATAACACAAATCAATTAACACTGTAACTGCAGTATTCACATTATTTCGTTTAAGTATAAGAAAATATTGTAATCATCTGAAAATTCGAGATCGAATTTTCACGTTTTAAGATCCCTTGAACATGTTTCGTAAATTTTCGTGATGATGTCTCTCTGTTCGTGTTCGTGAGTGTATGTGCTTGTGTTTGTGATGGGAACTTTGTGAGCGGTCGAACGCAGAAACGTGTTGAATGGAAAAAAACAATTAAACTAATAATTTTTCCAAAATTTATAGAGACAGTTTTCAACTAAGTTTATAATATTCATACAGGACAAAGTTCGATACTCAACTGATATTATGTCACTCTTGGGGGGAGCTTCTAAACATGAAGAGCGACACTAGTGCTCTCTGCGGACGGGATTTGAAGCTAGCTTGGTACACTTTTGAAATTTGATGAAGGACGTTTTTCCTATTCTTACCATGGTGATAACTCAAAAATACAGATTTTTGACTAATGTCACTTTAGAAATAAGTGTGCATTATGCTAACATAGATCTGATGAGATTTTGACCGAAGTCAGACAAAAATTGAGACCCTAAAGGATCTCAATGTATTGTATATTGTTGTATATATAACAATTATATAATTAAATTAATATAATTGTTTTCCTCTTAAAGTGCTATTTTTGGTTATAGTGCTGTTTACCTGGCATCATATGATGTTATGTTTAATTATATAATTGTTTTCCTGTTATAATGTAACTTTCCTGTTATTAAATCACCTTTTCTTTAGGTTGCTCTTTTCCTGACCTTTAATAACGTTGCAAACAAATTTGCAGTAGGTCCTTGTAAGGTATATTGAACAGGTTTCATATAAATTTTGCATTATCTTTAACGTCTTCAGTTAATAATAATCTTTATAAGTAAAATACAAGGTTATTGAATATTGGAACCTTGCCTTCCTTTGAACTCAGTTTTTCCAATATTGGTCTTATCAATTCTGAGAATTTCCTTTGTCGAATTTGCCTGTCAGTGAGTCTGTCACCTGTCGTGTCCTGCTCACAGTTTTGTCTCTACTTCTTTGTTAAATTTCCGCTTCAGTTGTGGAGAATCAAAGCCGAGTGAGCGAAAGGGGGAAGGCTTAGTTATATTTGACAAAGAGGGGGGGGCCACTTTGTTGAAGCAAATTGGTAGGTTGCAGCCGATTTGGGGGGGGGGGGGCGAAATTGGAGATAACGGGAGGGGGTTCAGCCGATTTGGAAGAAAGACCAGGTTGGGTAAATTGGGTGGGTAGTAATCAAGTCCAATTGGAGCCATCCCCTAAGTTTTATGCTGAGGACATGAAAATGGGCCCACTGATGGCCATTCCCGTTCTACTTCCCCTAGTCAAATGTTCTCGGTTAGTTAAGGGAGGTGGTGAAGGTGTCGTGCCATAAGAAATACATTTACGATACATATAGCGGCCGCACCGTCTGTGGATCTACTAACGGGCTGTTTCTTCGCTCTGCTGGACCTGCGTCCATCTCTACAATGGTAGTTCTAAATTTTACCTAATTAGGTTTATTCACCTAGGACCAGAGGTCTTAAACGAGTACCTGACATCGCACAGGCTCGGGAATATCGCTTAACGTTCCATCCGAAGGACGACGTGCTCAAAGTTGCTTCACTCATAAAAAACCTAAGGCCTCTTGTGTGTGTTTGTATGTGGTTGGAACTTGGTGAGAGCTTTAACTCAGGAAAGATTGTAGCAATGAAGTTGTGCTAATTTAGATCTAATTCCACTTTGACCGAAATCGGACGAAAATTGAGACTATTTTTCTTCGGGGCTTTAACGTTTTGTAAGGTACTAGTTATATATTAATCAAAAGTCCTTGAATGGAAAATGTTTTGGACCTTTCTTGCTAATTATTGTAGACGAGCCAAAAATATTATAGAATACAATTTAAATCATTATTATAATTTAATGCTACTTAATTTTGCCTAATAATATATATATAATATTACTTATTACTGTTTAATCCTACTATTACTTACTATTTATTAATCTTTTTAAGTCGTATTAATTATTATTATCACTTTATAACATTTGTTTATTAACTAGGCTCAAATCTTATGTTTCACAATTAATATCTGAAATTAATATTAGTATACCGAGCGAGAAGATGATGATTATTTGGATGTAAATTTTAAAGGTCCAAGATATATATATATATATTGTTAGTTATACTTAATTATTTCATTTCTTAACATAATTTTTTCTTTATTTATAAATTATGACGACTAAACTCTGACGGTCATTAGACCAAGAGGTCGTCTTAGGTATAAGATTTTTTTTTTTTTTTTTTCAAATTATTTGTATAAATGTAGTATATTTATAAATAAATAAAAACTTAATTAAAAAAAAAAATAATAATCAAAAGTCTCTTCAAATAAACGTTGTATAGAAAACTGAATCACACATTCTGTATGAAATACGACTTTTCGAAGGGCACTCTTATGTTGAGATAAAGGACGAAAAACGCCCTAAAACGAAGAACTTCGAGGAACTCTGTCAAGAAAATAAAAATCAAATAATGTTTTTTTTTTAATATTTAACACGATTTTTATATCAAGGCTATTTTATACATTTTGAAGATTGAGAAAAGAAATCCCTTTCCTATAACATAAACATATTTGGTTGGTAACATTTTGTTTTTATTTGTCTTGACGATGATGGAGAAAGACATATGATATATTGGTCCACGATGCAGCTTCACAACGTTGTCGTTTCAAACTGCAGAAAAAGTGTTCATTTAAAAAGGAAGATCTAGTTGATTAACCAGAGTTATCGAACCAACTGAAAAAAGGAAAATTGAAGTGGGTGGAATATTTCAAAGATCTAAATTTTTCCGTTCCGCTCTCAAATTTTTAATTTTTGCCTGGAAATAAAAGTACTCATCACTTATCTACAGTCAAAAAACATTATTTTTCACTTGTACTCATTCTGTTATATAACTTTTGAGTTACTAAGTGGCTTAAGTATCAACCTCTTTAGTACACTTAAGCTCTTTAGACTTTAACAATGTTTATTAAAGACATTTAAAGGTACTTTAAGGAGCTAGGCCCTTTAAGATATCAAAATGGTCAAGTCCTTTACGACACTTGAGTCCCTTGAGGCCACCAAAAGCTCAAAGTAGCTTAGCACTTAATTGAAAGACTCATTAATATACGATAATTAGTAATTTTTATTATAGTGATATTAGCTTTATCGAATTAATCACTATGTGAGGAACCATGTTTTTGTGTGTATAATTCATAAAACTATCTTATTGAGGGGCGCCGGTAGCTCAGAGGCAGTGTGCTGGGCTACTGAGCTCAAGGTTGCGGGTACGAAACCCGGCCAAGGCCGTTAGGTTTTTTATCTCGGAGGTGAGAAAACTTTGAGCACGCCTTCCTCCGGATAAGACGTTAAGCGATGGTCCCGAGCTGGTTCGATGTCACGTTACTCGTTAAAGACCTCTATCGTACAAGAATAAACCCAAGTATGCAAAAGCGTCGGGCTGATGTCCACCAGAGTGAACGAAAGAGCGCTCTGATGATAGGCGATATGACCTCGTAGTTAAAGCCAGGGCACGAGTCACAATAACTAATTAACTACATTATCCGAAATCAATTATGTATTATTAGAAGTAAAGATATGCCGATCAGAATTGAAGCGCTTTACCTTTAAACGAGAAGCGGTTGATATTTGATATTGTTAATTAAATTTCTATTTGGGGGGGGGGGGGGGGGGGGGGGTGAAGTTTTAAGTTTTCAGGAAACTCCTCTCAAGTCTAACTGCGTTATTACACAGGAGAGCCTTGTTTGAAATATAATCTCTTCGCTTTGGTTTAGAGTAACAATAACAGTTGAGACAAACTTCTAATATCTTACAAACTGGCCTCGAATTATCAGAGCACAAGCCCTCAACTTCCCGTCGACTAACTAATGGTAACCACCCACCGCGGCCCCATGAAACTCGATATACCCCAATGAAAATAACAAAACAAATAAATGATACACTTACCATCAGGGCAATAACTTACTTTTAACACCGTTCAACTCAAGACTATAGGAGCTGGTGTCCGTCAAGGAGGTGTCCTTGGCCCTGTCCTGTGTAGAATATACACTGCTTATGTTCCTATCAGTCTGAACTAGCGGGTGTGTATCTATACATTGTAGTAATATCAGGTCAGGACATCGATATGGTATCCATATATTCGAATAGATATTGAACCGCGCGTGGGGTCTCGGCTACTCTGCGGGTAGAATTATCTACACGTATTTTAGGCTATAACAAGGTGCGCCGCTCCTGGGTGGTGGTATCTCCCTACAAAACGGTGACACGTGATTCTGGTGTAAACCCAGAGAGTAGCCCTTTTAAGGATTACAAAGGTCTATCGTGCTACAGATGCTGACAGGAGCTCTGCCTGAAGATACGCGCGGATAGTCCAGACTAGCATACCGATTCGATTGAATATGTATATATTATATCTTTTATGTATATAAAATATATATATATATATATATATATATATATATAATTTCAGCCAAAACAGAAGCCATACAATTTCCCCCAGTCTGGAATCTTTCAAACTCCCGGAGGCAGCCCCTCAAAGTATGCCATTGTTTTCTTTTATTATTTCTAACTTTGAATAAAAAACAATTTACTCTTACTTTTTATCGAAATATATTTTTTTTATATATAAATAAAGAAGGCAACGTTATTTCGAAAGCTGTCATTAGCAGACTTGTGTTTTGAGTTTCCAGTTTTTTTTGTTCTTTTTCTTCTGTAGAATTTGTTAAACCCTCAAAAAAAATATTTAAATATGAAACTGCCTCACCTGAGGGCTGTCTGTACAAAAAATAAAAAATAAAATGTTAAAATTATTCTTTTTGAAGAAAATATGGATGCAACCTGCGAGGATAGGAAGAAGTTTATAAATGTTGGTTTTGCTTTAAATCAACAGGTATTTTACTTATGGGAATTTG
Source organism: Aradus depressus (assembly GCA_963662175.1). Classification (NCBI taxonomy): domain Eukaryota; kingdom Metazoa; phylum Arthropoda; class Insecta; order Hemiptera; family Aradidae; genus Aradus; species Aradus depressus. The sequence goes on from OY759222.1 coordinate 39,291,016, forward strand.
ACATTAAATATTAAATATGCATTAAATCGGCAGTTATTGGACGTTTTGAGATATCGCCCTACCCTAATCTCCCCCTTCCATTGGCCAACTTGGCCAAAAATCAACAATACGTGTTGTCCTTATTGGATTCTGGACGTACACAAAAAATTTCGTGTCGATAAATGCATTCTATCAGCAATTATTGTGTTCACTGGACGTTTTTTTTATCAATGAAAACTGACATTATTGCAGAGATATTGTGTAATAATTCAAATGAACTTGAAAGAAATAAAACTTGTTTATTTAAGATATTGTCTAATTTCACCAACTATTTTTACATGGGAGTACTTTCGGTATTTCTACCATAAGAGTCTTATCTCTTATTCTTTTGGCTGAGGATGGTAGAAATACCGAAAGTACTCTCATGTAAATATAGTTGGTGAAATTAGACAATATCTTAAATAAACAAGTTTTATTTCTTTCAAGTTCGTTTTTTTTATCTTTCGGAACGGGGGGCGGGAGGTCGGAAAACATGAAATTCCGGTGAAACATCAACAATATAATTTTCCGTCTTCTTTACTTCGTAAAATTGGAGGAGGTATTATTGATGTTTAAGTCTGCAGTGATCTAAATTTTATAACTAATTTTCTTGTAAGTTCACGCTCCCCCTCCCTTATCGGAATGGAAAGTTTACGTCTATGTGCGTAAGTGGCAGGTCGAAGATCCGCGCTCCAATCATTATTACTTATGTCGCTGTCTTTGTCGCCTCCGTTATCGTTATTTGATATTATCAAATCTTGTTTCAGAAGACCTACAAGCTGCATAAAGCCTTCGTGGGTTTCCCTTAAATATAAATAGAGAAATATTCCTTGTAAACTTGTGTCCCACAATACAAAATCACTTGCTGTTTCTCTTCATAGAGACGTAGTGTGAGAGACGATCGGGACAAGCAGCCTACATATTATCGAAAGAGGTCGACAGTCGGAGAGGTCCCGTATCATAGAATACATTTCTCCTAGCATAATGAGGACTTGTAACATTTTTTTTGACAAAAACCTGTGCTCAATATGCGTGAGGCGTCGTTTCACGAAATCCGGTATTCAAATGAAACAAACATCTTCCCATTGTTTATTGTATACAACAAAACCGATTTTCATCACTATTGTGCGCAGTGCACTGGACAACTGGTGTACCACTGTGTATAACATATTTTTTCATAAACAAATATTTTTTTATTATTTTTTTTTTTAATTTATTTATTTGCAATCTATATACATTTTATGTAATGAGCAAGTCGGCAGTATATATGAGGAGTTTGGAGCCAGAGCGGACCAACTGGTTGAAACTGAAAAGGTAGAAAATGGTAATTAAAATGAGTACATTTTGTTTATCTCCATAAATGGACCCCAAATATTTATTTATATTTGAAATTTTAGAATAGTATTGGATGAGTGATCCCTTTTTGTGTTCTATAAAGTTTTTGAAGGCCGTATGATCCATTGTGACTTTGAAAATATATGCACAAAATATTTGTGGACTAAACTTAAAGTGCTGCTATCTATCACTGAAGTGAAGAAACTAAATGATCCACACTGGTTTTGAAAAAGGGAACCTATGCCATCATCAGGATGGTAATAACTCATTTTCCGAAAAATTGTGGGTTGGTCCGCTCTGGCTACAAACTCCTCATATGATGTAGAGGATAGGGCCAAGGATGCACCCTTGGGGGACACCGGCCCAAACAGGCACGAGTTCTGAGTACTCCAAGCCTATACGGATTTTGAAGTGACGATCATAAAGATAGGATTGGAGGATGAGGTAGTAGGTACTGGGAAGGAAGTGTTTCAGTTTGAAGAGCAGCCCGGGGTGACAGACTCGATCAAAGGCTTGCGCCACGTCAAGAAAGGCACCTACGCAATACTGTTTGCATTCTAGAGCATTAGAAATGCAGTCGACAACCCGAAAACACTGTTGGGTAGTGGAGTGTTGAGATCGAAATCCAAACTGGTGTTTGGGCAGTATGGAGTGGGAATAAACAAATAATAAAACAAAACATTTTTATCAAGGAATATAATATAAAGGAATATACATTTTTGTCAAGAAACTATATAACTCTATAACTAAAGGCTGTAAAATGATTTTTGTGAGTATAGACAAATTCTAATAAGCTCTAAGTGTCTATTTGTTGAGATAAATTCACTCTTCAGGGCGAAGGTGAAGTACAACAAAATGGCTACTCAAGTTTTTTTATTTCAATTTATGATATTATTTTGCCATATGACCTCATACAAAAAAAATTCATAACGATATTAATGACTTTCCACTTCTTAAATCGAGTCCTGATCAAATGCATTTTACATTACTAAAAACAATAAATCTGGGTAGCCAGGAAATGTATTCTATGAATACACGACTTTTTTGCCTTAAATTCGTTGTCCCCTTTCGCCTTAAATTCAGTTAATGCCAAAATCAGTTGTGAATCATAAAATCTTTCCCAAGAGAAAGTAGTTTAGAGGGAGAGTGTGACTTACAAAATAACCTCGAATAGTATTTGGAAATATTTGTTATATATTTATATCTCAAAGAAACATACTTGAAAAGCAAAGTAGCACTCTGTAAATATTTGTTAGATATTTTGAAATCAATTAAAGTTATTCTCAAAATATCAAAAATATAATGCATATATTTCAAACCTCTTTATTTACCTTTTTTTTTTTAATTCCTACCAAAAAAAGTACATTTTCATGAGGAGCCACATAGGATCTCTCCCTCTTCATTACATTTCTGTTTATTTTCTGCCTCTTCAGAATAGATTGAACGTTTCTTTTCCACTTTCCTAAAAGTATTTTTCCATCATGTTTGCCCATTTCGAGTGGCCTCCATTATCTGATTGAATTCGATATTACAATAGATTTTACAGCTCATAAATTTAAATTGAATTCTCTTTTATTATATATATATCAGTCAAACACTTTGGAATGTCTTTTATTTTGTTCATTCAATTTAAATTCTTCATTTTAATTAACTACATTTTATTTAAATTTTTGTTTAAAATGTCTTCACTTGAAATTTTGATAGTTTAACTTATAAATTAAAAAAATAGATAAGGATAGAATAAAAAATCGATCTTAACTTGAAACTTCTGATAAGTAGAGTTTTTTTATACGTTTTAGTAAAATTTTAGATGAATTTTCTGATATCCAATTTTATATGACAACCTTATTTAGGATTCATATAATATAAAGCGGAGGGGGCTCTATAACCTGTGTGCGCTATAACTTTGCTATATAAGAAGGTAGCAATCCAGCTTCATAATAAATATTTGATTAGAGGTGTGTTGTGGGCTTAGTCGATACACTCTCTTGAAGGATTTATGAAGTCACAGAATCACCGGCAATGTTCTTCCCCAGTATGAATCAATCAATTAAGTTTTCGTTTTTCCTTCAAAATCAATGGACCGTTTGAGCTAAAAATCAATAATTTGCTTACAAAAGGGGCTTTTGGTTTTTGAGTCGAGCACCCTTCAATCATAGCTGCCAAGATCTGGTGAAAACTCTACATCGAATTTGTGACCAATTATATAACTTTCCCTATACTTCGTATTGGGGAGTAAAATAAAGAAGGAATGTTACACTACTATATTTTCGCATCTTTCTTATATGCCAACAGCTCATTACGTCCTTCTGCCTGGATGCTCACTTGACAAGGACATATGACCAGTCGGAGTAGGTGAAAACTCCATCTCGATTTTTTTTTAAAGTTTAAAATATTTCCTAATGCTATAGTATAAAAAATAATAAAATAAAATAATGTAAATAACTTTATTATAAGTGGAAAGTTAATCCTTTATTACAATAAAGATAAATATACATTACACTTTGTTCTGAGATTTGGTAATAGATACCAAAAAAAATTTAATACAAAGAAAAGAGAAAATAGTACATTATTTTAAAGATCTGTTGTGGGCTAGTTGATACACTCTCTTGAAGGATTTACGAACAAAAAAAAATCACAGAATCACCGGCAATGTTCTTCCCCAGAACGAATCAATCAATTACGTTTTAGTTCTTCCTCGAAAATCAATCGACCATTTGGGATAAAAATCAATAATTTTCTTACAAAAGGGCGTTTGGTTTTTGAGTCGAGCCCCTCTTTAATCATAGCTGCCAAGAGCCCCTTCGTTGCTTGATAGATTCATTCTATCGGGAGTTATCATGCTCACAAGCATTTTTTGTAATCAGGGGTCGAAAAACGTCTAATTGTGGTGAAAACTGTACATCGAATTTCTTCGAGGAGGAATGCCCCAATACTATTTTTCAGTCGAAATAGGTGAAAACTCCATCTCGATTTTTTTTAAAGTTTACAATATCTCCTAATGCTATAGTATAAAAAATAAGAAAAAAATTTAATGTAAATAACTTTATTATAAGTGGAAAGTTAATCCCTTATTACAATAAAGATAAGATATACATTACACTTTGTTCTGGATTATGGTAATAGATACCAAAAGAAATCTGATACCAAAGAAAAAAAAAGAAGAAATATGAGAAAATATTAATACATTATTTTCATGGAATTAGAATAATTTAAAGAAAATGAGACATTGGTAAAGGAGAAACAGTCCTGATTATGTTGATGGAAGCACCAAATACAGGAAGAAGGGAGATTCGAAATAAGAAGGCATCTATTAGCATACAAAAAAGGAATTTGTTTATTCGAAACTGTCGAGAACCTGAGTTGAAGTATCAATTATGTAATTATTTACATATGTTTGAGAGGGAGAAAGACGAATCTGATGTGGGATTTTAAACACTTGTTTAATTAGTCAGTGTTAGAACTCTAAAACTTTTTAGGAAAATGTTTGATATTTCCCCCTTGCCTTCGAAAAATATTTCTGCGTACGTCGTAGAATTCTTAGTGAAAAGGGGAGCTGGAAAGTGATTGACTGTTCTATAAAGGGTGAGGTTCATAAAGAAGAGGGCTGTGCTAAGCCATGTGTTAAGCTGTGCCCTGTGTGATGTGCTGTGATAAATGGGTGGAGGTGAACACGGGTTCTCACTTCACACTACTTCACACCTCCAACCTTAGATGACCCCACCACATCCTATATCCTTGCTAAGTCTTAGCCACCCCCACCCACCCCCACCTTCTTCCTTTCTTCACCGTCCTCCACTTGTCGATATATCATTTCTCTTACACTTCTCTTTCAGCCTTCATTTTTTAATACAGTTTATTTTATATAATATTTGATCTAACTCTTGACATGGTAACTGTTTCAGTTGGTGCGGTAAGGGTTCTGGACGTATAGCCAAGTCGTAAGGAAACCACATCAACATGGCGGCCTTCGTCGCGAAGCAGATGGTCGGAAACAAGCTCAGCGCTGTTAAAGGTAAAAGTTCAGTTGTGTGATGTATATTCTCTTGAACTAAAGTCTGGCCGATGAAACATACCCAGGCTGGCGTGTTGAAGTGCAGCGTTGCCAAGATGTACAACCCCTTCCTGCGTCTTTCACACTATTACCCTTAAATCTAAATTTTTAATTGGTTAGATAACTCCCTTTATACTTTGTATACCTTGATAAATAATAAAAAGTTAGGACGCGTAATTAGTTAATAGACGTATAAGGAGATAAATATACTCTCCATTATACATTTTTCGTATTTTGAACTCATGCAATATCTACTGTCACGTATTATGTGAATGTTATATATATATATATATATATATATATATATATATATATATATATATATATATTTATTTTTTCTCAGCTGACAAAACCCCATTAAAATATTCCCTGAGGCCTGTATAAAAACATGAATTTTCCCAGTTGTGCTAAGTCCTAATTGATTTTCCCAGTAGATTTCCCAGCTCGCTCCGCTATGGTTGACTGATTTTCCCCTTACCTTCATCTAATGATAAATAAACATTTCCAGCCGCCATCTTCTACTTGAGCTATCTTCCTTTCCCCGTTTTTATATTCTATTCTCGTCTTGACGTTTTCCCGTTTTTCTTCAGGGACACCTCTTCTTGGGTCTTTGTTTTTCTTCTTTTTCTTCAGCTTACACAATTATAATGGTGAAAACTCCTTGCTAATTTCCCGACATTAGCATTCTTCACAATGGTTGAACATCCAAGAGGTATTGTAGCACGTGACTGGAGGGGGCCCGTTTGTTTTTTGTTTGAAGAGAAAAAAAAAACAAAGTACTTCCTCAGCGCGAATTAATCAACTGAGTGTACGCTCTCCCTCTGATACCCATCTATCGATTTAGTTAATTAAAATGAATCGATATTTGTCTCCACCTATCACTGGAGACTTCTGTACAGTTATGAGGGTTTTTGAGTACAATTCCCTCCTCTGAAAATTGATAGGTGTCGATCTTATGAACATGGCTTTACACATAACATTTCTATTCGATATATTCATTACTTTGGCAATTATTGAGTTCTTTAGTAGTTCTGTCTGAAAATGGGGTTCTGACATAAAATTTTGTGTCGAATAATTCTTTATATCAGGAGTTATCAGGTTCACAGACCCACACACAGACATGAAGTTATTTTCTCATTTTTTGAATTTAGGGGGTCGGAAAATATGAAATTCTGGTGAAAAGTCTGGATCGAATTTCTGACCGAAGAATGAGCTACATGCAATCGTTTCCACTATTCTGAGGGACTCCTCTGTCATTCCCTGATCTGAACTGGATCCTGAGCCTCTATTATCCGGCCTGCCCTCTCTCCTCTGTCATTCCCTGATCTGAACTGGATCCTGAGCCTCTATTATCCGGCCTGCCCTCTCTCTTCTGTCATTCCCTGATCTGAACTAGATCCTTAGCCTCTATTATCCGGCCTGCCCTCTATCCTCTCCCGGGGCTCTGCCACTTTCCCCAATTTCCCGGTCAATTTGCCCCTGTTCTGTGTCGTCCTGACAACGGTAATACTATCAACACATCCTTCTGCCCCATCGTCGTCCCACAACCTCTCACCTTCAACAGGCTCTTCAATATAGAGTAGCATCACATGTACTTCCCCAACTATATGTAGTATAGAAGAAGGTATTTAGTCGGTCAGAAAATCGATGTCAAAAGTCAACATCGAATTTTTGGTCGATTAGTTAGGTAAAAATGAACCAACAAGTATTCTAGAGAAGTCTCAGAAACTCCAGAATTATTTTTTTGTTGATACTTTCTGAACGAATGCTTACATCAAAATAGTTGTCTTATGACATTTTACTTGTGCACTCATAGTTATGTAAACATCCTGTGTGAGAGTGTGTTTTGTTGAAAAGAACACAACACACGCTAGAGTAGCTTATAACTTCGTGTGACATCAATAATGTAACACGACAACGAAGTAAAGACACCGTCAGTGCTAGACCCAGTCACGATCACTCTACAGAGAAACCCACCAATCGCCTCCACAACTTAACTCGGCTTTGCTGTGCATGATGTTAATCCGTTCGCTTTTACATTGCGATTTTAAAAAAAATTTTTTAAGAGGGATTGATATTTACACATCAAAAAATGTTCTGCATTCAATTCTTGACAAAAATACTGTTTGATAGGAGTCAAAAGCTCTATTAGAAGACAGAGGGTTCCTTCTTATGTGAATGAGCTTTGTCTTGATGTGCTTTGCCATATTTTGTCGCATTTATCGAAAACCGATAGATCTACTATATTCAAAGCCCAAATGAATCTGTTCAAAGGATGATGTATAATAATGATAATACTCTCATCACGTGCTAACATATATACCATAAATATATAACTATATGTATATAACATAAATCGTCTCTGACCAACGTCAGTCCTCTTGAGTTTTAATTATTATATATTTTTCTCCTTCGGTATTGTACACGGATCGCCTACGAGATCGCGGTTTGATGCAGAATATATATTTTAGCACTTATTATTACTTTATTACACTATTTATTTTAGCCGAGAGGATGGAGTAGAAGAAAAGCTTCTGATAACCAGTCAACACCCCTTCTGACGACAGGAGTCGCTGATAGCACAAACCGTGCTTCCAGGATAGCCGCTAGATCTAAAGAAAAGTATAGGAAAATTTAACGAGGAAGAAAGAGGAATCAGAAGCGATGGAGAGTATTGCAAACAGGAAAATGGAAATAGCCAAAATATGGCGGAAAATGGAAGACGAGATGAGAGCTGCTAACAAGTGAAGATGAGTGAAGCGAATCTCTTCGGATCATTTTACTCAGTTTAAGGATTAATAATAATAAAATAAATAAAATATATTGGTTTTAGTATTTTTATACCAACCACATTTTTACATCTTCCCATCCTACTTTCCCTCCCCCAATTCAAACTGGCATATAAAGGTTAGACGAGAAGATGCTTGCCTTCCTCCGAGCCTATATGATGTCAGGTACTCGAAAGAGCCCTTTACCTTAAGTAACTAAGCGTGATGACCGTGCAGGGCTTTGGTCAAATGGTCTTACCATTGTTTCGGGTTCGAATCCCACCCGGGAATGAGTTTCACTACATTGATAGACTCTCTCTTGGAGCTATGTGGATGTTGTGTAAATAACCAATATAAAGGCAACATCTCTAAACAAAAATTTATGTTTTTTCGTATTTGTTAAGTTGTGGCTGAAGATGGTAGCAATACCGGAAGTACTCCCAAATTATATATATTTTGTGAAATAGACAATATTTTTTAAAAAACATACGTTTTTCTTTGCTTTGTATAGACTGTATCAGTATCAGATGGAGACGGTCTATCGCCAAGGTCTGTTCTATTATGTATCAATCCGTTTATGAGATCACCTTGATCCATGGTCTGTCTGCTCTTTTTTCCTCTCCCTTCTAAATACCATGTAACTTTTTCATCTTTGACATTTTGCCATTTAAACAATTAGGGTCTGGATGAAGCGGACTATGGGTCAGTTCACATATAATAGACAGCGGGATGTGAAAATCAGCGGTCGCTCCGTTCGCTTTGAAGCCGCACCGCTCAGCTAATGAATCAAAGACCCACCAGTCTATTATATATCAGTTCTATCCTCTATTCTCATTGGTCACCTCTCCTAGTGCCCAAGCTATTATTATTTAGTTTCAATATGGAGATGCTTCTGACGCAGTCAGCCATTTTGAAATTCTGTAAATCCAGTCGCTTTTTTTAAATTACCCATCTATCCAAATTATAGGGGAAGTTATGTAATCGGTCAGCATTCAACGCAATTTCAGGTTTTTCGCTTCTCTAATACGAAAAATAGGAAACACATTAACAACAAACACAAAATTTTATAGGTACACTCAAAACCCTGAGGACCAAATGTTTTCAGTCAGATCGGTCAAAGGGATGCGGGAGACCAGAGGTTGGAGGATCAACCCAAAAACCCTCAAAACTGATGTATCAACTCGAAACTTAGCATGTTCATTATGAAGTCCCTGACTATTGATTTACAACCAGGTTAGTAAATTGTTTTCAGGGAGAGAGCGAACGCTTAGTTTATTCATTTGCGCTGGAGAAGTACATTGATTCACTGTTTTTTTAAAATATTTTTTGTGTATTACAAAAATAGCACTGACTTGGTTTCTAGTTATATGAGCCCTAATGGCCAGGCAGATAATCTCCTCTCATACAGTTTTCTTTTTTCTGGATCTCATAACGGCCTTTGGGTTCAGTTGAGCTAATGTATACATTTAAATGGGATGAAATTAAGGGCGGAGATCGTTCTAGTCCTTACTTCGTAGGTAATGTTTTTATATCGTGACTAACAGGGCATTTCTTCCGTTGTTCGAAGAGAACCTCAAGTACGAAGTTCTCTCCAGAAACTCTGCATTTACACGACCAGGAGACAATTTTCTATCTTAAACCCTAGATGGGAGGCGTTGATATTAACGAAGAGAAGATTGAGGAGATCAAATCCCAGGTGCACTAGATATGGAGGTAATCCTGGGGAGGATCTGAAACGACTTGCCAATTGGTAAGGCAGGTCTTGGAGAGTGACAAGGACTATGACGGAAGCCAGGAAGGAAGGAGGCATTCCAAGGACAACGGACCTTGTTGTGGGGAGGCGGGCAGTTGGAGGTGGTTGGAACGTGCTGCGTGACCGCCAATACCAGGACAGACGAGGGAGGCGGGCAGTTGGAGGTGGTTGGAACGTGCTGCGTGACCGCCAATACCAGGACAGACGAGGGAGGCGGGCAGTTGGAGGTGGTTGGAACGTGCTGCGTGACCGCCAATACCAGGAACAGACGAGGGAGGCGGACAGTTGGAGGTGGTTGGAACGTGCTGCGTGTCCGCTAATACCAGGAACAGACGAGGGAGGTGGCAATACAGCATTCCGTTCCCGCCTTCCGACCACCTATTTCCTCCCCAATTCGAAACATTCGCCTTCGAACGTTCCCTGAAGTAGTAAAAATTGCTACAAGAAAGGCATGAGGTGAGGCGGTCTGGTTGAAGTGGTAGGGATACAACGTTGCTAAATCTTGTATCTTGTCTTTGTCTCGGAACGCCGGACAGATGAAAATGGTGAATACTGCGCCTATCTCTCACCCTCTACTTTACCCTTCGAAGACTAGATGTCACGATTCACCGGTCCTACCCTATTTTCTCCTTTTACATTTGTGTTTGTAGTGTATTGTAACATAAACTGTCACGGATAACCACAAAAGACAACCTTGCTCTTTCGTTATGGTACTGAGCGATAGGGCAACAAATCTATAGTAAGGCGACAGTTCGCAGATAGCACATAAGGACGTTAATCCCCCACAAAAGAAGAAGACCATAATGTGGCCTCAGATGAAGTTGTTCTATCCGGGGAGACCTCCCTCCTAGCCTTAGAAGGCTAGGACAAATTTTTATGTCCCCCCCCCCCCCTCCTACATTGGGCCCCATCGTAAAACCCAGAATTGTTTTTGCTCTCACGTCCCCCCACCGCCCCACCATCCCTTAATTCGCTGCTCCCCCATTCCGAATCACCCGACCTCGAGTCCCTTAAGGAAAACACTCCCACCGTCTTCTCGACCCCGCCCGACCAATATATTTCAGTACTTCGGTCGGGAAAACGAACCCAAGTAAATCTTAAAACAGCCTCCGGTTGGGGGAAGGAAAAACGAAGAAGAAAAGAAAAGTAAAAGACTGTTTTAAGGATAATGCGTTTTCTTTCTGAGTGTTCTTTTTTTTTTTTTTTTTCTATTTTCCTTCTGTAAAAATCCGAAGAGGGATTTAATTTCAGCTATCCAAAGAGAATCTTAAACTTTCTTAGGCATTGCATTTCAACCGATGAATGTTTTACAGTTATGGCAAATAAATTATATTTCAACACTTCACCGGAAGGAATGACTCATTTGTATGTGACAATTTTTTTAACCTTTTTGAGAAATTTGGAATTTAGGAAACATTCTATTTTTACTTCTCCAGCTTTGCGAAGTATAGAGAAAGTTAGTTAGTTTTGAGTCAGAGAGGTCAGAGGAAGTTATGTAGTCGGTCAGAAAATCGATGTTGAATTTTCACCGGAATTTAATGTTCCCCGCGTGTACATGGTAACTCCGGATAAAATGAATGAACCAGCACAAAGTATTATATGTGGTTAGTTAGTATAATAACTAACTAACCATTCATAATAGACTCATGCCGGGGCTTTACCTGTGAGGTCTTATCGCCTACTACCAGAGCGCACTTTCGTCACTCTGGTGGACATGAGCCCGACTCTACTGTGGGAGTCCTAAAAGGGTAGGGGTCTTTAACGAGTACCTGACATCGTACAGGCTCGGGACAATCGAAGGACGGCGTGCTTAAGTTTATTTTACCTCCCAGATAAAATATACTAAGAGCCTCGGCCGGGTTTCGAACCCACGATCTTGAGCTCAGAAGGCAAGCAGGCATACCAGAAAGGAATCAAAGGGGAGGTCAGTTCGAAAATTTCTCATAAATGAGGGCGCCGGTAGAGCTACCTTGACAGCCTACTGAGCACAAGATCATGGGTTCGAAACCCGGCCGAGACTTAGGTTTCTAACTGGGAAATGAAAAAAACCTTGAGCACGCAGTCTTTCGGGTGGGACATTAAGCGATGGCCCCGAGTCTGTATGATGTCATTTTAGGACTTTCACTGTAGAGTCGGGCTTATGTCCACCAGAATGACGAAAGAGCCCTATGGTAGTAGGAGATATGACCTCGTAGTTAAAGACCGGACATTAGTCATAATAATAACTCTGATAACTGCCGATGTCTAATGACACGAAATCGAGTACGAAGATTCAGAAATCCCTGCGTAAGTCAACTATTGATAGGTATTCAGTCAAAATGACCGATTAGTTTCAGAGGGAGAGGGAACACTTATTTGAATAGTTCGTTCTTGGGAAGGATATTATCGGTGATTCACCTTCCGATATATGATGGGTACATAGAGAGCCCTGGCGGAGGGGAAAGAGACTGGATGAACTGAGGAGGTCAGCGGGAGAATGGAGAGTGCAAGAGGTGGATTCGATGGCACGACGGAAAGAGAGAGAAGGAGATTCGACCACTATAACATACTCGTATTATTCGACAGGGTTTCATCTGGAGTGTGTGATGGTTGCGCTAGTAAGGAGCGGATAAGGGGAGTGTAGTTAGTCTACTGCGCATCCATCCCCCACTTTACCTACCTGACGTAGCGCAGCTCGCTTCACTTCTCGATGTTTTTGCCGTGAGTTCTTCTACTCTAATCAGAGGCCTGAAGGTGTGAAGTGCTTGGTAAACATAAAGCACTGCTATCCCAGAGTGAATGGATGCTGAGGCTCTTCTCCCACTATCTCTGCCAGTGTTTGTGTACGATCACTGAGGAAAACACCTCCCCTCATCGTCTATCAAACACTAACAAAACAAACATCTCTCACCTTTTATTCATTTTGACGCGAAAACGTCTATTCTCTCGTTAAGCACGGTGATAGCCGGTCAAACTTTCTTGTGTTACAAAATAACGTCAGATTTCAATCGATAATAACTACGAGACTAATAATGCGATAACAACGATTGAGGTCACACTGGATACAGCATTTCTATACGTGTTCGTTGTGCAGTGTTTGTTTTGCCTGTGACGTTATCGGGTTAGTGTGGGCGCCGGCGGTTGATTGTTGCGAATTAGCGTTGTGTAAAATTAGAAATTAGTGTAGCGTGATAACGCGTTTAGATAGGACGTTGATTCGGGTGTCGTTGTAAAGAGCTTGAGGAGCACTACTAAAAATATGAAACAATATATGTAAAAATCGGTATTAAATTGAAAATTGCAAAAAAATTAAAGATTTCGTCTCATATGAATCGTAAATATGCGCGGAATTATAGAAAACGCAAATCAGAGGAAAGCTCGCATCAAAGGGAATTTAAAAACCTAAAAAGTCTAGTGCCGAGCAAATGCAAGAACTACGGCAGCATCGAAAAGAAAATGAAAAAAGATTTTATCCCAACGTTTTCACAGAAAATCTACGACGTGGACCTTGACTATGCCCTAATGTTTTTTTTTGTTTCTCTCCTTTATGGGATTTTGACCAACGGAATCATGAATGACTGATACTTGTGGAGTTCCCAGATGTAAGTACACATGCGAAGGGATCTTCAAAACCCCCAATAACTGCTGTTATAATGAATGTATCGATATACAATTTATTACGAGGATTCAAAAGCCCCTATGTAAATCTACTATCGATTTTAAGCCCAAACGGTTGTTTTGGAGAGGGGGGGATGGGCCGGTAGCTCAGAGGTGGCGTGCTTGCTTACTGAGAGCAAGATTGGCAGTTCGAAACCCGGCAGAAGCCATTAGGTTTTTTTTTTATCTCTGTAAGGTAAAAAAAAAACCTTGAACATTCCGTCCGTCGAATGGGACGTTAATTGATGGTCCCGAGCCTGTAAGATGTCAGGTACATAAAGACCTCTATCCTAGAAGAATAAAAATGTAAGACTCCTAAAGTAAAGTACAACTCTTACGTCGCTCTGTTAGTAGGCGTTATAACCTTGTAGTGAAAGCCCGGGCATGAGTCACAATAACTAACAAAAAACATAAAATACTATATACTTACTTTTTGTCCCTGTGATTGATAAAATGATGAAATATATAAAAATTCAGTGACTCGAAAGAAGGGCAATATGGCGGTATATGACTATTGTTTGATTACTTTAGCACTTTGACACAAAACTACCAAACGTTCAAAGTTGAAACATTGAAAGGAAATGACGGAAAATGCCCTGTTACTCCGACATTCAAAGTTTCTTATGAGGACGTACTGTCTATTGAAAGACTTCCTTCCGTCTTACAATGAGTAAAACTGTATCAATTCTCATAAATGAAAGACATTCCATTGCTTTCAATTTATATTCAAATGTAACTGTGTCATACTCAGTGGTACATCCACCAAGCAGTGTCTTTGTTCTTCTGAAGATTCATTTCTGTTTCTTTGAAGGATCAGTTCTATTGAGATCCGTTTTTGATAATTCTTAATGAGCCAGTATTAATTTAGCAAATAATGAAAAATTGAGGTGACTCCAGGTTAAAGAGTTAGAAAAAAAAAATTATTTTTGATGTTTTGTTAGAAGCAGTTTTTTGCTTTTTGACTTGAAATAAAAATTTAGTATTAGCACTCATGAAGAAAATGTGCGGCATGAGTCGCTGACGCAGAAGCTGGATCGTCGTCTAGAAGTGAACCAATTTAGGATGATGAGGAGCATGCTTGGAATAAAGATAAGTGACAGGATAAGAAACAACGAGGTTATACGGAAAGTGAGGCTAAGAAGCGTCCAGAAGGATGAAGTGGAGATGGGCCGGGCATGTGACAAGGATGGATTCCCGACGATGGGCTAAAGTCTGCATGGAGTAGATTCCTAGAGACAAAAGAAGAAGAAAAGGCAGACTATGATATCTAATATCTATAAAATATGTTATAAAAGTTATACAGGTTGGTGACGTGCCACTGAGTATGACACAGTTGTGTCGAAATCCTGGTTCGGGTTAAAATTTTTTTTTTTTTTTTTTTTTGTATTTATTTATTTTAAGCCACAACTATGCAAAAAAAATGCACAACCAGCGGCTGGGCTGACATGTACTATACAAAAATTAAAAAAATAAATAAATAAATAAAATAATAAAAATAAATATGACATGAGAGGCTTGAGAGAGGAGGGTTAAAAAATAAAGCTGTCTTCTATTTATGATAATTAATGAAGTTTTTCATATGACCTTGAGGAAGTCCTTCATATGTTGGTTACCAGTTTGAGTCTGGTCACTTTTCAACGATGGCGTAGGCCAGAAACTCTACCCTTTATGTATTTTTGTGGAATTGGCCAATATAAAAGTTGAACAAGTTCTTTGTTTTCATTTATTTTATGTAATTCTGAGAAATGAGAAGAAAAAAATCCAATCTCATATACTCCCATGAGAAATATAAGTTTGGTGATGGGTTCGGAAAATCGTGTTCGAGATAAGGTCAGATCCTGATTTCCCTGAACCCAAAATAAAGGAAAGTGGTTTTCTGCTTGCTGGCTGTGCTTGTGTATGTCTGTGAAACTTCGTTTTATTTTGATCCCGATAACTTCTGCAAAATGCACGTTCATGAATGTCTCTTTTGTTGTCACAATGAGGACTGTAGGTCTGTTGACTTTGGTACCATTCGAATGTTAACGAATGCTTTGTGAATTTTTTTTTGAAATATAAATTCATTATATCAGCAGTTATTAAGCTTTATGAATGGAACCTCCTTCCCTAAACCCCCTTTTTCCTTCTGCCGATATCGCTGAAATTTGATAGGTTATGTCCTCATTGGGTTTCAACTTTAAATATGAAATTTCACGTCGATACATTCATTATATCGACAGTTATTAGAATTTTGCGTTAAGCCAGTGTTCTAATCCCCATCTCCGTTTTGGTCGATTTGGCTGAAAAACAATAGGTGTCGTCGTTAGAGGATTCTGGATTCACCTATAAAATTTCGTGTCGATACATTATTTTATCTGGAGTTATTGGGTTCACAGACACACACAGATATATTTTTTTTTCACATTTGGAATCTAGAGGTCGGAAATCATGAAATTCCATTGAAAACTCTGCATCGAATTTTGGACCGATTATATAACTTTCCCTACTGGCTGGAAAAGTAAAAATATATTTTTGAAATATGGAAGTTCTCGTTGCGGGTATTTACTCCTCATCTTTGTGAGGTGGACAGTTTCGATTCGTGATGAGTGTAGACACAGTTTTCTTTGAATATCACCAGAAATAATGGTAGATTCTGTTTTCGCTCTGGAAATGAGTTCTCACTTATCCGGATAACGAAAGACAAGTTGATCGATTTAGGAGTCTTCGCCACTGAAAGATCAAAGAGACAAGACCCTTCCTTCCTAATGCTTTCATTTGTTATTATTATTATTTTATTTTTTATTTTTGAAAAAAGAAAATCACTTTGTGTGAGGCCCTGTCAAAAGGTTTCCTTAACTTTAAGACAGAAGGAAGCATTTATCATCTCCTTTTTCTCTCTAAAAGCCGCAGAGAGCTGCCTCATTGAACATCGTGTCGCTTCCAAAGCCGATTCTATTTCCGCTACTAAAATGCTCGATAGTGATTGTATTCCTCTGCATCTATTCTTGTGCCTGCATGGGCTGTGTAGGCTTCTCCACGTAATGGAGCGGCGCTCTTTTGGAAAATGTTTGCAACTAAATTATTCAGGATTGTAAATTTTATTATGGAAACATTCTGTTTTACTTCCCGAATGTATTGACACGAAATTAAGTACATAAGTAAAATAAAAAACATAAGACGATTACTATTAATTTTCAGCGCAATTGGCCGAAGAGAAGGGAGGGGGATTCAGAAGTAGTCTCATTTTCACAATAACTGCCGATTTTTAATGACAAGAAATTTTATAATTAAATTCAATACCCCATAAAGAGGGTTTATACTTATTAATTGTCAGCTAAACTGGTCGAAAGGGGAGGGGGAGGGGGGGGGGGGGGGGGTTGCCTTAGCAAAAACCTTAACTGCCTGTGTTATGAATGTATCGATATAAAATTTATTATGCCGAGGTCCAACTACAAATTCATTGATTTACGCTATTGATTATAGTCCAAACAGTTGATTGGAGGGAGAGCGAAAACTTAATTGTTATTTCTGGGGAAAGTGCATTGGCGCTGATTCATCAATTACTTTTTTTTAATTTCAGACTGTAACAGTTAATTTCTCTAAGTTTTGGTGTAGTTAGAATAGGCCGGGCTTTAACTACGAGGTCATATCGCCTACTACCAGAGCGCTCTTTCGTCACTCTGGTGAACATGAGCCCGACACTACTATGGGAGTCCTAAATGTTGCTTACCCAGGTTTATTCACCTAGGGTAGGGTCTTTAACTAGTATCCTACTTGAAATCGGGGCCATTGCTCAATGTACCATCCAAACGACTGCTGGTTCAAAGTTTTTTGTTGATTCCTTCTTAAATTACATATGTGACGATATGCCCAGTGATCACAAGTCACTGGTTCGAAACCCGGGCTGAAGCACTTAAATTTTTTTTATCTGGGAACTGAATTTATTTTGAGCATGGCGTCCTCCGGATGGGACGTTAAGCGATGGTCTCGAGCTTGTCCGTGAATGTTGGCAAATGAAAACGCTAAATATTATATATATATTAGAGGTTAGATTAGGTTTGGTTTTATGACTCATGCCAGGCTCAATCTAAGTACTGGTGGAAATGAATGAAGCGAAACTAAAAAAAATTACTGGGAAATTGTGATGATTTACATGTTTTTCAAATAAAATAAAATTATAATTTACAAAAAAATGCATATATTGCGCGAAAAGCAATATCCACATCTGTAAATGAAATGGGGGTAATGAGATGCATTTTATTATTCAAGTCAGGGGCAGCTCCCTTACCTTAATACTACCAACTCCGAGCGAATAAAATAACAGCGAATTAAAAATAATTATTGCTCTGCCCGGGGAATAAATCCGATCGGTTTGAAGAATTAGGAGGAATAAAGCCCCGAGCAGTTCTATGTTGTACAGAGGAAGGAGGGGTGCACGTGTTGGCAACGCTGCACTCCGTCTACTTCCACGAGTCACTGGGCTCTACACTAAACCAAGTCTTTCTATAATCCGATGTTTTCAAAAGGAACTTCCTTAACATGTGTGTTATTCAAGACGAGGTTCGTCAACATGTTTTTCTTTCAGTACCTACTCGGATAAATGAGACTTCTGTTCCTTTACCAATACGACAGATATACGTTCTTTTGTCTATACGACAGATCTACCACGTTCCTTTGTCAATATGACAGATATACCACGTTCCTTTGTCAATACGACATATATACCACGTTCTTTTGTCTATACGACAGATATACCACGTTCCTTTGTCAATATGACAGATATACCATGTTCTTTTGTCTATACGACAGATCTACCACGTTCCTTTGTCAATATGACAGATATACCACGTGCTTCCCTTGTCAATACGACAGATATTCCACGATCCTCCAGTCCACCCCCACACACTTCTATACAATCACCTTTTTAAATTTTCCAACGCACTCTCAATATATAAGAAAATCAATTCCATTAAAAATGCATCATATGCACTTTACATTTCATAAAAGAGTCTGCAGTCCACTTCAACTGATGAGTTTGAGAAAGCTCTTATGTATTTCATCACCATCAAGTAACGAACACATTTCAGTCCATAGAATAGTGCATAAACTAGATTGCATTCTACACCGTCTACTGAGTGCATTTATTTTTATTTTCCCCAGGTATTATAATCGGGAAAATATATATAATTAAATAAACATGGTGGGAGAAGTTATGAAATCGGCCAAAAATTCAATGTGAACTGGACGAAATTTCATGTTTTCCCCTGAGTACGCAAATGAAAAGAACAATTAGTCATTTTATTTCATTTTTCAAATCGGAAAACTTGTAATTCCGGTGAAAACTACATCGAATTTCTGACCGATTACATAACTTCTCCTATACTTCGTATAGCTGGGGAAATAAAATGTCCTGTCTGTGTGTGTTTGAGTATGTGTGCGAGTGTGTGTGTGTGTGTGAGTATGTGTGAATCTGTGTGTGTCTGTGAACACGATAACTCCCGACAGAATGAATGTATCGACACGAAGTATTATTATATGTTCATCCAGAACCTGATAAGGACAACCCTTATTTTTCCAGTTATATCGGCCAAATTTAGATTAGGGGGGGGGGGGGGGGGGGGGGAGAAACTTAACACAAAAATCCCAATAACTACCGATGCACCAACTGATTTTCAGCCAAATTGGAAAATTAGACTCTAGTACTTATAAATCTAATTCATAAGCTATCTTAATGTATAAATTCTTTTGACATAGGTATCCTATTACCATAACGGAAATAAATTTATTATCATTATTAATTTATTTCAGAGGGAGAGCGTAAACTTAGTGAATTTATTCACACTGAGTAATTACATTGTGGATGTTCCACTGACACTTTTTTTTTTTTTTTTTAAATACAACAACGTTTTCAGGAAGAGGTCAAACAGGGATGAAAAAAAAAAAGTGTAGAGCTGTGGGTTATATGAACCCCCCCCCCCCCCCCCCCCCCCCCCACCCCCAAATGGGTATCGGTCATAAACTTTTACGGCACAAAGGTTAATGAAAAAAAATTTAATATGGGTGGGATGGTTATGTGGTTGGGTTGGGAGAGAGATTATAAAGGGAGTTAGCCCGGCATGTGTGACAAGTGGCCCTCGGAGTTGTGTGGCTAGAGCCCTGTCATATTGAAATGATGTCACTTCAACCTTCATGCACACTCCACACTGATTTTTTTGATTACCAAGTCTCATAAACACGTTTTGTTTTTTATTTCACCATCTGAACGGAGTGTGGGGGGAAATAATACAATCAGTCAGAAATTCTATGTTGTGTTTTTACCGTATTTTCTGGTTTTCCGACCCCTAATTCCAAAAAATTTAAAAACATCTTTTTGTCTGTTGTCTGTCGGTGAGTCTATGATCAAAATAACTCCCGATAGAATGAATGTGTCGACTTTAAATTTTATATGTATCCAGAAGGGTTTCTGGATACATGACTATAAAGACGTCACCGATTTCCAGCCAAATCGACCAAAGGAAAGGGGGGTTAGGGGCTTAACACAAAAACTCTAATAACTGCAGTTGTAATGAAAGTATTGACACGAAATTATATGTATAAATTCAAAATTCCTTTTTTTTTTTTTTGGACTGAAGGTATCACCGCAGTACAGTAGGCCTATTGAGTGCCCAGTGTGTTGGTCCCTACATCAGTCCTGTATCTTTAACAAGGTCCAGGATTCTCCCGCAGGTTCCCTGCATAGCTTCACTCGGTTCTGTCACAGCAGACCCGAAGCAGTAAAACCTCTTGTTTTAGTTTTACACTCACTGACAGAATATGACTTTTTTTTTTTTTTTTTTGCTTTATGAACGGTGCATATTAGCCATGTCAATGTGTTATGTATAATTATTTAAGACATCCATGGCCCCGGGAGGGAGTTCTATCTACGAAATAAAACTCACTCCCGGACGGGATTCGAACCCGCAAACCATGGTGAGACCATGCGACCTCCCACCATGTTTATTTAATTATATATATTTTCCCGATTATAATACCTGGGAAAATAAAAATAAAATGCATTCAGTAGACGGTGTAGAATGCAATCTAGTTTATGCACTATTCTATGGACTGAAATGTGTTCGTTACTTGATGGTGATGAAATACATAAGAGCTTTCTCAAACTCATCAGTTGAAGTGGACTGCAGACTCTTTTATGAAATGTAAAGTGCATACGATGCATTTTTAATGGAATTGATTTTCTTATATATTGAGAGTGCGTTGGAAAATTTAAAAAGGTGATTGTATAGAAGTGTGTGGGGGTGGACTGGAGGATCGTGGAATATCTGTCGTATTGACAAAAATTCATTCACCCATCCCTGAAAAAATTTTCAAAAGTCACGAAATCACCATTCCAAATTTCATTACGCCCAATCCTTTTCAGCCTCTCACCAAGCTTATAGTACATGATACAGAAAGAAATGATTCTCAAAAAATGGATGAGGAGCCAACAGTAGAAAAATTACAAAAAAAACCTCCAAAAATATATACTCGAAATCTGAACGACATAAAAAGATTAAAAGAAGACCTGCTTGCGCTCATTGGGAAGGACTCATTCACACTAGAAACTAAAGCCAATAAAACGTCTATCGTGACCAGTAGTTCAGATGGCTATCGGAAAACCATTAAATATTTACAGATGCGTGAGGCTGACTTCCACACGTACCAGCTCCAAACAGAAAAGTCATTTCGTATAGTTCTCAAACAACTTCACCCATCCACTGACGTCGCAGAAATAAAAGAGGACCTGACGAAGCAAGGCTACAGTGTCAGGAGCGTCATTAACGCTCTCAACAGGAAAACCAAAATTCCACTTCCTATTTTTTTTGTAGATCTAGACCCTAGTGATACCAATAAAAATATTTTTAAGCTACAATTTCTGGCTTGCCAGAGAATAACTGTAGAAGAGCCACGACAGCGAGGAGTCATTCCTCAATGTCACCGCTGCCAGGAGCTCCTCCATACGAGGGGTTACTGCAACCACCCACCAAAGTGCGTGAAATGTGGCCAGGACCATTTTACGAAGGACTGCCAAAAGACGAGAGACACTCCAGCTACGTGCGCTCTCTGTGGAGGCCCGCACCCTGCCAGTTATCGCGGCTGCATGGTTTACCAGCAGTTGAAGAACAGAAGAACCAGCCAGGAGGAAGCCGCCCGGAGGCCGCCACCACTCAGCCAGACTGACTACCCAGCTGCAATGCCAGCCGCCCCTACTGCTGGGGTCCGGCCGGAGAGGAGCTACAGAGATGCGGCCGCCTCGGAGACGGTCCCCCCTCCCATGCCTGCTTCAGGTAGTATCGACATCGCCAACACGCTCACCTCATTTCTCGCTGATTTCAAATCTGTCATCACACCCCTCATCACCCTCCTCACAACACTTGTTTCAGAGCTCATTCCAAAACTATCAAAATGATTCACACAATACACACAAATAACAAAGTAAAACTCCTACTGTGGAATGCCAATGGGCTGATCTCCCATAAACATGAACTGGAAATACTTCTTAACGACAAAAAAATTGATATAGCACTAATTACTGAGACACATTTGACTTCCAAACTATACTTTCACATCATGGACTACGTAACATACAGAACAGACCATCCTGACGGAACAGCACATGGCGGCAGCCTCATCCTCATACATAACAGCATCCAGCACACCGTCATACCACAAACACCTACCATGTCACTTCAATACACAACCGTCTCTATTAATTGCAACTCCAGCCCATTAACAATCTGTTCAGCTTACAGCCCACCCAACAAGGCACTGACACAACACGACATGACCACATTCCTCCAAGGCCTGGGTTCACGATTCATAGCTGGTGGCGATCTGAACGCCAAACATGTGCATTTTGGGTGCCGCACGACCAACACTAGAGGACGGAGACTACTTGGACTACTAAATTCTTCCCGTTATGACATCATAGCCCCAAGACAACCAACCTATTGGCCCACATCCATCACTAAATCCCCTGACTTACTCGACTATTTTATTACATCCCATATAAACGCATCTCATACTTATGTGACTGCCTTAGACGACTTATCATCAGACCACTCCCCAGTTTTACTTGAACTAGGCTCCAAACCCCTGGCCCGGCCTCAGAGGCCATCACTAATAACAGGACCAATAAACTGGGACTGTTTCAGAGGAGAACTGGAGGACAAAATAAACTTAAACAGTACCATACGGACACGAGACGAACTTGAAGACGCAGCAGGTAAATTCACAACTTGGATTCAAGAAGCTGTGACAAAATCCTGCCGACCACCCAGACCAAGACGCTCACACAACAACATATCCCTCCCACCACACATCCTGCAGATGATAAGAGAGAAAAGAGCGGCCAGGTCTCGATGGCAAAGATCGAGGTACCCTTCCGACAGACAGACATACAATCAACTCCGGCGAACCCTCTCTACAGAACTTTCCAAACTAAAACAGTACAGACATGAGACATATATCTCGACTCTGGCGGCTCGAGATAACTCACTTTGGACAGCGACGAAACGGCTTCTTGGCAATGCTCGGGTATCACACCCCCTTCGGCAGGATGACGGGGCTTGGACTAGGTCAGACCAGGAGAAGGCAGACCTCTACGGTGATTATCTTTCCAAAGTATTCACTCCCCACGAGGACATAGGAGACGACCAACACACAGACCGAGTACTGACACAACTTACCACCCCTCTTCAGCTAACTCCCCCACCAAAGGCATTCAATCCCAATGAAGTTGAACTGACAATCAAACAACTCCCTTTACGCAAATCTCCAGGTCATGATCTGATAACCGCTGAGATACTAAGACAGCTACCGAGAAAAGGACTAATTTACTTGACGAACCTATACAACTCAGTACTACGACTATGTTACTATCCCCTTGTCTGGAAGATGTCAGTAGTAAGGATGATTCTCAAACCAGGGAAAACCCCAGACCAGGCCTCGTCATACCGTCCTATAAGTCTGCTTCCTGTGATATCCAAACCACTAGAGAGACTTCTACTGGACAGACTAACCTACATCACTGCACAAGACAACCTTCTCCCAGACCATCAATTTGGCTTTCGACAAAGACATTCGACAATACACCAGTGCCATCGTTTGGTCGATTACATCGCCACCAGCTTTGAAAGAAAAGAGTTTTGCACAGGCGTATTTCTGGACATTGAAAAAGCGTTTGATCGTGTCTGGCACCCAGGCTTGCTATACACACTTAAAACTCACCTTCCTCACACATATTATTTAATACTTAAGTCATTCTTAGAGAACAGAAACTTTAGGGTGTCTGAGGGATCTTCTTCATCGCATTTTTTGGAGGTCAAAGCTGGAGTCCCCCAAGGAAGTTCCCTCAGTCCCCTACTCTTCTCTCTCTACACATCACACATTCCACAACACGAAAACACACTACTCGCTACGTACGCAGACGACACAGCCATTCTCTCAACACACTCAGACCCAACACAAGCAAGCTCACACTTACAGGAACATTTACACCAGCTAACAGATTGGGCCAACAAATGGAGAATAAAAATTAATGGAGACAAATCTCTGCAAACCACATTTACCCTCAGACACAACACTTGTCCACCAGTTTACATTAACAACCAGCCCATTCCTGCATCCGACACTGTACGATATCTAGGACTTCATTTAGACAGACGTTTAACTTGGACAACTCATATCAGACTGAAACGCACAGACCTCAAAAGACGATTTGGACGACTGAAATCCATCATCGGACGACGATCGACATTATCTCTTGAAAACAAACTTCACATTTACAACACTATACTAAAACCCATCTGGACTTACGGCATCGAGATATGGGGATCAGCCAAAAAATCAAACATACAACGCCTTCAGTCAATACAATCCATCATACTACGCCACATTGCCAATGCACCATTTTACGTTTCCAACCTCACATTACATAATGACCTCAATATCCCATTTGTACCTTCTGTTATCAAGACACGATATCAAAATTTTCACGACAAACTCCATCATCACGCCAATCCACTTATACAAGAATTATCTACAAACACTCTCCCCACAAATCCACCACGACGCCTCAAGCGGATATGGCAGAGGGACCTGCTCCAGGACTAGCCTGGACTCCTCTTCGGTCACGTACCTCAGCAGTACAGCCACGCACCTGACACTGCTCTATTTATCACAATTGCTAATGGCAAATGTTATTATGCCGTTGTAAATATATAAATATATAAATAAATTTTAGATGCTCTTCTACTAAATTTTGATTTCTACAGTAATTTCAGTAAATTTGATTTTATTCCAATGAGCCGATTGGTTTTGGAAAGATAGCGAAAACTTAATCGATTAATTCGTGCTGGGGAAGTACATTGTCAGTGATTCACTGACGATATATTTACTTCCATAAGCCTATGGCATAAGGAAGTATAATAATGGCCACACTGTGAGTGTGAGGACCATTCTTTGGTCAATACAGTAACTTGTTGTCCAAAAATGTTTTATTTTCCCATTTTCTGCATCATCAGGCTACAATATAAGTCAGAAATGTATCAAATATTTGCTTGTTAAAAATGAACAGTATATATTTGTATATAAATAACAATAGATACATTTACATAAATCAAAATACAGCAGGAGGGAGAGTGGCCAGTGACGTTCGAAAACTGGTCTGAAATTTCCATGCACCCAAAATAATTTTTTTAATTATTGCCCTATCGTTTTTTTTTTGCTTCAATTTTAACTTTATATATATATATTTTAAATCTATTCGTTTATTCGAAAAGAAAGTACAATTCGCTTATGTCTATTCTGTTTCGTATTCCAAATATGAAACTACTCTATAGTGATAATTATCAAATATATATACATATATCATATTATTGTTGTTGTCTTCTGGGCTCAAGATCGTGGGTTCGAAACCCGACCGAGGCCCTTAGTTTATTTTATCTGGGAGGTAAAGTAAACTTGAACACGCCGTCCTTCGGATGGGACCTTAAGTGATGGTCCCGAGCCTGTACGATGTCAGGTACTCGTTAAAGACCCCCTACCCTAGGTAAATAAAAATTTAGGGTAGGCAAAATTTAGGACTCCCACAGTAGAGTTGAGCTCATGTCCACCAGAGTGACGAAAGAGCGCTCTGGTAGTAGGCGATATGACGTCGTAGTTACAGCCCGGGCATGAGTCATAAACCCCTCGCAATATGAAATTTAATATCGATACATCCAGTACATCGACAGTTTCTGGGAGTTTTTGAGTTTCCTCTGACCCCTCTGATCATCCCATCCCTTCTACCGATTTCTCAAAATATTAATAAGTGTCGTTTTTTTGGAGTTCAGGTCATATAAAATGTTGTGTCGATACATTCTTTACAACGGCAGTTATTAGAGGTTTTGAGTTAAGTCTCCCCTAATCCCCCTTTCCTTTGGTCGATTTGGCTGAAAATAAGTGGGTGTTGTCGTTAGAGTGTTTTGGATTCTTGGAT
This sequence comes from Aradus depressus, assembly GCA_963662175.1. Classification (NCBI taxonomy): domain Eukaryota; kingdom Metazoa; phylum Arthropoda; class Insecta; order Hemiptera; family Aradidae; genus Aradus; species Aradus depressus. The sequence continues at coordinate 39,317,076 of OY759222.1, forward strand.
ATTTGAAAGATTAACTCCATTCATATAAGCGATATTCGTTTAAAATGGACATAGCATACCAAATTGATATGGTCTCATTTTTCATCGGGTTTTAGTCAAAGTCTAATCAGGGTTAGCACATGTCAGACAGACAATCACTGGGAAAATAATTCAATCTTGACCAGAGGACGTGAAGTTTTGTTGAAAACTCGATCTCGTATTTTTGCACGATTACAATACTTACTTATACTAAATGTATAAGTAAATAAAACCATAAAATTCCCCGAAAACCAATACTAATTATACAATTAGTATAAAAGTTTGGCCGGTTGGACTTTATTTACTTACAATCTGATTGGATGTACTTCTAATGGATTTGAATAATCCCCTAACTCCAGGAACTTCCTGAAAGCCTCCCCTTTTTTCCCTGAAAGAAGGAACTTTTGCCATCCCGTTCTCTTGTCTCTCAGGGTTGTCTCTTTCTCTCTACCTATCTTCTTTTTTCTGTTTCGTTTTTGTCGTTTGCGGGTTGGTGGAAAACTGCAAAAAAGATCCCATCCGCCAGAAGTTTCTCGGTTTTTCTAGTCCCTAGTCCCTAGTGATACCTTAAAATTACTGGAATTGTTTGTTCGGAATTTTTAATTTTTTTTATAGTTTAACAAATACGAAGTTAATGTTAATTACAATATCGTCGGCAATGCACTTCCCCAGAACGAATTAATCAATTAACTTTTCGCTCCGCTCCAAAACCAGTCGACCGTTTGCGAAAATAGTCAATAGTTGACTTAAATCGGCAGTTATTAGGGTTTTAGATTCAGTTGAAAAACTATAGGTGTCGCCGTTAGAGGGTTCTGGATTCACATGGACAGACTTTTTTTTTTTCCATATTCGGAATCTAGAGGTTGGAAAACATGAGATTCCGGCGAAAATTCCAGATCGAATTCTATTATACTACATTTAACTGGAGAAATAACAAAAAAAAAACAGTCGTTAAGGGACCGGCTTATTTATAGAGTAATTTCTTATATCCAATTAGGCACTCTTGGCTGCCTCATAGAATCTATTTCCAAGTGACGCACTTGAAGTGACGTCATTGAAAGGCTATTGGTAAACTGAGAAACAAAAGCGGTCCAATGAAAGAGCTGTTAGCACATCGAGTTGGTACTCGCCTGTGCCTGACAGGCCTGCCTGGGACAGGTTCTCTGTCAAGTGCACTCCCGGGAGAAAAGAGAGCCAACCGTGTATACCGTGTAGGGAATTTTCTCCCAGATACCAATTAGGAGGTACTTAGAAGGGGCCGCTTCACGGAACAGTGAAATAAAGTGAAGTTTTACTGATTTGAGGCCTCCACAGATACAAAGCGAAATTTTCGCATCGAATCGAATCTTCCGCTTTGTCCAAGACTTATCGCCGAGCGCTTGCGAAATTCTAGCTTTATATTTAGTTCATTTTATGCACGAATTATTTCGCTGCAGCTGCGATATTCGCAAGTGTTGCGATTCAATGAAAAATAAATTGAGTAGAAAAACATTAAATCGTAGTAATAACTCAACATGATTTTTTTGACCGATTGCTAAATTTTTTTTTTTTGACCAAAAGTAATTCAAAACAAAAAATTACTTATATTCGGTATTAATTTTCTGTCTTATTTATTTTTTTTCAGGTGAGTTACTTGAATGTTTTTCGAAGCAAGAAGGTGCATTTTGTAAGTTAACAATTTCTGTATGTTTCAATTTTTTATGAATGTTATGGGCATTTTTTGCAAAAATTAGACTAAAACTGTATATTTTGCTCATTGTGTGGATGTGGGCGGCTGATGATTCACCGGTCAATGTGCAAATTACCCTTTCCATTTGGCCAATGTGAGTACATGGATATTTTACGAATGAAATACATTTACGAATTATTATGTATTCGAAAGAATAAAAGACCCCTCTTTTACACTGTAATTGTAGGTTTAGGTTTAGGTTTTATGACTCATGCCCGGGCTTTAACTACGAGGTCATATCGCCTACTACCAGAGCGCTCTTTCGTCACTCTGGTGGACATGAGCCCGACTCTACTGTGGGAGTCCTAAATTTTGCCTACCCTAAATTTTTTATTCATCTAGGGTAGGGGTCTTTAACGAGTACCTGACATCGTACAGGCTCGGGACCATCGCTTAACGTCCCATCCGAAGGACGGCGTGCTTAAGTTTATTTTACCTCCCAGATAAAATAAACTAAGGGCCTCGGTCGGGCTACGAACCCACGACCTTGAGCTCAGAAGTCAAGCACGCATACCACTGAGCTACCGGCGCCCTCTGCTGTAATTGTATATAATATATAAAGTCATATATTTAAAATATAATATATTTATTTACAGGGTGGCTCAGATATGCGGGCCACAATTAAATAACTCCTAAACGGTTAGAGATATCAAAATTGTGCACAAAACTAAAGTTGTAGCACTCGCCGAGAGCTATGGTATGGCGTCCTCGAAAAGACAAAAATAACCCTTTTAATGGCTCAAACAGCCCTTCGAAGGGCGGGGTTCCCTTTTGACCCTTAAGTTTCATTACATTTTATTAAAGTACTAAATAAACAAGGAAGAACTGTGCAAACAGATTTTTGATACGTCATGTAGTTCTCGGAACAAAAACGTTTAAAGTTGCACGTTTTTCTTATTCTGAAGTTATTAAATTCCAACTAACTTCAGAATAAGAAAAACGTGCAACTTTAAACGTTTTTGTTCCGAGAACTTCTTGACGTATCAAAAATCTGTTTGCACAGTTCTTCCTTGTTTATTCAGTACTTTAATAAAATGTAATGAAACTTGAGGGTCAAAAGGGAACCCCGCCCTTCGAAGGGCTGTTGAGCCATTAAAAGGGTCATTTTTGTCTTTTCGAGGACGCCATACTATAGCTCTTGGCGAGTGCTACAACTTTAGTCCTGTGCACAATTTTGATATCTCTAACCGTTTAGGAGTTATTTCACTTGTGGCCCGCTTATCTGGGCCGCCCTGTTGGTTGGGTTGATATTGGGGCCCATGAACCCGACTAATGTGAATCTGGAGAGGGGGGGGGGGGGGGGGGGGGGGGCACTTTCTGCCCTCCTCCAACTTTTGTTGCATTTCTTCCTTGAGTATATTTTTCACTTCAAGAAATGTTTATTTTGAGGGCCGAGAAAATGGAGAGGCTTCTTAGCGTATCGGAGTTTTGGAAATGGGGCGCATTCGTGAATGGGAGACATCATAATATTATGTTCGGTTTTTTTTTTTTTTTAATATTGAGTATCCATCGTTTCATAAGTCATGACAAAGACTGTTCCATTTAAGTATCTGTGAATTGACAAACTATTTTAAGGGGTGAGTGACTGGGTATTAACGTATGAGTGGGCGTTACAATTTTGTATTCCCCCCAATTTATGTCGAGACAAATTAAGTTACATACAAAGTGCCTTACGGGCAAACGCTTAACGATAGACCTGCCAGTTAATAAATAAAATTATGTGAAATTTGTGGTGGGGGGGGGGGGGGGGGGGGTTTGCTAGTTAACTGATTATTCCGCCAGATGGTATCCGGGTCCATTATGAGCCAGGTAATTGAATCTGAGGTAAGGGACGGAAAATTACTAAATAGCCTAAGGATAAATTACAAGCATATTAAGTGGCTTATATACTAATACTGGCTGTGTATACTAATACTGGCTAATTTACTAATACTGGCTGTATATACTAATATGATGATGGGGTCAATCTCGAAAGCTGGCTTGCATAAAATAAATTAATAAAATCTATGAGAGGCCAGTCTATACCTGTGAAATAACTTCCTCTAATCTTCGTATTAGCTGGACGAAGTAGAATTGCGTGATGACAGGGTTAGCCCACAGAACATAGGACCAACTAGAAGCGGCAAGGGGGCCCGTCAACACAGCAAGGCATTTCACTTTATACACGTTCTGTGATCAGAAGAGAAACTGCACAATTATAATAATGTTCGAAAACCTTATACAAGGAAATCACGAGTAAACACAATTTAACGATAGTAAAAAATAATCAAATATGAGACCGCCCACACGAGAACATAATCAACTGAGAGGGTTAGCGCTCTCCAGACTGTTCACAGCTTCAGTGAGGCTAGCTGTTAGCTTCCCCTAACACTATCAGTCACTGTAGCAATCCTGCCACTAATATTTCGGCGTTAAACCCCGTCATTAAGTTAACATTCTAGTCTAGTTTCTGTCTTCGTGTTCTGAGGTGTTATAGATTTGTGTCTCTGAGGAAGGTCAAATGGCAGCCAGTTAGGCAGGCAGGTTCTACCCACTTTGAAAGGTTACTAGGAAAGGTTACTAAAATATTCACAGGGCTGAAGTTATTCAACCCGAAGACTGAGAACGAAATTAGGAAACTCTACACTGGGGGAGTTACGGAGCGGTATTGAACAGAAATTGAAATCACTGAGTCAATCTCGTCCCGACACAGCCCATTCATACAATATGATCCACCCATTAATATGTAAAAATGTTCATTTCAAATGTAAACCATGATTTGATCAAATGTCAATATTGAGTTATCAATAAATATCATTAGTAACGACCTCACTGTTCTCTTCAGCCTGTCAATATCCCCAATCTAGCGTCCTCTACATCACAAGTTTGTCACCATACTCCGATATTTCGTACATACAATTTTTTGCAGATAGGTATTGTGCATCATGCCCGTTTAATTACGAGGTCATATCGTCTACTACAAGAGCGCTTCTTTGTCTCTCGGTTGGACCTGAGCGTGACTCTACTATGAGAGACATAAATTTTTCCTACCCAAAATTGAATTAACTTAGGGGTCTTTAATGAGTGACACTGGAATCGTCCCATCCAAAGAAGGGCTTGCTCATTTTTTGTTCACCTTTCAAGAGGTACCTGGCCTCGGCCGGGTACGGAACCGCGGTATGTTATTCCTGTTCCCCCTCTGAGTCAACATTTTTTTCTTTGTAGCCATATTTACTTGATGAGCTGACGTTAATATGAAGATGGCTGATGTAGTGAGAAGTGATTACTACATTCAGCTGTGACTCAGTTTTCACAGTCAAAGTCTTATATAACTCACGATAGAGGGCGCCGTGCTAAAGTCTGCACGAAGTGGATTCCTAGAGGCAGAAGAAGAGGAAAAGAAAGACCAGGACTGAGGTGGAGGGACGAGATAGTGGAGAGAATAGGGGATGGATGGTGCACAGTGGCCAGCAACAAATGTGTAACAGTATTATTTAAGAAATAACTTTCATTTTTACTTTTTACTTTTGATTTTATTTTATCTTGTTTTATTTTTATTTTATTTGTATCTTTATTCAAGAAGTAACAGTTTTTACTAAAGAAATAATTTACGTAATTTAGGAACAATCGTTAAAATTCAATTTCAACTAGTTGTCATTTTCATTCATTTTAATTTTCTGATTTCCTTTCGGATTTCTTCTGTTGAAAGAGCAGTAGACTCAAGAGGCTTGTATTCTAGAAGAATGTCAATAAAGCTATTTTATAGAAGGCACTGTAGCTCAGTGCTATGCGTGCTTGCTTACTGAGCTTAAGAACGCGGATTCAAAACCCGTCCGAGGTAACCTGGGTAGGCAAGTAACCTGGGTGTACCTTATGTAACTAAACCTGTGTAGCCAAAATTTAGGTCTTCCACAGTAGAGGACGGGTTCATGTCCACCAGAGCGACGAAAGAGCTGTCTGGTAGTAGGCAATATGACCTCGTATTTAAGGCATGAGTCATAATAACTGTCTTACTGAAACCTCGAGTTGAGGTGGACCATTTCTGTTAGAAATATGAAGGTTGCTTTCCATAGGTCTTACCGACCGGGTGACCACTAAAGCTCTTTTCTTGTACGAATCCGATAAAATTTGCCCAGTAAAAAAGTTTTAATGAGCTTATTCATTGGTTGATTTTTTTTTTCTCCTACTTCATTTTAAAATTTATTTTTCTTCTGCGTCTGCCATCCTCAGCATTTATATAATTTAAATTTCGTAGGTTCGAAACCTGGCCGAGGCCCTTAGAAGTTGGGATCTCAGGACTCTAATACTTTCGAAATTATAAAGATGAGCTCCCAACTTTTTCACAGAGCGCAGATGGCTTGGGAGATGATCACAGTACATTTAACTCATTTTGGTCATTTTTCGACTCAACAGCTTATTCCTTGTGACTATAGATATAACCAAATCAAAATATAACAATAACCAGAGGGACAGATTGCGTAACTTCCCCTATATTTCGTATTGCAGGGGGAGTAAAAAACTGTTTGTTTTATTTATTTAACGATGTTTTGACAGGTGTTATCAGGGGCATAGATACAGGGGGGGGGGGGGGGGGGACAAGGGATCTGAAACACCTCGCCCCCACCCGGAGCAGAAAAAAATAATAAAAGAGAGAGAAGAAATAGAGAGAAGAAGAGACAGTTGTCTGTTTTAGCCGCCTTCGGCTTCATTTCATGTGAGAAATATTCTGCTGACAATTTGAGAGAAGCGCATCACTCCCTTTAGATCGCAGTGAGAGAGATCGGTAGAACGATAATAAAAATATCGTGGAACATGAAGTCTGCCTGCCATGGAGGATCTGCAAGTTCTTCTGATTTCTGGAGCTGGAAGGCAGGCAATCTGCTGGAATTGTGTTTCCAGTCGTTAGTGGAACATTGAACTAGTTGACGTACCTGTTGGGCTCATCTTGAGTGGGGGAAGGTGATGGATATTGTTCATTCGGGAGGGGGGTTACATTTTCCATTTCTCCGGAGTCCCTGAATAAGACACCTACTTATTTACAGCCAAATTGACTGAAGAGGGGAACTACATTGCCAATAATTCCTGGAGAAAGGGAGGGGGAGGGTAATTACAAAATTTAATAATAAGTGTGTTATTTTGCATCCCCTAGTGACTGGAGGACATGATAAACTTGAGAAGTTGTGTTCTCGAAGAGGACATTATTTGTAAAGAGTTGCCGTTGAGAGACACCCTCTGGGTTACTTCCAGTTAAACACAAGATCCATCTAGTTGTTGGCAAACTAAGTTAGATATAGTTGGAGCCCCTTGCCGGTTGCCGGTTGCCGCTGTAGGGCCGCCTCCAGCCCTCCGCTCCCGACTTCCCATGCTTCTTGTTAAAGAGCCTCCCTTAACTTGGCTCCGTACATCACAAGACCATTTCTCCCGCCTCCTCCTTCTAACTAATGAAAATCTGTTTTCATCCAATGTACTTTTCTCTTCTCTCTTTGAACGTCACCCAAAATTCTTACGAGTTAGAGGTTAGTCTCAAAGTTACCACCATGAAGTAAAACTCTAGTTACCACCTGTGATAATTAAAAATTACGTAAAATTGAATAAATAAAAATTATAAGTATAATTAATAATAATCGAACTAAACAAATAATAAAATTTAAATAAAATTACCACATTTGTTGCTGGTCTTCTACCAAATTTTGATTTCTACAGTAGTTTCCGAAAAGGGCCCTAAAAAATATCAATGCAATTTTGAAGAAAGCGCACGTATTTAAAAAAAAATTCAATTAGTAAACTTTTCATTTGGATTTCTAAAGAGATGCCATATTGTTTTTCTAAATTTTGCAAAAATGTTAAATCCAATCCAAAGGTATAAATAAATTATCTTACTGGATTAACAGGGAAAATGAATAGCATAGAATACGCGAACAAATATTGGTTTTATTTACTTAAATCTACATTGCAAATTTGTTAACTAAATCTTGAAGAAACAAAAAAACATGAAATTAATTTTTAAAAAGAAATCTCATAAACAAATTACTTAAAACTATATCAAAAGTTATTTTGGTTATATATATTATGTACATATAATAAATAAAAGTAACTCCTTTGCGCATCAATTTCAATGTTATTTCACACCGTTTTAGTTCATGGTGAACACCTTAAGCCTAAACACTTTTCTCACTACATCTCAACTCAGACCTTCTCACCTCAACTGTTCAACTTAGACTCGTCCATCCTATTTAGAACAGCTGATGGTCGTTTTTTGTTTTCTACTCATTGGTTCTTTTTAAAACAAAATGCGACTTCATATATTTATTCACTAATTTAGTTACTTCACTGTTTTTATACAAATAAATATAATTTATTTCATAATATTATAAAACTAGTTATCTGGGACTAATTTCTAAATCTCGTTCAAAATGATTCTTGGAAGGGCGAGCTAGATGATGAAATACCACATTTATTTCAGCTATACTAAGCGAAAAATGCTTTAGTAATGATAAAACATAAAAAAATTAATATTAATAATATTTCTGGATATATGAGAGAAGAATATTGTATTTAAAACTAACTGGAATGTTTCATATGACGATATAAACTACAGTTAAATAGCTTGCTCTCAAGCGGGTTGGAGCATGCGCGAGAGTGGTAGATAAAGCCTGATAGGAAACTGACAGCAGTTCCTCCACGGGGCAGCCCTCCTGTCCCTTCCACAGCAGGTCTTTTATTGTCATTGTTTACATCCAATATTTTTCGAGTTAAAGAAATGTTATTGCACAGGTTGTCAAATAAAATATAGTCTGACCTCGCACAGATTTTTATTAGTGGTAGCTAGCCGGCTTTCGAGGTTTCATCAGGCAGTCTGATAAAAAATTAAAACAATTTTGAATGAAACTAAATAATTTTATAATAAAAATATATAAATAAAACAATTTACAACGTTAACAATCTAAAATATCATGGATAGGGACAGACGAGTTATTCCTGTCCACCATCTGAGTCACAACTTTATTTATTTAGTTTTATTCAAAATTTTTTAATTTTTTATCAGACTGCATGATGATGAGGGAAACCTGAAAGCCGGCTAGCTAATACAAATAAAAATCTGTGAGAGGTCAGACTACATCTTATTTGACAACCTGTGAAATAATCACTTCTCACTACATCAGCCATCTTCATATTAAATGTTATTAATTTCTTACAAATATAGTTAGTAATTGTGTAACTCATTCCCGGGCTTTACTATATAGAGTCCTAAATTTTGCCTAGATCTGGCAACGTTGCACTTGCGCTGGCCCCCAAACCTGCTTTTTCTACTACTGGCGACCTCCATACCAATAAATTTGAAGAATCGTGGGACTTCCTCGTTTTTATTCCCTGAATTCTTATAACTTATTCGTCCCAATTTTCGTATGTGTACTCTTTTCTTCCGTTTTTTTTCGCCAAGAAACCTTGGTTCGACCCGGCCTATAGGTAGTGTGTCTGAAGTCAGTTCCGTGAAGTACACTCGGACTTAGCAACTTGGAAGTTTGACCCTAATTCTTATCAATAGACATTGCGTGTTCAGCCACAGCTACCAACTAAATACCATTTATTAAGTAACGGCTAAGGTATACATTTAGGTTCTATTTCGATACTCTGGAATAACTTTATCAACGAGAGCAATGAAATTTTCTCATAATATTACGTCTTCATGTACCGACACATATCACCTTCTATTTATGTATTTGTTCCTTTTAACTGATTTCTGTTAAAATAACTTAATACTCTCTCACTGTTGATTGGGGACACTATGATAGTGTCGAGCCGCTCAAAGATGGCATCTCGTTGAGCTCATGTAGAGCAGCATTGCCAAGTCTTACATCCCCTCCCTACCATGGAGCATAGCGGACCTACCACTATTACACGAAAAAAAAGTCTTCCTAAAAAAGCAACATGGGTTTCGATATTAATTCAGCTTAGCAAGTTGTATTAGAAAGATGATGGTGCACCGATCGTTGCTTTGAAAGATTTTGGCCTAGAATAGCATAAGTCCAAACTCCATTCTATCTTGTATCAATCAACGTTATGCTATAAAAGTACCACAGGAACCCATTCTGTAGTCCAGTACTCCGCATACGAGAGCCCAAGTCATGGTACTGTGAGATCCATCAATCTTCGTTTGCCGAACGCCGCAGCCCACGCATGCCAGTACCATCAGAACACCACTCCTTGATACTTCTTCATTTTTTTTTTATTTTCGTTGTATGAAGTGAAGGACAAGAAAGAGAATTGATGGCAATACAGCGCCACTTCTATTGGCTACCATCGACCACGCCCCTTTCCCACCCCTTCAACCCTAACTGACATGTTTCACTGACCCTAGTATTCGTTTCGATATCGATTCCTCACCATCAAATTAATAGAAGATTTAAATCGTCCATGCTGCCGTGAGAAATTCTTTAATTGGTCATCGCTATCTTGTGAGGATGGAAGCAAACATATTTTTTTATTTTATCATTATTTTTTTTTTTGTTTTATGGACATTACGTATTAGCCATGACTGTTCTGGGGATTATTCGGTATTTTTCACAACAGGATTCGAACCCGCGTCAGTGGAGGCTCTAGCTCACGGTCTTAATAAAGCTTTCTGTAAAACGAATAGTTTTCTAGCAAATGGACCTGTGCCAGCCAGGAGATTCTCTGTTAGTAAATTAATATTATTTTTAATTATGAATTCTATCCAATTAATTATGTAAATAAGTATATTTGATCTCCATATCCTGACAGTCTCTCTACTATTTTACACAATTATTCCAATTTCTCTCTGCAATTACATTCATAATTAAATGATATTTTTCCTGATTTTCATACAATAATACATATTTCATTTTTGCTTTTTCAATGAAAGAAAGACAATGTTAATGTACTTCTCTCCTGAAACTGACAGCAGCTTCAAATATCCACATTCTATTATATGAGTTTATTTATATTTGTGAATTGAATCCTCTCTGAATTATTTCTAATACACATTTTAATCTATCATCTTGTTGAAATAAACTCGAATAATGTTTAAAATTTCAGTTAATTTTAAGACACTAATGCGTTTGGGGTGAGCATTTCTGAATTAATAAAAAAAAAAAAAAATTCTGTCAGTGTGTGTGTGTCTGTGAGCACGATAACTCGCGATAGAGTGAAAGTATTTACATGAAATTTTATATATGTATCCAGGACGCTCTGAGGATGACACTTTTCGATTTTCAGCCAAATCGGTCCAAGGAAAGATGAAGATTAGGGGGGAAGCTTAACACAAATCACTAATAACTGTCATTAAATTGACAAGAAACTTCATATGTAAGAATAGACAATTAAAATACACAATTTCTTTGTCAAACTTCACTATATATTCTCAAATACTCAACTATTTTTTTTTAAGACATTATCAAGAGTCACTTATAAACTACAGTTTATAAGTGACTCTTGATAATGCCTTAACACGGCGAAACTAGTTGAGTATTTGAGAATATATAGTGAAGTTTGACAAAGAAATTGTGTATTTAAATTATCTATTCCTAGAATGGAGCTTCACAAAGCAAATCTGGAAACCATAAATTATTCATATGTAAATTCATAGCCTTGTAACGACACCTATCAATTTGCAGCGGAATCAGCCGAAGGGAAGAGAAATCAGAGAATAAGGGACTTAAATACCCTAATAAGGGCCAATATAATAAATGTATCGACACAACATTTAGTATGAGGATTCAGAAGCAACTAGCACAAAATTTGTCCTGGTTGCTTCTGAATCCTCAATATTTAATATTGAGTTTAAGCTCAAACCATTGATTGGCTTTGGAGGGAGAGTGAAAACGTAATTGATGAATTCTTGATGGAACGTTTTGGCGTTTTCATATATATATATGTATGAAACAAATGTCTCGTTTGGTTTCACATGGTCCATCTGTAAATGAGATATGAACTTCGTTGATAATTTGCCCAGAAAAGTCTTCTTAGTACCTATGTAGAGCCTGAGTTGAAAATATGAAAAGAGCTGTTGGGTGGGAGGAACGCATGCATTATAAAAATGCAATTTTGTGGAAAATAGATTCATTCATTGTGCTGCTGAGACCCGGTTTTACTCCAGTCTTCACATTAACATTGGCTGCCTCTATCAAAAGCTTCGTTAGGGCCCCCTACACAAGCCCCCCCTCCCCCCCCCCTTACAAGCCCCCCCCCCACCCCCCCCCCTACACAGGCCCCCCCTCTAAAGTATATTTTTTCTTCTTCAATGTTTAATGTATGAGCTTTTTCTCTGCAAATTTTCTTACATTTCTGAGCCATATTGCCTTCCTTTGAGCTCGACCGTATTCATCTTACGTGTTTGACACGTTTGCTGTCCCAATTTATCCAGCAGTGATCAAAGCCACAGAATCAGAAAGATGAAAATACAAAGAGGTTGTCTTCACACTGCTTCATTAAATTTTTTCTTGATTACACCTTAAGTATAAAACATTTTTTTATTATTTTTTTAGTTGCAGAAGTCACTCATGAGCGGTACTGAGGCTCTCGCCCATACCCCGCCGAGGATAGAAACCAACCTTCTAAAAATATTTAGGACATCCTACTGGGGTGGAAGTTGGTCTAGGGTGGAGTTAGTTCCTTGGAATAGGGGAGGAATTGGGACACATACTACTCCACTCTGGTCCCAACATCAGAATCTGCCAGGTACTTCCGGTACTGGTGCCAGTAGCCAGAGCAACCATACCCGTAGTACCACTTTAGCTAACGCTGTGAGAACCGTCCGCCTCAAGTCCAGAATGGTAACTGACTCGGGATGGCAAGTGTAAAGAAAGTATTGTAATCGTGCTAAAATTCGAGATCAAGTTTTGAACAGAATTTCATGTTTTAAGGTTCCCTAAACACGTTTTGACAATTTTCGTAAGTATAGTCTGTATAGTGATTCGCATATTGTGAGCGCTCTAACTTGGAAACTATTCCAGCAATGAACTTAAAATTTGGGATGAAGTCGTCACATCTGCTAATTGACATCTGATTGGATTTTGGCTGAAATCAGTCGAACTTACTTACTTCGGATGCTAAGTACATTTTACAAGATGCTGCTTATATTTATCACTAAAAATTGTAGAGAATGCTAAGAGGGACATTTTATAGGATTCCTATAATTAGATTTTTCATACCGATTCCATCTAAAATGTCGTTCTGAAACACATTTTTTAATACGCTTCCTTGATTTACGCGAAAATGGTTAATCCTATCGAAAAATCGACCCCGAACACAAATATTCCTTATTAAAGTTCCAATCGGTAGTTAGCCCTTAGTTGTGAAATAGGACCAATCCGATCATAGATATAGCGCCCCAAAAAAATTACAATATATTTCCGTAGGAAATATTTTAAAGTGATTTTTTGTTATTGACAGTTTTTTGTTAAAATGTATTAAACATGTAAGAAATACATGATGTGATCACTACAGGACTTTCTTATACCAATCAAACCACATTTTTATGAACCACATTTTACCCCTCTCGTAGTTACTGGGTATATGAGATTCAAAATAACTCCTCTTATCCACCTGTTCAAAATATATTAATACATTTAATTCAGTAATGATAATTTTTTTTTTATTCTATAATTAAATTCATTTTATTTTATTTTATAATTTCAATTTTTATTATACACATTCTTTTTATTACAAATTGGCGAATCCCTTGTGGATCAGTAATTTCATTTTATTTTATTTTATTAATTTTTATTTTTATTAACTTATCAATTATTCATTTTATAAAAAATTAATAAAATAAAGAAAACTGCTGATGTTCACACGTAGCGAGTAATGCAAGCTTGAAAGGAATTTGAGATGGGGAGTGTGATCTGTAAAAACGTGGTTGCTATAAGAAGGTCTTGTTACATATAAATCCTGTCTACGAATAACTTATCATGAAGAAAAGTTTTTCTCTGAGCTCTCAAGACTTTCATATAATTCATATTGTCTTTTTCTTGTTGAAAAAAGAACAAGATACAAAACAATACATGTAAATGGGGTTAAGATGCAATAGAAAAATAAGAAACGACGTACAAAATGAGAAAATAAGACGTTAGCAACCTGTTCTTTGAGATGGGTTCAAAGAAAACAAGAAAATGAAAAGAAGAATTTGTAATATAGTGAGTGAGTGGGGGTGGGGATGGGGGTGGTTGTGTGAAGGGGTAGTGTTCATAATGTTCACCTTTCTGAGAGTCTGGGAGAGGGAGGAGACGGATGTTAGTAGGATGAGTAGTCTGAACTCCTCCCCCCTTTGTCTGTCAGCACTAGACTGAAATGGGTTTACAGACGTCATCTTCGGCAGGTTTCTCGCAAATCGTGCCTCAAAAAAATATATTACTTTCCCAACTATACAGTAGGCTCGAAATTATGTAATCGTTCAGAAAATCGATGTTGATTTTTCACCGGAATTTTAAGTTTCCTGATTCCAAAAATTAAAGAAAAAAGTCATCGCTGAATCACCGGCAATGTACTTCCCCATAACGAATTAATTAATCGACTTTTCGCTGCCCTCAAAAATCAGTCGACGGTTTGCGCAATCAGTAGTTGACTTGCATAAGGACCAACTCCACCGCCATCAACTAAATTTTGTGTCGATCAGACCCTTCCCTTCGGCCGACATCGGTGTCATTTGACAAGTATTGTCCTCATGGGGTTTTGACTTCTTTAAATCGGCAGTTATTGGGGTTTATGAGTTAAGCTTCCCTCTGACCTTCGGCCGATTCCACTGAAAATGTGTGGTGATTCGACAACTTTATTTTTATTTTCATGTTGCATCAGGTGCTTTGGGGCTCAAGTTGACCAGATCGACGAAAGAGTGCTCTGGTAGTAGGCCCTTTTGTTAGTGAACTATTGTCTACAGTATATAGTTTCATAGATAGTAACCTGTTGAAAGTAACTAACAATAAATCTGTATAGACAAAATTTAGGATTCCCACTATAGAGTCAGACTCCCGACTGAAAGAGCGCTGTGGTAGTAGGCGATATGACCTCGTATTTAAAGCCCGGGCATGAGTCAAAGTATCTAATATTGAGTGTAACGAATACTTTTAATAATGAATGCCTCACGCAAATCTCTTTTAAGCCTTTATAAAAAGAAAGTTGTTACAAACTTTTAAAATATTTTTAAATCACTTAAACCAGAAATAAAGCAAATTTTTACAGAGCTTCATCCTTTTTTTTTTGTTTTACGAGCCAACTTTTTTAAAGCCAAGTTTCACCAAAATATCTTTCAAAATTAATGAGTAATGTGCATTTGAATAAATAAATGATGTTGTTTTTATTCATAATGATATCAAACTTACAAACTCTCAGAGTTTTCCTTCTCCATAGCATAGGGCTTTAGTTATGTAATCTGTGAGAAGTTCGATGTTGACTCTAATCGATATTCTCTTGACGCGAGAACGCATTACTTCATTTCATTACACCAATATAGTTTTAACCAACCATTTTTCCTTTCGTAAAATATATTGTAATCGTATGTAATATCCAAAAATATCGACATTAATTGTTTTAAAATGATTTAACTGAAAACGAAAGAATTGGAAGGGAGGAAGTAGGGAGAAAACCGATGACGTCAGCAGCAGTACTGTATAAGTATGGAACTAGAATATACGAGTATTCTCGTCCGCCATTTTGGACCCAGTCGTGGATTGTCAACAATGGCATACGAATGCAATTCCGGTACTTTTTTGTTAACTTCATTGTAAATTCAATAAAAAAATTAAGGAATCTACAAAAGTGATTCGTTTTCACGTTGTAAACAGTTTGAAGTGCTTCACAATAAGGTTTGAGTTTGTTTTGCGAACATTATTACAAAATCTACAAAGACATTATGTTGAGGAATGGAATGCTACCTTTAATAGAATTGATCATAAAAAAGGCAAACATTGCTTTCACTGCTTGCTACTGCGAACTGATTCATAAAATTGTAAAACACTACTTCACAGTGAGCTCATTTAGACCTTCAGTAGCGAAAAAATTGTCTACGGTTCTGCGACGGTGAAAATAGCATGTACTGCCAAGAATTGAATGCAGACTTCTTTTATTCATTGATAACTTACTATAAGTAATTGTCCTTTTTTTATACTTAATTGTTTGTAAATAATAGATGTAAGCTGTATTCGTATGTACAAAAATTTGTAAAACATGTATATATTAATAGAAATGTATGCATGATTTTTCATCTAATGAAATAAAAGAAATTTATTCATTTTGAAAATAATAAGTAAAATAATTGATAAATATAACAATAAAGTATAATAAAAAAATACCATAGTAAAAACGAAAAAATACTATAATGAAAGAATTTTAAAAAGTATACTTATTACGTATTAAATTATTACTAATATATAATTATTAATGAATTATATTTATCACATATAATTTAGGCATACATCAAGAAAAACCCTTACACTTTGACAATTGCAATTGAAAATGAATCTACTTCATGGACTGCTTTAAATAAAACACTTCTTTTTGGAACTCCAGATGCTCTACATCGATTGAAATGCACTTAAAATTTGTTTTCCTGTTGTTCAACTTTTTACAACAGGAAATTTTACAACAATTGAAGTAGATTTTCCGTCAACGCTGTATGAACACTATACAGTTTACATTAGCAGGTTAGGACAGAAGGGTCCAAAATGGCGGACGAGAATATCTATCTTTTCTAGTGCTCTAGTATAAGGAAGGCTGTAGATGACATGACCTGGGCGGGCAGCCAGCAGCCAATAGATGTGAAGGAAAGTCCCGGCGGAAGAATGGCTGGAGAGCTAGACGAACCCAGCTTAGGGCATTTGAGAGTCAGACGCCTTCGAGGAGGGTGGATATGTGTCGCCCTCGCAGAGGAAGGTTGTAGATCACATGACCTGGGCGGGCAGCCAGCAGCCAATAGATGTGAAGGAAAGTCCCGGCGGAAGAATGGCTGGAGAGCTAGACGAACCCAGGTAGGGCACTTGAGAGTCAGACGCCTTCGAGGAGGGTGGATATGTGTCGCCCTCGCAGAGGAAGGTTGTAGATCACATGGCCTGGGCGGGCAGCCAGCAGCCAATAGATGTAAAGGAAAGTCCCGGCGGAAGAATGGCTGGAGAGCTAGACGAACCCAGCTAGGGCACTTGAGAGTCAGACGCCTTCGAGGAGGGTGGATATGTGTCGCCCTCGCAGAGGAAGGTTGTAGATCACATGACCTGGGCGGGCAGCCAGCAGCCAATAGATGTAAAGGAAAGTCCCGGCGGAAGAATGGCTGGAGAGCTAGACGAACCCAGCTAGGGCACTTGAGAGTCAGACGCCTTCGAGGAGGGTGGACGTGTGTCGCCTTCGCAGAGGAAGGCTGTAGGATCACATGACCTGGGCGGGCAGCCAGCAGCCAATAGATGTGAAGGAAAGTCCCGGCGGAAGAATGGCTGGAGAGCTAGACGAACCCAGCTAGGGCACTTGAGAGTCAGACGCCTTCGAGGAGGGTGGACGTGTGTCGCCTTCGCAGAGGAAGGTTGTAGAGTCACCCTCGATGCGTTGGAAGAGCTCCCAACTGTTTTGAGATGTGAGTTGTAGAACTTCATCAGTACCATTGTTATTATATGAAACAGAAATGAAACATATATCAAGTTTAATGTAGAGTCAGTAAGATATTGAAGAAATCTAAAGAGGAACAGAAATCGAGGTAGACAAGACAACGCAACAAGGTACCTTTAGATCAGTGGTCGCCAAACTTTTAAGCGACTCAGCTACCTTACAGCTCATAAACTTTACTCATATTTTTGTTTAAATCACACAGTTGTTTATTACCTATAAATATACATTTCTAGTTTATATTAAATCTAATTAAATGCAATCAGTTTCCCATTCAACATGAAAATGATAAGTTTCTTGTTTTTTGCTGGAACTTGCCATTATTAGAACAGTAACCGCAGTCCGAAGTATCCATAAAACACAAGAGAAATAAAATAACTTGCACTCATGATCACGGCCGCGTATTGGGGATGGGGGGATGAGTAGTGCAGATTAGCCAACCCAAGCGCTGCGTCTGAAATTTCCCCGCGAGCTACGGTTTGGCGACCACTGCTTTAGACCATAGGTAATATACAAATATATTTTAGGATTGTAGGATTGAGGAAAGGATTCTGAGAAATATTAATAATGTTTTTGTCAAATTCTATTCTATAAATTAAATAATTCCTTCATTACTAAGTTACAGTAAGTTTGCAAATAGACCTGTAGAAAGGTAGATATATTTTTGTGATTGGATGAAAGTGATTGCCCCTAAAGAAGAATTTCTTTGAAAAGTTCCCTTTGAATGTCTCATTGTTGGCTTTCGAGCTTTCAATGAAAGCTCTCCAAAAGATCTCTCAAATGTTGTCTATCATAATATATGTGCACGAGAAGGCTCCAACAAGGAAAAAGAAAAAAATGTATATAACCCGGTTGAGTTCCCGCCTCAGCTTTTCCAGCCCCCAACTTTTCAAGTTTTACTTTAGCTTTCAGCTTCTTTCTTCTTTCTGTAGGAAAAACTCTTTTTCTTTCTTATATATATATTTTTTTTTTTTTTTTTGCGTTCCGATGAGAAAGTATATAATTTGAGCTTTTTTTAACGTCCTTATTTCTTCTTAGGGTTTCGTAGTAGCTTGTAAATAGAACCCTTATAATTTCGGTTTGTCTGTTCATCCATCACAGCTTTCGTCAATCACAGCGTTCGTCCATCCTAACGTTCGCCCATCACATCCTCTTAGCGTTCGTCCATCACAGCCTCCTAGCGTTCGTCCATCACAGCCTCCTAGCGTTTGTTCATTTTGTTGTTAATTTAGAACCGATCGTGTTGAATTTTCTTAGGTAAGTATATAGTGAAGTAAATCCACGAACAATAATTTCTCTATGCATGTGGAAGGGGAATAAAAATAAAATAAATCTGCAACTCATCAAATTTTTGTTTAAAGATTTGTTGAATACGTAAGTATTTGCTCTCCCTCTAAGCCTTACAATTCTTTATCAACTACCTAATTTGAGGTTCCTGGTAGTGTGGAGCCTTCGAATTACAACCAGTTTTAGAGGTAGATAGCGCGGAAACTTACGTGTGAATCAGTGCGTATGTAGCCTCATATTCGGAGATCAAAAGACCCTCAAAAAAAGCAAAAACAGAATGTAGGGTCCGATCCACCAAATGAAAAGATCGAAGGTTTAGAGAGAGCGCGGAAACATTTGTGTGAGTCGCGGGTATCCCCGAATTTAGAAATCGATGGATCGATTTCATCGAATGTGGTTGAAGCCTCTCGACTGGCATTGCAGCATCAATGTGTTTTTATAGATAAAAGAGGCTACACCCATACTTGAAAGTACGTTTCTGCTCTCCTTCTAAACCTTTAAAATCTGTATTTGCTGAAACTTAACTTCAATTTTTGCTCTTTGTGGGTCCTTAAAACGCTAAATCCAGAGTCTTACGTAAGTTTCCGCTCTTCCTCTAAATCTTCAGTCTTTTTATTGGTGGACTTCTACCTGACTTGATGTTCCAGACCAGGATCCAGGTCTCAAACAATGGTTCCAGACAACTTACCTTCAGGCTATGCTCATTTGGGTCCTTCGAGCCCTGAAATTGAGAATTCACTCCGCCTCATACGCATGTTACCGCTCTCCCTCTAAACGTTTAAGGAAGGGTCACCAAATAAAGAGAACGAAGACTTCGAGAGAACGCGGAAACATTTGTGTGAGTCGGGGTTTCAAATTTAGAGATCGAAGGACTCTCAAAATGAGAAAATTTTGCATCAACATTTTGCATGAGCAATAGTTCATAAAATAAAAGCCGATCGACCCTTTATTTGGATCATGATATTGAGGCAAATGCAGTCTTCACATTAAAAATCAGTTGATATTTACTATACAAAAAAGAGGGGCAAAATTTACCGCCATCACTTATCTCAGAAACACACTATACTGCCTTCCCATTTCGCTTTAATGCCCTTATCTTCTTGTCGAGCTGACATTTGTAACATTACAAACAGAAAGTAGCTGCACAAAAATTCGACGGTTCAGATATATTGACAAGATTTCAGTTTCCTGTAAAGACCTTTTGTTGGTGGAACAGACACTCAAGAAGGCAGGGAAGAAGTGGGTGGCTATCGGAAGACTGCCGACAGGTCTCCCCTATTGTTGGTAGTGGGTGAGTGGTCACCCAACTCTCCTGCCATTGTTCCAACAATGGTTGTGACGCCACCATGACAGGTCTCTCTTATCGCTGCCGTTCCTCCCTTCGCTTCCATGTCGAACTTTGACATCCAAGCTCCTCCCCCTTTTCCTAATTAACATTCTTCCCCCCATCTAATACAAGAAAGAGAATCCGACCTTTTTGTTCTCTTTCTTGTTTAATTGAACTCTGTGGCTCTACTTCAATAAGTTAAGTAGTTGAAACAGTGTTTTATTTTCGCTTTGTTGGTCAAAGTGCACAATGAAACCCTCTTTGTGGCATCACAAAGAGAACTGGGTTGTGTTCTTTCCAATATAGAGTTGCTCTAGCGTTCATATACTTTATAACAGATCGGGGGGCGCAGTACCACTTCTTCGGAACCTCCCCAGCTAAGTATATAGGGAAGAAGATATGGATCGATCGGAAAATCGATGTGGAGTTTCCAACGGAATCCAAAAATGAAAAAAAAAATGTATTCGATGAATCACCAGCAACGTATTAATCTATTAACTTTCCGCTTTTCCTCCAAAACCAGTCTACCGTTCGCGCTAATATTCAACAATTGCCTCACATATACGCTCTTAAACCCTCACACTAAATTTGGTGTCGATAAATTCATTACTCCGGCAGTTATAAGGGGTTTTGAGTTGAGCTCCCCTCTGACCTCCTTCCTTCTGGTGGATTCCGCTGAAAATTAATAGATGTCGTCCTTATGAGGTTTTAAATTCTCATATGAAATTTTTTGTCGATACATTCATTCTATCGGGAGTTATCGTGTTCACAGACGCATGGCACAGACACACAGAAGAATGTGTGTGTGTGTGTGTGTGTGTGTCTGTGAACACGATAACTCCCAATAGAATGAATGACATTGTATCGACACGAAATGTTATATTTGTGTATCCAGAGTCCTCTAAAGACGTCACCTATTGATTTTCAGCCAATTCGATCAAGGGAAGGGTGGATTAAGGGTATGGCTTAACACGAAAATCCCTATTACTGCCAATGCAATGAATGTTTCAACATGAAATTGTATATTTAAATTCAAAAAGGGCGCTGGTAGCTCAGTGGTATGCGTGCTTGCCTTCTAAGCTCAAGATCGTGGGTTCGAAACCCGACCTCGGCCCTTAGTTTATTTTATAAGGAGGTAAAACAAACTTAAGCACGCCGTCCTTCAATTGGGACGTTAAACGATGGTCCCGAGCCTGTACGATGTCAGGTACTCGTTAAAGACCCCTACCCTAGGTGAATAAAAATTTAGGGTAGGCAAAATTTAGGACTTCCACAGTAGAGTCAGGCTAATGTCTACCAGAGTGACGAAAGAGCGTTCTGGTAGTAGGCGATATGACCTCGTAGTTAAATCCCGGGCATGAGTCATAAAACCTAGTTAACTCCTCCCTTCCTTTGGTCGATTTGGCTGAAAATGAATAGGTGCCGTCATTAGAGAGTTGGGATTCACATATAAAATTTCATGTCGATACATTCATTCTATCGGGAGTTATCATATTCACAGACGCGTAGCACAGACACACAGAAGAATCTGGAGTTCGAAAAACATGAAATTCCGTTGAAAACTCACATAACTTTCTCTATGGGGAAATAAAAGTCTGTCTGTGTGTGTCTGTAAACACGATAACTCCCAATAGATGAATGACATTGTATCGACACGAAATGTTGTATAAGTGTATCCAGAGCCCTCTAAAGACGACACCTATTGATTTTCAGCCAAATCGATCAAAGGGAAGGGAGGGAGGGATTAAGGGTATGGCTTAACACGAACATCCCCATTACTGCCAATGCAATGAATGTTTCAACATGAAATTATACATTTAAATACAAAACTCCATAAGAGTGGCCTCTATTAATTTTCAGCGAATTCGGTCGAAAGGAGGGGCTCGACTCAAATACCGTAATAACTGCCGATGTAATGAATATATCGACACAAAAATTAGTTTGGGGATTCCGAAGCGATTGATTTCAGAGGAGTTGCGAAAAATTAGTTGATTAATTTGTACCAACCAGATCTCATTCCTCCTTTTCAGGCCATGGTCTTTGTAAAGAAATATTGTCATTTTTATTGGGGGCCGTTCACAAACTACGTCACGCAATTTTGAGGTGTTTTTAACCCCCTCCCTTCCCCTCGACACAATTGGTCACATTTAATTGAACCCCCCCCCCTAAATGTGACGTCATTTTTTCATGACCCCCCCCCCCCCTCCAATTTAAACTAAAATTTTTTTTTAAAGAAAAGTATAAAAATAATAAAACTTCAGTTTATCATAAATACAACTTCAATTTATCATAAATACAACATACATATTATATTAATCTGTATTCATAAATTAAATAAAAGATCAGTGATTTAAGTATTTAACATTTCGATTATTCAAGCGAGATAATCCATATCATGAAAAAGACTGAGGAATATTACGATTCCTCCCAAATCGGTTTTAAATGTTCATCTACAGTTATGATTGGTATTTCATGGTTTTCATGGTTGAATTTTTGTACAATATTTTATTTAAATATGTTATTTTACTTTAAAAACATGAATTTATTAAAAATACTAACGTTAAAAAAATTTGCATGAAATTAATTCTTAGAAAATTGTCTACGCCCTTATTTTAAAGTGTAATAATAAACGTGACGTCATTTTTTTTGTTTAGTCTCCCCCTGCCCACCGTCACAATCATCACATAAGTTATAAACCCCCTCTCCCCCCCTAGGCGTGTGACGTAGTTTGTAAACAGCCCCTTGACAATTTTTTTTTTGCCTCGGCAGACACCACATTAGCCATTTATGTGTTATTATTTAGTTATTTTTACGACATCCATGTCCCCGGGAGGGAGTACCATCTACGAAATAAAACTCACTCCCGGACGGGATTCGAACCCGCAAACCATGGTGAGACATTATAGAAAACTAAATAGAGGCTATAGAGAGAAAATAGAGGAATTGTACAAAAGGAGCTTTGGATGGAATATTAAAGTTTGGGTAAGGAAGGATCGATCCTCGCCAGATCTCAACAAAGTTAAACTGTTGTCAATAGATCATCTCCATAGGCGGAGGGGGCGGAGGGCAAAACTTTACCAATAATTTTCCTTCCTCTTCTACCAACCAATCAGCTGCCAGACTTAACTTGGCAAATGTTCCCCCCCTCTGTATAGATTTATGTAGAATCAATCAGGATGAAGGTGATTCCATTTTTTTCAGAAAATATATGATCCCTCCTTATGTGTGACCTAGTTTGGATTTCATGTTTCTTACACTGATTGAATCACATTTACAACTTTCACTGAAATACAGAATCGGCTTATAAGGCGTTATATTTTCAAGAAAATTACGATTCTGTTATCTCGGAGTACTAGAACCTAGTAGAAGGTCTCTGAGGAGTAACTGATATCGCTGAGGGTCGGAACCAACATGGAACGTCTCCTTTGTAAGATGGCGTGATCAAGGTTTTCTTACCTCCCAGATAAACAGAAAAGGGGGGCCCTAGCGGGGATCGAACTCGCGACTAGCACACAAGCGTGTGACACTGTAGACAAGCGTGATACACAGTAGACAAGCGTGATACACAGTAGACAAGCGTGCTACACTGTAGAAAAGCGTGCTACACTGAAGACAAGCTCGCTACCTCTGCGCCATTATAGCACAATAGACAAACTCAATACCTCGGTGTTATAATTGCACAATACACAGCACTATTGCACAGACCTTCCGTAGTAAAACATTGTTATGACGTATATTCAGAAGAAGGTCAGTCAAAAAGTATAAAAAAAGTAGAGGCAAAATTGTAATGAGTACAGGGAGAGAAAAAAATAAATGAAGGGCCAGGTTTTTTCTTTGAAGTACATTCGAGTTGCTGTTTCAATTTCAAAAAGAATAAAACTGTTTTCTCTTTTTACTGTGTACTCAAATGATATAAAGTGAGAAATAGCGGCCTTCAAATATCATTGGAAAATAAATTGAACCATTCCCAGTAAATAATTGGAAAGATGGACCATCCAGAAGTTGCGACAAATAGAGACGATTGTCCATCCCGAGGTTGGGACAAATTGCAACGATAGTTGGAACGATAGTCCATCCAGAGGTTGGGACAAATTGGGACGATTGTCTGTTCCGAGGTTGGGACAAATTGGGACGATTGTCTGTTCCGAGGTTGGGACAAATTGGGACGATTGACCATCCCGAAGTTTGGGACAAAGTGGGTCGCAAAAACCCTTTCTGGGAGAGGAACGAAGATACCTTCAATAAGACTACTTACCTATTATGGATGTTTAAAAATGGGATGGCCTATCTGTTGATAACCAAACGTTGTATCCGCAACATCACAATGTCAGTTTGTTTGTGTTACTGTAAACACGACAACTCCCGATAGAATGAATGTATCGGCGCAACACATTTATATGCAGGACAACACCTATTCATTCCCAGGAAAATCGGCCGAGAGGACAAGGGGGCATTAGAGGGGCTTAACACAAAAACTCCAAAAAATTGCCGTTTTAATGAATGTATCGACAAGAAACTTCATAAGGACGGCACCTATTGAAGGAGAAAGGGATGAACGGGGAGGACTCGACTCAAAAACCCTAATAAATGCCGATGAAATAATTTTTTTTTAAATTGTTGAAATCAGTGCGTCGGAGAAGATGATGTTCTGGTGAAAACTCGGCATCGAATTTCTACATATGGAATTTAGTCTGAAACATTTATGCTGATTACTTTAAAAACATATATGCTAACGTAAAATCATTATTTACATAACATTGGTGTTAGTTGCAGTGAACTGGTTCAAACATTACTTTAGTGTTAGTTGCAGTGAACTGGTTCAAACATTACTTTAGTGTTAGTTGCAGTGAACTGGTTCAAACATTACATAAGTGTTAGTTGCAGTGAACTGGTTCAAACATTACTTTAGTGTTAGGCCCTCCGCACACGGTGCAACTGTTTTGCAACTTGAGTTGCAAACCAGTTGCACCATTGTCACAAGCACAACCAGTCTGCAACCAGAATGCAACCTCTGTCTGCACACGAGCGCGACTGATTCTGGATCAGTCGGTGTTCTTTGCCACATAGTTTATAGTCACGAAGCTAGTTTTGGCAATATGTCAAGTAGTAGTTCAGATGAAGAAGACATAATTGACTATTATCAATACTGCAGAGCACTAGGAGCTGTACGAAGGGAATATTGATGTCATCCATATATACAGAGAAATATGAAGTCCAGGCTGTTCGTAGCAGCAGGAAAATTGAATCAAACAGACAGCAAGTTTATAGCATTCTACAGAATGTATAAAGATTCTTTCCTGGAATTGGTGAGGATGGTTGCTCCTGCCATAAAGAAGATGGACACAAATATGAGGCAATGTGTGACTGCACAAGAAACAATATTAATAACACTGAGGTAAGCTATATTTATTGTTATTATTATTTATTATTGTTTTCGCCCAAATACAAAATTAAAAAACTACAATGTAAAGAACTGAAAGTACTCGAAAGAAGATACAAAATTAGAAAACTCCAATTTAAAGAAATAAAAAATACATAGAAAAAACCTTAAAATTCTTGTCAATCATAATCACGAAGGAAGTTTATAATTGTACTCCATGTTTCTCCAACAAATGTTATATTAATTTGTTGATCACTCATAATTTCGAAACAAATGTGATTTTTCACCTGCAACCATGCAACTGAAACCGTTTTGCAACTGGGAAGCACGATCACACGCAACCAGTTGGCAACTGATTTCAAATCGGTCTCATTTGGTCGCCCCGTGTGCGGACCCCCACTACCTTACATGGGCAAGGTCGCAAAACGGTTGCGCGCGCAACTGGTTTGCAACTCGAGTTGCAAAACAGTTGCACCGTGTGCGGACGGCCTTAGTTGCAGTGAACTGGTTCAAACATTACTTTAGTGTTAGTTGCAGTGAACTGGTTCAAACATTACATAAGTGTTAGTTGCAGTGAACTGGTTCAAACATTACATTTAGGTTGTCCAGTAACCCAAATGGTATTTCTAATGTAATAAAGAGACAATTTGAACGCAGACAAGTGGGTATTAACACATCAGGGAGGGGGGAGGTGGTCAGTCTGAGGTGACTTTGTTACCCGCTAGGTAATTAAGTGGCAAAGTAGCCACTACTTGAAGTGGCAACAGACCCTGGAGCCACCAACTTCGTTACTAAGTTTCCTGGGACTTCCTTCAGAATGCCAACTTTGTGACAAAATAACAACATTCATCCCACCGTAGACCCAAACCAAAGTGCCTGCTTATTGAGTTAGCTAAGGATTAAAGTTGAATAGATAAAATTTATTTACTGCCACAATTTTAATGGAAAATTAAAACTTTTCATCCAAGTTTCCTATTATTTTCAAGTTTCCCTTACAATGAAAATTTATTTCCCTTCTGTTGATTCTACCCGGAATAGAAGCTGATTCTAATTATTTCAGTTGGCAGTTATTTTTACAAGATTTCAATATTTCTTCCTGAGCTCTATGCAGTACTAGAAGGTTCACCCGGCGTTGCCCAGAGGTAATTTTGCATTGTATTAATTTACTTGTTTCTGATTACTTGCGGTACCCGGACAAAGAGTAAAATAGAATAAACAAAGGGCCTCGGACAGGTTTCGAACCCGCGAACTTAAGCTCAGTAAGCAAGCACGAAATTGTTTTAAAAAAACTTTGATTTTGTTTTTTTAAATATTGTATATTTCACAAAATACGAGATGTGTTCCAAAAATAACGGGAATTTTCGGTTTTTGAAAATAATTTTATTTATTCGTCTACATCAATGTTATCCCCTTCAAAATAGTCCCCATTAGATATTATACACTTATGCCAGCGCTTCTTCCAATCCCCGAAACACTTCTGGAACTCGATCTTTGGGATAGCATTTAGCTCTCTCAGCGATGCGCTTTTAATTTCATCTATGCTTCTGAAACGACGGCTCTTTAAGGGTCTCTTTATTGTTGGGAACAGAAAAAAGTCATACGGAGCCATGTCTGGGAGGCTAGGGCATTATTACAGTGTTGTTTTTGGCCAAAAATTCACGAACAACCAATGATGTGTTTTTTTTTTTTTTTTTTTTTTTTTTTTTTTTTGGCTTTATGTACGGTGCATATTAGCCATGTCAATGTGTTATATATAATTATTTAAGACATCCATGGCCCCGGGAGGGAGTTCTATCTACGAAATAAAACTCACTCCCGGACGGGATTCGAACCCGCAAACCATGGTGAGACCATGCGACCAAAGCCCTACGCTCTAGCCCGCACGGCCACCATGGACCCCTACCAATGATGTGTTAGCAGGTGCATTATCGGGATGCAAAAGCCATTAATTGTTTCGCCACAAATCCGGGCGTTTTTTCGGATTGCTTCATGCAAACGGCGTTGCACTTGTAGGTAGTACTCATTATTGATCGTTTGACCTTGTGGCAAAAACTCATGGTGCACTATGCCGTTAAAATGGAAAAACATAGTTAGCATGACCTTCACATTCGACGGCACTTGTCGAGCTTTTATACCACTCGTAAACCCTAGTTTTACTCATAGCAGACTCACCGAAAGCAATATTCAACATTTCTAAAACTTTGCTGCACTTTATTGCATTCTTATAGCAAAATTTAATGCAAATTCTCTGATCCATTTTGTAAACAAATAAATAATCGCCGATCGTACCAAAACACATGTAAATGCTCTTTGACATCAGACTAAACATCCGGTTTGGCTAACAATGTACAGATACTTTTCAGTCACAATACAACCCGCGAAATCACAAAATTTCCGTTACTTTTTGAACACACATCGCATATGGGAGTACTTTGGGTATTGCTACCATGTTCAGACACGACTTAACAAATACTAAATTGAAGTTCAATAACTTTACATTCCGAACCATAACTTCTACAGCACCTATTGGGGTTTCCCTGTCCCTTTCTCCTATGCAATATAGTCTTAAAAACATGGAAAACATCACAAATCGTGAAAATTAGTGTGTTCAAGGGATCTTGCAACGTGTAATTTTGTTGAAAACTCGACCTGAGATTATTGCACGATTACATAATAAAGATTTATAGTTTTTCCCGTTCTCAAAAATTCCCCCCCCCCCCCCCCTCCCCTAGACAACTAACCGCCTCCAGGGCAGGTCCTGGATAGAGTTTGTTCTCTGTTACTTTGGTTTAAACAATTTCTTATTTACACACAAACTCGACTTACAAAGAAATTTAATTATCTGCTATAAATTGCTCTTTTGAAGCCTTTTAAAATGTATTATTTATTAATAAATTTTAATATAGGCCCCTCTGAAGGCTGTAATGTATGTGAGGACCCTTTATTGAAATTTCTTGGAGGATAATACGTTTTAAACCAGATATGGAGCACGTCCTTACAGAAGGATCTTCCACATTTCTTTTTTTATTTTGTTGCGAGAACGCCTTCCTTCATTTTATTTCAGCAATACAGCGGCGGCCAGCAACTGTTTTGACTTTCTCTAAATAAAGTAAAATCAAGTACTGTAATAGTGAAAAAAATCGAGATCGAGTTTTCAGCGGAATTTCAAGTTTCAAGGTCCCTCGAACATGATTTGACCAATTTCTCATTGATGTCTATATATATATTGCTCAGAACTTCGATGAAGGACAGGAATTTTGTGTTTCCCGACCCCCTGATTCCAAAAATTAAAAAAAAAGTTGTCGGTGAATCACCGGCTATGTACTTCCCCTTCCCTTCGGCCGATTTCACGTGAAATTGAGTACATAGAGTAGTACTGACTAACTGGTCCTTACTGTAATCGGGGTCAGCTTTCGGCATACTAACAGGGTCTTAGAGCCCTTATCTACCAGAGACATCGGATATGGCCCCATCATCCCCTCTAAAGCCCTCAGCCGTTAGCCTAACTGCCCAATTCGCTTTTCCACGCTTCCTTAGTCAGGCTTAAGCACTATACAGATTTTGTATAACAAAGACAGGATTATCCTTAAATCTTATATATATTTTTATAGATAATATGAAAAAAAAAAAAAAAAGTTTTATATTCTGAGGCTCAATTTCGCTTCCAATTTATTAGGAAATTGCTCCAACGTTTTGGAAATTGCGGTATGTTGTATGCATATTTGGTTAGTTGTTATGACTCGGGCCTGGGCTTTAAGTACAAGGTCATATCGCCTACTGCCCAATCTACTACGGGAGTCCTAAATTTGACCAACCCTAAATTGTTATTCACCTACGGTTGACATTTTAGCGCTCATCTGGGCAAACATTTAAAAGACTTGTCTGAGTAAAATGTAGATTGGAAAAACGGAAAACGGAAGCTTACAGCGAACTGCGTCTTGTCCGTCTCTTTAGAGACCAATCCACTTGAAGAGGCTTCATACTTCCCCGGCTAAACGATCTACAGGGAAAGTTATGTAACCGGTCAGAAATTCGATGAGGAGTTTTCCGGCGCCCAGATTCCAAATAGAAAAAATCTAGTGTGTGGTGTGTCTGTGAACACGATAACTCCCGAGAGAATGAATGTATCGGAAAACTCGTTTTTCATCCATATCGACCAAAAAGAAGGGGGGTTCAGGGGAGAGGCTTAACTAAAATTCTCTGTCAACACATTCATTACAACAGCAGTTATCAAATTTGGGTAGGAGAGATCAGAGGGGGGCTCTACTCAAAAAAACAACTGCCGATAGATAAATGTATCGACATGAAATTTTAAATTTAACGTCAAATCCAAATAAGGACATAACCTGTCAAATTTCAGCGACATCGACCAAATGATTCCAAAGGCGGGGGATCAGACAGGGGAGGGCACGTAATTCAAAAACCGTAATCACTGCCGATGTAACCAGTTTATTGACAAAAAATTTAGTATGAGGATTTAGGGTTGTATTCGTGTGAAAACCCGCGATCGAGTTTTCAACGCATTTTCACGTGTCAAAATCTCCTGAATACGTTCTGACCATTTTCGCGATGATGTCTGTCTGTGCGTGTGTGTGATGGAAAGTTATGAAAGCACTAACACAGAAACGACTGTAGCTATGAACTCGAAATTTGGAATGGAGGGGTCGAATGTACTTCCGGGGCCTAAGTACGTTTTACAAGATACCGGCTATATTTATGACCTAGTCACGAATTCCATCAAATAAAAGTTTTAGAGAAAACTCCAATTCCCAAGTACCGAACTTAACAATCTGGGGATGAGAGTTGTTAAATAATCCCCGTTGTATAACAATGATGATTATCGTTATTATAGCCCGGGCCTGAGTCCCAAAAAATGATGTTTCTGAACCATTCTCTTCCTACGTCACTCAGGACTCGCCGACAATATTTATCATATGTTTTTCATATTCCTGAATAAGTTACAGCCATTCATGCGATGACAAATGTTATACAGTGAGACAATCCTCACAAGACACAATCTGGAGGTTTGACTATTTGATGAGGTAGCGAGAGAAGGGACCAGATTTGGTGATATGTGGGTCTGTAGACCATTAATCAGAAAGACGGGACAAGGGAACATCACCCATTATCAGTGATATGACGGGCGACAAATAGTCTATCCTTGTTGAGCTCACTATCAAAGTCGATCCTAGCACCTTTTTTATACATCGATCATGTGCAAGTCGATATCACGTCTAATTGGTATTGTCTGACTTTCGCCTCAATTAGGATCTTGATATGACATGAACGAAAACGCCCAGATATGCCCCTGGTGTTGACAGAAGCAGAGTTTAGATTGTAGATAAAATTTTCCATGCTGTAAATCCGAATCCAAATCTAGAGTGAAATACGATAACCCAAAATCAATATCCGGATAATGAGTAGCACTACTGTGAACTGATTTCGAAACCTTTAAAAATGCTTGTCTGGAGAAGTTTCCAGGTGATCGCTCTCCAACAAAAATATCTTCCTCAGGTACTTGTCAATCATCATATTAAATTTCGTGGTGATACATTCGGATCTGAATACGTTCTGACCATTTTTGCGGTGATGTCTTCCTCAGGTATTTCTCAATCACCATATTAAATTTCGTGGTGATACATTCGGATCTGAATACGTTCTGACCATTTTTGCGCTGATGTCTTCCTCAGGTACTTCTGGATCAATAACACACGTTCCCCTCTAGTCCTCTCCCTTCACTCGGCCAAAGGGTTGAAAGGGATTAGGGGGTTAATTCTTAAATATAGTAGTTCTTATTACAAAAACCCAACTAACAACTGCCGATGTAATGAATTTCCCATCGCTTCCAATGAATCCATATCCAAAGCTATTGGAATTTTAAACGAATGGCTTCTCTTCAATGATTTAATGTTAAATGCGTCTAAAAAAAACTATCTTAAACTTCAAAATTACGAATAAATTGCCAGAAGAGAAACAACCATTAACTGTTGATACTCTTTCCGTATCATTCAAAGATAATATAAAATTCCTAGGTCTCCATATTGATACGAAACTTACATGGGCTGAACATACGGCTATTATCGGTAAGAAACTGAGTTCCGTTTGCTTCTTACTTCGAAATCTTAAAAAGATCGTGCAAAAGGAAACGTTAACTACTCTATATTACGCCTATTTCCACTCCATAATCAGTTACGGTTCAATACATTGGGGCTTATGTAGCTCGAGTATTAATATTTTCAGACCTCAGAAAAAAAAAAAAAAAAAATTAAGAATTATAAACAATCTTACTTAAAGAACAAGCTGCAGAGAAATATTTAAACAACTTAAAATCCTGCCTTTGCCATCGCTGTTAATATTTGGAACATTAACATGGTTATTAGGAAAAATAGAAATATTTTCCCTCTCAACAATACTAGTCACGATTACGATACCAGGAAGAAAGAAGACTTTCGAATAACTAAACATTGCTCCTCTCTTCTTGAAAAAAGTATAACTCATAAAGGAATTAATTTATTTAATGCCCTTCCCCACTTCTTGAAGTCAATAGATACAATAAAAAAATTTAAATTTCAACTAAAATGTTAGAGGAAACCCTATACACGGAAACGGAATTTTATTCTCACTGTTCAAAAAGAATAATATAAAAAATTTAGTATGAGGATGTAAATCAACTATTGATTATAGAGAGGGAGCGAACATTTAATTGATTAATTCGTACTGGGGAAGTACTTTGCCTGTGATTCACCATAAACTCTTATTTTTTTTTGCGTTACGTAACATATTTCAAGATTCCCCCCACCCTTCCCCTATATACATTACCTAATTTATGGACAACCCCTAACAGGATGAGCAGGGGTACTCTCTTTGTTGGAAATGAAGCAGTGAATATGAATGGGAAGGGGAGAAGGGTGTGTAACAGAGACTGAGGCCTCCAGCTAGATGCAGACCCAGTGAGCATGTTACCAGGTCCATTGTTCGGGTTTCCTATCTCTTGACTGGAGCCTCGCAGATACCCTGACCTCCTGTAGTCTACCCTCTATAGCCACATCTTCCTGACCTGGACACGGGACACAATGGCCATCTCATTGATTCCAAACGGTCATCCTTTCAAACGGTTATGTCTCTTCCGGCAACCCCACCCCCACCCCCACCCTCCCTTAATTGAATTTCTTTTTTCTTCCTAGTAGGTACATAGTTTCCTTTTTCTATTTTTTTTTTATTTTTTTTTACTTCTTGAGCTATACAAAGTATAGAGGAAGTAATGTAACCGGGCAGGAAATTGATGTTGACTCTTGACTGGAACTTCATGTTGTCCAACCCCATCATTCCAAATACGGAAAAAAAGGATGACAGTGAGTGTGTCTGGAAACGAGATAATTGTTTCTCAGCATTCCTTGGTATTTCATTTTTCATCATATCTTCCAGCGGTGTCCACTTTTTCTAATGATTTACCCGAAATATGAGGGCGCCGGTAGCTCAGTGGTATGCCTTCTGAGCTCAAGAATGTGGGTTCGAAACCCAACCGAGGCACGCCGCCCTTCGGATGGGACGTTAAGCGATGGTCCCGAGCCTGTACGATGTCAGGTACTCGTTAAAGACCCCTACCCTAGGTGAATAAAAATTTAGGGTAGGCAAAATTTAGGACTCCCACACTAGATTCGGGCTCATGTCCACCAGAGTGACGAAACAGCGCTCTGGTAGTAGGCGATATGACCTCGTAGTTAAAGCCCGGGCATTAATCATAAAACCTAACCTAACCTACCCGAAATATCGTACACCTCTAAAAGATATGCCGAAATATTGGAAAATTCTGATAGAATGAATATATAGATCGTAAAATCGAAACTCTATAAGGACGACATGTATAAATTTTCCGCCGAATCGGCTCAAGAAAAAAAGGGGGGGCTTAACTGAAAAACTTTGATAACTGTTGTAACCAAATTATCAGCAAGAAATTTATTGTGAGTATTGAGAAGTCTCTGTATTGACTCTTATTGATTTTTAACCAAATCGGTATATTCGTTTTGGTGGGAGAGCGAAAACGGGAGAACGATTAATTCGTTCTGGGGAAGTATATTATTGGTGATTCACCGACGACCTATTCCTTCTATTATTTTCCCCGTTTTTATAACAGGCCAGGCTACACCGGGGCCTAAGCCCAATGCCTAATGAGAGACGCCCGGTTGTGCCGTTGCTTGTCCCCTGGCATGGTTGGTCCCAACCGCGTCCGTTCACTGGGTGCCCCGGGGTCCTGTGCAGGGTCCCCCTCCGTTCGCCCCCCGGTCTCTCTGCGGGATCTCATACCGATTTGAACAGTCAGGCATTAATGACCCTCGTGGTTCATATGCCTTAAATAAAATAGTAGTGTATGGTATAATTTCGGGTGAAAATTTTAAATTTCTGTCCCTATATTTTGTTGAGCTCAGTTTACGAAGCTCTTTCTTAGGCGACTCATGTATTTCGTTGTACTCGTACTCCTCCTAAACCCGTTTACCGATCACATTGAAATTTGCCACGATGGTAGTGGACACGGTGACGATGGTTTACTACTGAAAAAATCTGAAATCGAACATACCACGGAGGAATAATCACCGAAAAACGAAATCCCCATTGAAATCAATTGAGAGACAAATATCTCTCGAAAAATATAATTTTTCAATTTCAAATGTAAAAATTATTTTCGGTTTACCATCGGACACCACTTTTTTTGAGACTTTTTTTCAGTGTTCTGACGTACAAACATTAATAGCTGTTGTCTACAAAAAGGCTAGAAAAACTCCATTGAATTCAATTGAAATCTATTTAGAATATTAATATATTCATAAAGAACATACAAGGTGAGAAGTTACTGATAATTATTAAAACATTAACTGAGTTTTTTATACAGATATGCCTGACTCAGCTCAGTTTTTGCAAACAGCAGAATGTATTGCACACCTAGTTTAGGGGTGTGAGTAAAAGGAAATAATAAAATGTAATATTTGTTTTCTAGGGTAGTAACTTCTCTAAGAATACAAAAGAATAAAACTTGATGAAAAGGCTGTAAAGAGGAATTATGAATGAAAACTACATTCGCACTGACATATATACTTCCTTCTTGGATAAACAGGCTTAGTTAAAGGAACCAGCTCCGTGTAATTTCATATTTCAGCCTTAGGAGTTCTGGTGTTTTTTATGTTAGAATTTATTAGGTAGCGTTTTTAGAGTTTCGCGTCTGTTTATAATGACCAGCTTTTATGGAGGGGGCGGAGGGTTATGATGGGGTCAGGGTTCACAGTTAGCCCAACAGATGGCATCTTTAATCATCCCCCATAACGGCCGTCCATCCATTCACATCTCTTCATTCCACAAGACTCCTCCTCATCTCTGCTTTTATTGTTTTAACCATCAGTTGGACGGTCCAAAGTACCAGAGGCTTTATGCTGGAAAAAAGGCTATTATATATGTTGAGAAGAACCCGCCTCTTACGTCTAGAGCAGGCATGAAGAAACAATGGTCTGCGGAAACACGAAAACCTATGTGCGTTTTTCCTTCTACTGGAAAGAGAGCTATGTAATCGGTCAGAAATTCGATGCTGAGTTTTCAACGGAATTACATGTTTTCCAACCTCCTGTTTCCAAAAATTAAAAAAAAAAAAATGATGTTAGAATGAATATATCGGCACGTAATTTTGTATGTGTATTCAAAATCCTTTGAGGACGACACGTATTGATTTTCAGCCAAATCGGCCGAAGGGAAGAGGGCATTACGGGAAAGGCCCAACACAAAACAATACCTGCCTTTGTAATGAACTATGAAGGGATGTATTCCAAATCGGTATATTCATTTGGGAGAGAGAGCGGAAACATTGTCGGTTAATTCGCACTGGGGCAGTACATTGGTGATTCACCGACGACCTTTTTCGTATATTATTTTCCCCGTTTATGTATTAATGAGTGGTGTATGTTATAATTTCCCTCGGGGAGGCTCTGGCCGACGTAGGGGTGGGTCTCTGATCTAACACGAACAAATAAACAATAGCTACAATTTGCTATGGATAATTGATTTATAAATTTCTTTTATTATTTTTATAGCAATATAGACTGGGGTTAGTTGTTAGAGACAAATATTAAAGCCCCAAAGAATGTACACTACATTTCTGTAGGAAATAGTTCTAAGTAACGTATAAAAATGAATTTTGCAATATATTTTTATTAATGGTAGTTTATATTAAAAAGGAATATAAATAAAGAAAAATGTATATGTTGCGTTAACAGGACATTCTTATACCAACCACTTTAGTACAGATCTCTCTCTCTTCCTCCCCATTCTTCCTTTCATATTTATTTCATACTGGGAATAGTATATGAAAGTAATGAGAACCGCTTTTCATATTCCCCAGTAACGTCAGTAAGAATTGAATTTGAGAGGGAGGTGTTATACCTATGATCACAGGGAATAAGTGAAAATGAGTTAATAAGTGTAAGTTATAAGTGTACTGTGATCATCTCCCAAGCCATCTGCCCTCTGTGAAGAAGTTGGGAGCTCAGAACTATAATACTTTCGGAATTATAAAGAAGTGGGTTTCTTGGTATCTCGTAAAATTGTGTATGTTCTCGGTTAAATCAACCTAATCTACTTCTTTGAGGAATCATTCACAACTGCATTTAAGCATTTATTCACTACCAGATTAAGAGGGCGTTTTCTGTTAAATCAACTTTAAAGAGGCATCATTCACGAGTATTTCAAAAAGTATGGCTAATTATTAGGTAAGTGATGGGGAATGATTAGGTAACTAAGGGAAACTGCAAGAAAGGATTAACAATATTCATTTTCATTCACTTCTAAAGATTTAGAAGGTATATGATTAATAATGATGCAAACATAATTTATTTATTACAAAAACTGGATTTACACGATTAATGCGATTAAAGTAAAAAGTAAAAAAGTGCTGCCCTGAAAATTTATGAATTTAAACTTACCAATTTATTCCCTGTGACCAGAGATATATTTTTATTATTTTCTTTATTTTCAATAAATAAACTACAGAGAATAAAAATATATTTTAAAATGCATCACAATTTAAATATTACTTAGAAATATTTCCTAAGGGGATTTAGTATTCGTTTTCTGAGGCGCCATAACTTCGTTCGTATTAGTCCTATATCAAATTTGAGGGCATTTTTTAAATTGACTAACCGTTTTCACGTAAATCAAGTAAACGTCTAAAAAAATAAATTAATAAAAAAATTGTATGTAGGATTTTCCGCGTGTAGAATAGTCTATGTAATGAAATAAATAGAACCGCTCATGCGAGCACATTATAGGAAGGTTCTATTGTGGCCACGTCACATATTCATTTTTCTTATTCAGCTATACGAAGTATAGGGGAAGTTACGTAATCGGTCAGAAATTCGATGTTCAGTTTTCATCGGAGTTTCATGTTATCCGATCTTTGAATCCAAAAAATTTAAAAAGAAAATCTGTATCACGAAAAGTCTGATAGAATGAATATATCCACATGAAATTTCATATTTAAATTCAAAACCCCATAAAGACGGCACCTATTAATTTTCCGCGGTGGAAAAGAAGGGGGAGGGTGGAGTAAGAGGAGGGGCTCGATTCAAACACTCTAATAACTATCGATATAATGATGTATCGACACAAAATTTAGTGTGATAATTCAGAAGTCCCTATGTAAATCAACAATTGATTTGTGACCTAAAGGGTCGATTGATTTTGGAGGGAATTCGAACGTTTTATTGATTAATTTGTTCTGGGAAATTATATTCCTGGTGATTTACCGGCGTATTTTTTTTAGTGAACCCTCATAAGATAACTTGAATGTTGGATCTTATCAAAGTTGCCTTCCCGATCCGTCAGTTGCACACATACACCCGGCGTCAGATGTCAGCTGCTGAGTGACATGATGAAAGCTATCAATGAGGGGATGCTGCGTTATGCTGACGATACATCAGCATCAGGCTCCCATGTGAACTTGATAGCAGCATATCGCCCATGTTACACTTGACATCATTCTCTTCTCTGACTCCTTCCTTCCGCCTCCAGCCCACCCCCGGCACGCCCCCCCTCTAGGTTTCCTACACCCCCATCAGTTCTCCTCAGGATGTCACCTACCGTGGTCTCCTCACAGTCATCTACCATTCCTTCACTATTCTCTCCCTTCCATCGAACCTATAAGTAAGTAGGTTACACTATTATATGTCGGTTATCCGGAAGTAACGTTACGTTATATTACTTTACCCCCTCTCCACCTTGCTACCTCTTGCCTCTTCATTATTCAAAAATGTTATTTATCTCCCTTATTTCTAACTTACAAGAAAAAATGTATAGAACAAAAATTGTTGGGCGTCCGTACCCCAGAAGTAACGAGCTT
The DNA here is from genome assembly GCA_963662175.1 of Aradus depressus. Classification (NCBI taxonomy): domain Eukaryota; kingdom Metazoa; phylum Arthropoda; class Insecta; order Hemiptera; family Aradidae; genus Aradus; species Aradus depressus. Next base: position 39,354,775 of record OY759222.1, read on the forward strand.
GCCTTCTAAGGTCAATATCGCTTGTACGAAGCTTGGCCGAGACCCCTAGGTTTTTTATCTGGGAGATAACAAAACCTTGAGAACGCCGTCCTTCGGAGGGAACATTAAATCCCCGTATTCCAATTAAACCAGGGTTGGTAAAATTTAGGACATCCAGTGTAGTCTATTCACATAGTGTATCCTACATCTACTGAAAAAATAAAATAAGTCGTTATGGCATTATGATGCCAAAATGAAGTGAATTTCTGGCCCCTGCTCGCATGGTGACACCCCAACACCATACCGTGATCTTCAGTCAAATCGATCGAAGAAGAAAAAAAACTTTGAGTGGGAGTGAAAACTTTAGTTGATTACAAATAATTCGAACTGGCGAAGTACACTGTGAGTGATTCCCTCCCGTTCCTCCTCCAATACACCCGGCTTTCTTCAGGTGTTCTTCTGATTAGGGATCTAGAGATAATTTGGGGTGGGGATGATTCTCGCAAGGTTTGATTCTTTGGTCGACCTCCTCAGGTATGGTAATGTATACCCCCACTGCAGAACAGAGGGCCCCAAAGCTCCCATTGGTCGGAAGGGCCCTTTTATAAATATCCCAGGACAGCGTAGTTTCCATCCCTTCTGCCCCCCCTCCAATACCTTCCGTCTATATCATTTATCACCGCGCCCTTTTTCTTGCTTCTTTAGATACGATCCGAATTGAAAAATCTCTGTTCCTTTGTTCATTTACAGAAATCCGATTTTACATCAAATACGTCTGTCTGTGGAGAGGTGCTCCAGCGAAACTTAGTTGGTTATGTCCATGGAGGGCTGAATAGAAGATAAATTTAAATTTAAAAAACTTATCTTACTTCTATTAATTTTAATGAGCAACCAAATAATATGGAAAACAATTCGTCGGTGAATCAACGGCAAAGTCCTTCCCCAGAACGAATTATTCAATTAACTTTTTGGTCGCCGGAAGTTGGGGCTTCTGAATCTGAACACTAAATTTCGTGTCGAAACATTCATTATATTTATATTTATTAGGGTTCTTGAGTTGATCCCCCTCTGACCCCCCCTTCCCTTTGACCAATCAGGCTGAAAATCAATATCGATCCAGTGATTATTCTTATACGTCTTAAGTTTCATTATTTCTCCAGCTATCCGAAAATTGTTGACTTTATCTTTTTCCAAAAATCATTAAAAATTTATATATTTATATTATTTAACTTATATTATATATGACTTTCATTATTTTATTTATTTTTTCAGGTTAGTACCTTCTTTTCTCCTGATTCTAATGAAAAATGGTCCATTGGTCTTTAAAAAGGTAACTAATTTAAATTTTAAGTGAAGTTTTCATAGTACAAGTCTATTGGGCTCCCAAAATCGATAGTTGAGCTCCTGAAATCGATTGTTGTCCCTTCAAGATCAATATTATTAATTTACTATACAACAGCAACACAATTTCCTTTAGGTAAAAGTAAAGAATAATTGGAAAATATAATTATAATGTTTTTCCTGTATGTGTGAAACAGCAGTATACAATTGTATATATACATGTGATGTGTATACCTGCACAGCTTCACCGGTTCAAGGACCGACGGGAGGGACTTTTTATACTTTCGGTCACAAATCAATGTATAATATCAATGTATCAAACCTGGATTGCTAACTAATGCCTATGGATGTTGGGGTGCTAATGCACTAAGTTAATCCAATGCATAGTTAAGTCCAGGAAAAGTATATAGCCGGTGAATCACCGACGACCTCCATGCTTCGTGTCTCAAGTCCAACAGAGCAACGAAAGAGTTTTCTGGTAATAGGCGATATGGTAGTTAGCCCAACCATAGTTGGCACCATTTTAATTCTAACCTAAACTCTCTTATCTCCTAGTTATTTATTGTATCTTATGCCCGGGCTTTAACTACGTGGTGAATTCCGGTGAAAACTCAACATAGAATTTCTTGTCGATTACATTAATTACCTTTTATTTCGTATGTGAAGTAAAAATACCTTTAGTGAAACCGAAATATTCCTCGTTCTAAATTCCTGAGCTTCCATGAATATTAATAAAGTACATAGATCTCCTCATTTCCAGGGAAACCTTCCCCTTCATATGTTCATATTTCCATCAACATTCCGAATTTTACGTACAGATAAGTGCACACCTATCTATATAATAAAAATGACTGGCTAATTTTGCTAAGCGCAAAACTCGAGAACGGCTGGACCAATTCGGCTAATTTTTTTTTTCAAATATTCGTTGAAGTCCGAGGAAGGTTCTTATGAAGAGAGTTCCAAGCGGTCAACTGGAGGGGGGGGGGGGGGGGGGCTAAGCACAAAAATTGCCCTAGCGCATTAACGGATGGACGGATTATCATGAAATTTCACATGTAGTATTCTTAAAAGCCAAGTTAAAAATAGGCTATGTGGCGTCCATAAATTTTGAACGGTAGGGGGGGTTGTAAGGGGGGCCAAAATATAAAGATAGTGCTAAGTCATTAACGGATGAGGATTGTCATGGAATTTCATAGGTAGTTTTTTTAAAGGCCAAATAAAAAAATAGAGTGTGTGACGTCACAAAATAGTGAACGTGAGGGGGGGTTGTGGGGGTAGGCCTAAATATAAAGATAGTGATCGGTCATTAACAGATGATCGAATTGTCATGGAATTTCACATGTAGTATTTTTAAAGGCGAAATTGTAAAATACACTATGTGAAATCTCAAAAATTTGAACGGGAGGTGGGGTTGCAATGGGGGCTAAGCATAAAAATTGTTTTAGGGCATAATTGTGAACGGAAAGGGGGTTGTGGGAGTAGGCCTAAATACGAAGATAGTGATTGGTCATTAACTGATGGTCGGATTGTCATGGAATTTCACATGTAGTATTTTTAAAGGCGAAATAGAGAATAATACACTATATGAAATCTCAAAAATTTTAACGTGAGGGGGGGGGGGGCTAAACATAAAAATATTACTGACTCATTAAAAGTAATCGGCTTCTCATAAAATTTCATATGTAGTAGTGTAGTAGTAGTAGTAACTACGTACTAGCTGTGGTGCCCAGCGTTCCTAACTACATACTATCTGTGTTGCCCAGCGTTCCTAAGAACTTAATACCTGGTTGCATGGAGTTGCAAGGCGCATACTATCTAAGGTGCCCGGCGTTCTTAAGTAGCTGCGGTTCCAAGTGGTCAAAAAAAAAAAATCCGGTCCAATAGCTTTTGACAGAACAACGTCTGTCGGGTCAGCTAGTTATAAATATAATAGTGCGTAATAGTGTATAAAAATAATATAAATATTGGAATTAGGGCGAAAGGTTGTGTCAAAATCAAAGGTGATAGATATGCTTAAGTAACAGGCTGACACAAAAAATATAAATAAATAAACTAAAGGAAGCTGTCATTTATTGGCTCTGTGAGAGGGCAGCGGTGTGAGGGACGGAGGGTAGCAGGGAGGGTGCAGGGAGGGTGCAGGGAGGAGTGAGGTAGAGGCTCCGTCCACTCGCTTCCAGTAATTAGGTACCCCGTTTCCCATTGTTCAATCGTCAGCAAACGATACCGACGATTCTATTCTACATAGATGAACATACAAGATAATTCTCTTCAGGGCGAAGCTATCTACAAAATGACAACTGGCAATTGTTGATTTAAATTTTTTTCATACGATTTTTTGTCATCTGACCATACGAAACTACGATTTTTAACTTTTCTGACAGTCATCATGAAGGGTTTTGTAGGCCAATTTACGATTTACTGATATGTGCGAAGCATAGGAGAGTTTTCCACGGAATTTCATGTTTTCCAATATATTGATTCCAAAAATTGAAAAAAGAAGGTGTGTCTGTGTGTGTGTGTGAACACGGTAACTCACAAAATAATGAATATATCGTCACGAAATTTTATACATGTATCCACAACCCTCTAAGGTCGACACTTACTGATTTTCAGTCAAATCAGTCGAAAAGAAGGAGGGGATTAGGGGGGAGGCATATCACAAAAACGCTAATAACCGCCTTTGTTATATATTGACTCAAATTTCAAATGTAAATTTAAAACCTTATAAGAACGATATCGATTAGTTTTCAGTTGTATCAGCGGAAGGGAAGGGGGCACAACTCAAAAATTTCATTAACTGCCGATGTAATGAATGTATCGGCATGAAATTTTATACTTTAATTCGAAACTCCATAAGAATGACACGTAATATTGTAGTAATTGATTAATTCGACCAGGGAAAGTATACGAGCCATATAGCCGGTGATCCACCGTCAACCTTTTATTTTTCAATTTTATGATTTATCGCATCAACTGATTTGGTACTTCAGTTCATCGGAGCGACGAAAGAGCGCGCTGGTAGTAGGCGATATGACCTCGTTAACCTGGGCTTTAATTACAATACAAAATTACTTTTACGAGTGTCACGTGTCCTCTCATTCATTTGTAAGCTTTATGTTCAAATAAAGTTAAGATTAATTAATAAAAATAAAGATAAAATATGGAATTTATTGTTTAATACTGCAGGAGGGACACAACAACTGCAGGGAGGGACACAACAACTCTTATAACGATAATTTTTTTTCCATTATTAATTGCGTGTGAATAACTTGGATTCCTGATTTTTATTCATTCTCTTATCCCGTTCTTCACATCTGATTACAGCATCAGTTTTGGTTAAAAATCTATTATTTCAGCCAAAATCTACATACACACACAAATACACACACTCACGGACAGATATCATCGCGAAAATGGTCAAAATGTATTCAGGGGAGTTCGATTACGGATTTTCTCAAAATTACAATACTACCTTATATCAAAGGGATACGAATGTAAGTTTCAATATTAAGGTTGCAAAACGGAACTTGGAACAGAGTCATTCTAGATCAACAATGAATTCAAGAAATGATCAATGTTCCGTTGGCAATAATATGTATACATATACATACCGTTACATATTGGTGTGATGTGGGCGGTGCTAGAGGTGTACAAGACAGATGGGGGGTTCTGGCCGTGGAGTTATGTGATCAGTTATGTGCTTCTGGAATGCAGGATGTTGTATGTACAATAGCAGGCTGAAGCAGCAATAGCAGCACCAAATACTGGGTCTAATAATTAACTTGGTGATAACTAAAAATAGGGATTACAAAATGGTAAGCAGTCACACTGACCACTTGGCCACTGAACCCCTAATCCCCCCCCCCCTTCCCTCTCTTGCCTTTTGCCCAACTTGTCTGAAAATCAATCTTTCCCTTTGTTGTTCTGGGTCCACATATGAAAATTTCATGTCGATCAATTCTTTTTATGATAATTTCTGGAATCAAAGGGTCGGAAAACATGGAATTCCGGTAAAAACTCAAGATCGCATCATTACATAACTTCTTTCATACTTCGTATAGCTGGAGAAGTCGTAATTGGGGTATTTAACTAAAATTCACAAAAATATTTTCCAAAAAGTTCTTCGTAGTTATTTAATTTACCTAAAATTTAAAAAACACTGAAAATGCCCTTAATAAGAAACAGGCTCTGAGACGAGGATAACGTGAGCCTTAGCAAATAGTTCATGAGGAGACACATAGGTAGCGTGCTTGTCTATTGATTGCTTGAGATGGCGGATTTCAAACCCGCCCGCTCGTTGTTCCTCTAAAAAAAAAAGAGCACGCCATCCTTCGGATGTGACTTTAAGCGATGGTCCCGAGCTTATACGATGTCAGGTACTCGTTAAAGACCCCCACCCCCATCCCAGGTAACTAAACCTGGATAGGCAACATTTAGATCTTGCTAAATATGACCTAGTAGTGAACCCCGGGCATGAGTCACAAAAACAAACCAAACTACAGACTAGTGAACTAATGACGTCAGATCCTCTGTTCTTTTGAAGGACCCTCACACGCCCCCCCTCCTAGACTTGCTCAATTATTTACACCACTCAGGGTGACCTATTTTAAAAAAGAAAACCTTCGTAAACTTCCTCGAAAAAAAATATGTACCTATAGGTAAATCGTCGGTGAATCAGCAACAACCAGCAGTTCAACTTCACAGCTAGAATTATTTTTAATAAACTAAGTTTCCGCTCTCTCTCTAAACTCTCTTTATCTTTTGCGTCATTTCGGTGAAAATCAGTGACGTATTCAGTTTTATGTGTTTTTAAAGGTTTTTGAGTTTTATCAAATAATTATTTTTAATTAATACTTAATTGTGCTCATTAACATTCGATACTTTACATCACGTAGCTTATTTTTATGTTTTATAGGCACAGAGAAGAGTGAAATGCGACGTACGTGTATGACAATAGCGAAAATACTAAAGTGAGATGTATGTGCACAATGTTGCAGGGCATAGAAACACTTTTCAAGCGGATCGTGGCCAGATCAAACTTGCGAATGTGTCTCATTGGTCACTTTACATCGGTCTCTTTTACCTGGTTTTAGAGTAATGCTAGTCAATTCACGAAAAATGTAGTCAATATATAAGCTAGGATGATATGAAAAAAAATACAGCACATATTCGAAAAAAAAATTTACGGGCATTTACGGACATCTAAAGAGTTTTAGACCAACCTCACATTAGGTAATTCCGAAGAGACTCGACGGATACTCAAGTATCATCAATTTGAGTTGCCTATGGGTATGATACCTGTAGGAAACTTTTTTCCTCACATTGAGGAAACTGTGCAGCTACTAGGATCTCTTCAGTCATGTCAAGTGAAGATTCTTCAAGTGATGAAGATGTCGTTGTTGCTTATTATTGAAAACTGAAAATCCGAAGATTATGGCGCCATCCTTACAATTCCTCGAAAGGAATGTTAACTGCAGATTATTTGTTGCTGCTAAAGAGCTGGAAAAGTCGGATTCCAAGTTCGTAGCATTCTACCCAATGACGAAAGAATCATTCCTACACTTGATTAACCCTCTGACGTACTATCACGATTTATCTCGGGTTTTGTAAATTTGAATCTGAATATTATCCCCCCAGTTAACTCGGTCTCAATTTTTTATTTTTATTTGCTGTGAGGTCGCGAATTGTGTGGCGCCGTGTTTCAAAACATACCAAACCCAACTTATATTTTAATTAATTTAGTTATTAATTTTTTTATTAATTTAGTTTAAGTTTTATTCATGTTTTATGCACTTTTATAGGAATAATTAAAACATTTCACTTGGTTTTAACTTGTATTTTTTGACCTGCCCGAGTTAACTCGTGATAATAATTTAACATTTTTTGGGACGCCATTTTGTACATAAATAAAAGCCAAATTTGAATAATGTGAGAGGCCTCACTTTTATATGGTATAAAGAGTAAAAATTAGTCAATAAAAAAATGGGTAATTTTTTTAACATATTTGTAAAAAAACTGGTACGGCAGGGGTTAAAATAAAAATGGTACAATTCAGGGCGTTTTTAAATTTCATCCACAAATTTTATTTTGAACACGTGTTCACCAGCCATTTCAAGACGCAATGCAGGAGACTGAAGGGACGGGCGACCTTCCAGCCAGGTAGCGTGAGACTGGTAGGATATGCATCTCCTGGGAGTGGCGTCGTTTGTGTCTCCCTACCACTCAACATAGGAAGTGACTTCTAAGATACCCTCAAGATACTTGAGTATCCGTCGCGTCTCTTCGGAATTGCCTAATGTGAGGTTGACCTTACAGATATGATTATTTACCTTAAAATGGATCTCAGCCAAAGCAACACAACCGAAAAGTATCGAGATTGAAAACTGTTTTCGATAGTTGGTATTTGTATCGACGATATGGCTTCTTGAATCCACTTATAAAAATTTAGAAAAAAAAGTTGGTTAGATTAAAATCTTGTTGGGTTTTTGAGTTAAGTCTCCTCCATATTATTCCACCCCTCGCTAAAATATATTTTATTTTCTCTTCTATTTAGCATCAAGAAGCACTCCTCCATACATGGAGAAAGTAGATTTTATAGCAAAGCTTGCACCCCGCAATGTGACATTTATAAGCAAGTTTTACTCAAGCACCCAGACATATTTGTAACGCAGATTTCTGTAGATGAACAAAGGAACAGAGATTTTTCAATTCTGAAAGTATCAAAGAAGGGAGAAAAAGGGCTTGGTAATAAAGTCCCTATGTAAGTCAACTATTGATTTTTAGCACAAATGGTCGATTGGTTTTGGAGGGAGAGCAAAAACTTTTTTTTTTATTATACATGAAGTACATTGTCGGGGATTCACCGATAATTTTTTTAATAACCAGAACATAACTGTACTACATACTATACAGGGCGGCCCAGGTAACCGGGCCACAAGTGAAATAACTTCTAAACGGTTAGAGATATCAAAATTGTGCATAAAACTAAAGTAGGACTAATGGCGTCCTCGAAAAGACAAAAATGACCCTTTTAATGGCTCAAACAGCCCTTCGAAGGGCGGGGTTCCCTTTTGACCCTTGAGTTTCATTACATTTTATTAAAGTACTAAAGAAACAATGAAGAACTGTGCAAACAGATTTTTGATATGTCAAGTAGTTCTCGTAACAAAAAGTTTTATTCTTATTCTGAAGTTACTAAATTCCAACTAACTTCAGAATAAGAAAAACGTGCAACTTTAAACGTTTTTGTTCCGAGAACTACTTGACGTATCAAAAATCTGTTTGCACAGTTCTTCCTTGTTTCTTAAGTACTTTAATAAAATGTAATGAAACTTAAGGGTCAAAAGGGAACCCCGCCCTTCGAAGACATTAAATAGGTCATTTATGTCTTTTCGAGGACGCCATACTCTCGGCGAGTGCTACAACTTTAGTCCTATGCACAATTTTGATATCTCTAACCGTTTAGGAGTTATTTCACTTGTGGCCCGCTTATCTGGGCCAACCTGTATATTCTCAGTTGTCTAGGTAGCTCCCAGATTACAAGAGGGCGCCGGTAGCTCAGTGGTATGCGTGCTTTTCTTCTGAGCTCAAGATCATGGGTTCGAAACCCGACCGAGGCCCTTAATTGATTTTATCGGAGAGGTAAAATAAACTTAAGCACGCCGTCCTTCGGATGGGACGTTAAGCGATGGTCCCGAGCCTATACGATGTCAGGTTCTGGTTAAAGACCCCCTGCCCTAGGTGAATAAAAATTTAGGGTAGGCAAAATTTATTACTCTCACAGTAGAGTCGGGCTCATGTCCACCAAGAGCGCTCTGGTAGTAGGCGATATGACCTCGTAGTTGAAGCCTGGGCATGAGTCATAAAACCAAACCTATACCACTGAAAATGTAACTCTAGTGTCTTTTCTGTTAATAAAATGAACATGGGGAAGAACACTTTCAGTTCAATTCAATTTATGATATTATTTGATAATATATTTTATTAAAATTTGACGAAACTGGATAGAAAAAGTTTGGGAAAGGAAAAAAAAATGCAGAAGAGCCCCTATTTAAGAAAGATGAGGGTTAGAACGAACAAAGAAAAAAAGATGCTAGTGATGATGATGGATGAGAGACGAACCGGGATGAGGGGGAAGAAAGAAGAGGGTTTATCGTAGTCGGGGCGAGAGAAACGGTAAGCCGGGAGTCCTTGGGGGATCCTGGAAGAAAGGCAGAGAACTAGGGATACCGGGGAGTGTAGACAAGGGAACCGGGTTAGAAGAATACAACCGGCCGTCGATCTAACCAACTTTAGGGAGACACAGGGTCTCTGAGGGGAGGCTCCAGGGAAGAAGGAGGATACATCTGGGTATTCGGGTCTTGTCAGGGAAGTAGTCCTGTCTCTCGTCCCATTGAGGGAGAATCCCCTGACAGCGAGTTTCCTATCGGTTAGTAGGTGAGAAGTGACAGTTCTGGTACAAGGTAGTAAAAAGGAACAGTATCCAACCTGTATTACCTATTCAGGGCACCATGCGCTACAATATCGAGATTTTAGACAAATAAAAAAAAAAAATCCTAGTTGAATCAGTCATATATTTCCCAAAAGCACTTCTCGAAAATACTGGGAATTTCGTGGAAAAAAATCCTTTCTAATTGAGAGGACCTTATTACAGGAGGCAGACTGAATTGCAATACTATTCGATGAATAAATGTAGTTACTAATCGATGGCAGTGTTTAATAGTAGATCCAGAGCTTCGAAAGGATTCTGCGCATCATGAAAGAGATAGAAGAGTAGGTACTTAGATAAATAGTGAGAAGCTGTTGTATGGGTCTCCAGGCTTTGGATAACATGGATACAAAATCCACCCCCTGCAAACAATCAATCGTTATGAGCTTTTGGATTTACATATACAATTTTGTGTCGATACATTCATTATTTCGGCATTTTTTGTCATTTTTGTGTTAACCCCCCTCCCATAATCCCACCTTCTCTTTGGCCGATTTGTGTAAAAACATGGCGGATGTTCATGTTCATGTTCCTCGTCCTTCTACATGTTCAGACTTGCCCGCACCCCTGTTAAGTCAGAGTGTGTGTAGGAGAGCTGAGGACTTATTTACCCTTAATCCGACCTTTATCGCTCCAGTGTCATTTCCATACTGTCCCTTGTTACAAAAGAGAAAAGTGATTTCAAACTTCCACTTGACATGACTAACGACAGGGGTGACATTTGTGACTGAAAGGACCCATCCGGACTCATGGTCACAGTTATCGATGACTCTGTGGAGACCGTCTGGTCATTACAGGATCCAGGACCGGCCGTGACGTCTCTGACATCCCCCACCCTCATTTATAATCCCTCTCTTCCATTTCTTCTTCAGCTGTCCTTCCTTCCATTTTTACTTCCTCATCTCTACGTAGTACAGGCCAAGTGATGTTAATCAGTAATCGATGTAGAGTTTTCATCGGAGTTTCATGTTTTCCGACCCTTTGAATCCAAAATCAACAAACAAGTGTCCGTGTGTAGGTAACTCTCGATAGAAAGAATATATCGACATGAAATTGTGTATTCTGAGCCAAACATGTACGTCACCTATTGATTTTCAGGAAAGAGTTTAGAGCGAGAGAACTTGTGAAGTACAAATACTTCGTGTTGGGGAAGTACATTGCCTTGATTCACCATGACTTTGACGAAGTCAGATACAATAAAATTTATGATCCCCCCCCCCCCCCCCCCTGATGCCAAAATAAAAGAGTGAATCACAGTATTCCTTCCTCAGCATAATAAAATACGTTTTCGCTTTCCCTCAAGAACCTACTGACAGACTTGGTTAAAGAAAACAATAGGCACTTCTGGTTTGTCATAATATGATCTCTATATTCAGGAAAAACGACACTTCTCGGGTTCCAATAGATTAGAAACTAGAAAGAAAAACGTGCGAGCCCTCATTACTTCAAAATAGTTATTCAAAATTCCGTGTCGTTTTTCAGGCATTCTTGACTTTTGATTTATGTCACTTCTGAAGCGGGGGTGCGAATACGGAATAATTGTTGTCCTTCAACCGCTGTGCTGTATGGGTGGGATGAACCACTGATGATGACGCTGTTGCGTTGCAAACCGGTTCTAGTATAAAATAAAACAGTAGGAAGACAATGTCTTTCATTTCATATTATGAAATTTCCTGTCGATACATTAATTACATAGGCAGTTAATCTGGTTTTTGAATAGAAGCCAGTCTTCTGTTGCCCTCCCCATGAACCGAATTGAATAAAAATTGATAGAAGGTGTCCTTAAGGGGTTTTGGATTTACATAAAAAATTTCGTGACGATATATTAATTTTATCGGGAGTTATCGTGTTCACAGACACAAAGACAGTTAGTACATCGGCAAACAAATAGACAGAAAATGTTTTTATATATTTTTTTTGAGAAGAACAGTTTTTGCTAAAGATATTTACCTTTAACCTTATAAACATGTAATATAATTTTTGCGATTTATTTCGTCAGCAGAGTGCGCATCCTACGTTGTCTATAGTGTGCGAGTCTTCCTGTTATTTTGAATCTATTCTTGATTTGTGTTTTGACAGACTATCGACTTTTGCTCAGTCCTCAGTAATTGGCTGGTTTTGACCGAAGTAATCAGAGCGAGACAAGTCTGGGGACGAACCATTTTAAGGGGAGGGGAGGATGGTCCAATGAGTGGGTCTGGTATAGAGGGGGACATAGTATCGATACACTGGTATCGATAAGAATGGTCTTCTTGGTATTCATGCTTCACAAATATCGATACCATCTATCATACAGACCGATACCCGATTCCAGGTAAAAAAAAAGTAGTCGGTGAATCACGTGGCAATGTACTTCCTCATAACGAATTAATCTATTCTCACAGAAATAAAAGACGTTGTCTTCCCACTGTTTTATTTTGACCAGAACCGGTTTTCAGCGCAACAGCGTCCATCACCTGTTGTCCTTTAACCGTTTTGCTGTGTGGATGGGATGAACCACTGATGATGACGCTGTTGCGTTGAAAACCGGTTCTGGTATAAATAAAACAGTGGGAAGACAACGTCTTTTATTTCTATCAGAAATCTCGTCCCATAACAACTTATTTTATCACATATGAATTAATCAATTGACTTCGCTTCCCCCCCCCCCCCCCCCCCCCCCCCCAAATCCAGTCAACCCTTTTCGCTCCCCCCCTCCCCCCAAATCCAGTCGACCGTTTGCTCTAATATCCAATAGTTGACTTACATAGGGGCTCCTAAATCCTCATAAATTCATTACATCTGCAGTTATTAGGGTATCTGAATTGAGCCCCCTCCTCTGAGCCCACCCTTATCTAATGTCGATTTCGTATACAATTTTGTATCGATACATCATTAAATGAACATCGAATTTCTAACCGAATTCATAACTTCCGATATACTTCATTCAGCTGTGAAAGTAAATTATAGTAATATATGTTGAGATTACACACTGAAGGGTACCGTAGTTAAACATTGGAAGTAGAAACAATATCCACAAAATGGACTCACCCATTTATGGTTTGTTAGTACACTGGGTAGCTTCCAGAAAATGTTGGCAACTTTCCCGATAATCGTCAAATTCACAACTAGACAGACATACGTCAATCACTCGTTATAAGAGTTTCATGTTTTATTCGTTTTTTCAACTTCCCCATGTTATCTCCCATCCAATTAGTGAACATCCTTACAACAAAGAGATTCTTGGACAAGTTTCCAGACACTCAAGTATATTTTTCTTAACAACAACCGTCAGCTTCTTGTCGCTCCAGATTCAATATTTGTTATTATTAATTTTTGTTTGTAATATTTAGTTTTAATTAATAAATTTACGAAAAGTTTTACCTTAATGGTTTGTCCGAAAAATCTATTTGTACCAAATTACATTGTATATAATACAATATACGAGTATATCAACACGATATTCATTCAACTACGAAACAAAAAAAGTCGGTGAATCACCGGCTATGTACTACCCCAGCACGAATTAATCAGTTAAGTCTTCGCTCTCCCTTCAAATCCAATCGACCGTTTGAGGTAAAACTCAATATTCGACTTATATAATGACTTCTGAATACTCATACTTAATTTTTTGGCGATATATTCTTATATATTATATTGAAACGGTCAGTAATTAGGGGTATAAATAAAATTTTAAAAAAAATTAAAACATTAATTAATAATAAATGTAATTAATCGAGAAGGCTTCAGCATGAAGGGAGGGGAGAGAACTAGCCTAGCTCGGGGGGCTCTGTCTGTCTGTCTGTCCCGGCGTGCTGCCTGCCCGTCTGTCCCTGCGTGCTGCCTGCCCGTCTGTCCCCGAGTGGGTCTGCCTGCCCGTCTGTCCCTGCGTGCTGCCTGCCCGTCTGTCCCCGAGTGGGTCTGCCTCCCGTCTGTCCCTGCGTGCTGCCTGCCCGTCTGTCCCCGAGTGGGTCTGCTTGCCCGTCTGTCCCTGCGTGCTGCCTGCCCGTCTGTCCCCGAGTGGGTCTGCCTCCCGTCTGTCCCTGCATGCTGCCTGCCCGTCTGTCCCCGAGTGGGTCTGCCTGCCCGTCTGTCCCTGCGTGCTGCCTGCCCGTCTGTCCCTGCGTGCTGCCTGCCCGTCTGTCCCTGCGTGCTGCCTGCCCGTCTGTCCCCGAGTGGGTCTGCCTGCCCGTCTGTCCCCGAGTGGGTCTGCCTGCCCGTCTGTCCCTGCGTGCTGCCTGCCCGTCTGTCCCTGCGTGCTGCCTGCCCGTCTGTCCCCGAGTGGGTCTGCCTGTCCCTGCGTGCTGCCTGCCCGTCTGTCCCCGAGTGGGTCTGCCTGCCCGTCTGTCCCTGCGTGCTGCCTGCCCGTCTGTCCCCGAGTGGGTCTGCCGTCTGTCTGTCCTCGAGGGTGTATGTCCGTCAGTTAAGTGTTCATAGCTTGCTATATGGCTGAATACAAGTAAGAAGAAAGGAATAAAGAAGAGGATGCTTCTTCAAGAAAACTTCACAACTCACAACATTTGAAGCACGCAACACCCAACCCATCACCCACAAGTAAAATTTTTTTTAAAAAAGACCATTACAAAATAAAAATAGATTATTATATATAAAAAAAAAGTATATCTGTATTTCTCTAATTTTTTTTAAAAGAACCCCCAATTTACAACTGTTACAATATATTATATTATACATCGACAGTTATCGGGATTACGGAAGTGAGCCCCATTGATCCCCCCTTCCCTTCGGCTGCTTCCGCCGATAAAATTAATAGGTATCGTCTTAATAGGGCTTTGGATTTACTCATACTCAGGTCCATTAGACTGAAAATCAATAGGTGCCGTCCTTAGAGGGTTCTAGATACACATATAAATGTTCTTGTCGATACATTCATACTAATCTGAGTTATATGGACACACACAGACAGACGGAGATCGGAAAACATGAAATTCCGTTGATATTTCCTCATCGAATTTTTGACCGATTACATAACTTCCCCTATACTTCGTATAACTGGAGAAGTAAAAAGTCATAGGTGAATCAGCGCCAATGTACTTCCCCATCGCGAATTAATCAAATTCTCCGAAACCACACTATTATATATAATCCTCATACTAAAGTTTACTAAATATCTATACATTCATAATATCGGTATATTTTAGGGTTTTTGATTTGAACTTATCTCCTGTTGGAAAATTAATTTCGGTTGTCCTTATGGGATTTGGAATTTACATATGAAATTTTGTGTAAATACATTCATTACATCCGCAGTTATTATAAATCTTGTGTTAGGCCCTTTTTCTTTGGTTGACAATCAATAGATGTCGTCATTACATGATTCTGGATTGACATACAAACTTTTGTGTCGATACATTCATTACATCAGGAGTTCAAAAATTAAACATCGAATATTTGATCGATTACATAACTTCCCCTCTACTTCGTGTAGCAAAGAGTGTTAACTTTTCTCCGAAACAAAAATTGTGAAAAGTAAAGGACTTGGTATTGATCCCGTGTGTACTCCAGACTAGATGCCCTTGGATCATTGATTAATGTGCTGTTTGGCCTAATTAGGTCAACAAAAACAACTAAGTGACTGTCAGACAAAAAGTGGAACATTTGTCATTTGGAACGGCTGTCTTCCGCCACCTCCTCTGCTCTGACTCAAATTAATTTTTTTTTTTCAGATCGTAAGCGAAGATTAAGCGTAATAGATTTAAAGTATGGATGGATGAAGGATATCAAAAAAATAAAAATATTTTGTCTTTCTGGTACTTATTATATTATTAGAATCAGTTTTTAATGCATTTGCGTCATCATCAGTGGTACATCTATGCACACATATATAATTTCAAAATATAAAATGTAACTAGCAGACAACAAGTTGCATTTAACTGTTTCGATGACGAATGAACAATTATAAGTTTAAATTTAATATTTCTTCCGAGTACTTTTAGTTGTTTAGAAAAGGATGGGATGGCAACCTGTATATAGCCCGTCTCTATCACTCTAATCACTCAAAAATACAATGCCAAGTTTTCAGCAGAATTTCATGTTTTCTGATGAAGGTTTTACTTAAAAACTGTAATAACTGCAGTTTGAATTTCGATTTTCAACCAAATCTGCCAAAGAGGAGGGGGATTAGGGTAGAGACTTAACTCAAAAACTCTGCCGTTGTAAGTAATGTATGAAGACGAGAGAGGGTTCAATTCAACAACCCTAATAACTGCCGATGTAACAATTTTATCGAAACAAAAATTGGTATGAGGATTTAGGAGCCCCTGTGTAAATCAACTGTTGAATATTAGCGCAAACTGGTTTTGGAGGGAGAGCAAAAAATCAATTGATTACTTCGTTTTGGGGAAGTACACTGACGGTGATTGACCGACCACTTTATTTATTACTTTAATTAAGGTACGCTTACTTGTTGACATGCAATTATACAGTCTGAAGGTACTGTTGTTCCGTGTCCATAGTAATTAGTTAGATTAACAGAGCTGCTGCATTTCTGCTAACTGCATTCAACAATTGTATATAGCATTCTGCATTTATATATAGACCAAATGTACACAAATACTGTCTGTTCGGGATTAAAAAGGCGGGTTGAATAAATGGTGGCAACGAGAAGTGGGGGTGATGAGTGGGATACCGGGTCCTCTACTACCTGTCCTAAAACAGTTGTCGCACCAGCAAATTAAACTTATTGAATCCACCCTATGTTATTGTAAATAAAATATAAAAAGTCGTCGGTGAATCACCGGCAATGTACTTCTCCAGAATGATTTATTAAATAACTTTTCGCCCCCCTTCAAAACCAGTCGACCGTTTATGCAATATTCAATATTTGATTTACATAGGCGCCCCTAAATCCTCATACTAAATGTATGGATAAATTCGTTATATTGTCAGTTATTAGGTTTTTTGAGTTAAGCCCCTCCGATCCCCCCTTCCCTTCTGCCGATTCCGCTGAAAATTAATAAGTGTCGTCCTTGTGGAGTTTTGAACTTACATAAGAAATGTTGTGTCGATACATTCATTACAACAGTATTTATTAGCGTGTTTGAGTTAAGCCTCCCCTCTAATCCCCCCTTTCCCTGCCATGGGCCTAGAAGTAACTTATTTCCCGTACTGACCGACTTGGCTGAAAATCATTAAAAAAATATTGTATATTTCACAAAATACAAATAGGCAATATTTATTTTTTAAACATACGTTTTTTTCTTTTCTTTTTATTAAGAGTTGCACAATATCTCTGCAAAAATGTTAAGTGTCATTGAAAATCAAGAGGTGTCATTCATTGTTAGATGGTTCTGGATCCACTTATAAAATGTTTTGTCCATATATTAATTTTGTCGGGAGTTATCGTGGGGACAGTCATGCAGAAATTTATTTTTCCATATTTGAAATCTGGAAGTTGAAAAATATTAAATTCCGTTGAAAACTCCGCATCGAATTTTTGATTCATTATACAGCTTCCCCTATACTTCGTGTATGAGAAAGTAATATTTGAACCAAACTAAAAATTTTGAATAGGTCTATTCAAGAGTAGTTTTTAGGATTCAGGATACATCTGACGGGATTAGAATCAAAGTGGTCTAAGTGACATTTTTATTTCGACTAATCTAGTTTCTGGACATGAACATGTCACACTCTTTGGATATAACAATTGATTTAAAAATGATAATTTTTATTGTTCATTGCCAATCTGTGAAAAATTGATAGTGTGACAGATGGTTAACTCTAGGCCGGGAGCCGCCTCAAGTTAGTAAGATCTGGTTACTGTCTGTGATGAGGCCGGGAGCCGCCTCAAGTTAGTAAGATCTGGTTACTGTCTGTGATGAGGCCGGGAGCTGCCTCAAGTTAGTAAGATTGGTTCTGTTTGTGATGAGACCGGGAGCCGCCTCAAGTTAGGAGGATCTTGTTACTGCCTGTGATGAGGCCGGGAGGTCCCTCAAGTTAGTAAGATCTGGTTACTGTCTGTGATGAGGCCGGGAGCCGCCTCAAGCTAGTAAGATCTGGTTACTGTCTGTGATAAAGCCGGGAGCCGCCTCAAGTTAGTAAGATCTGGTTACTGCCTGTGATGAGGCCGGGAGCTGCCTCAGTTTAGTAAGATCTGGTTACTGCCTGAGGCGTCTCCGGGCATCTCCTAGCTCCGAGTCCTTATCGAGCTAATTTGTCACAACTCGATACTAATCCAATTACTGATCCTGCCATAACTTCACACCTCCCCCCACCCCCTCTCAGCCTCTCTTCTTATCACCCCAAGCGACTTAAGATAAAGAGGAATATTTTCAAACTATGTAGGTCTATAAGAAATAAAGTTGATTTTTTTTTTTAATTAGGCGTACTACGCATGAACGTCAGAAAAAAAAATATTTGTTTATTTCTGCAGAAGTATAGGGGATGTTATGAAATCGGTCATAAAGATGTTGAGTTTTCCCAGGAGTTGTATGTTTTTCAACCCCTTATTCCAACAAAGAAAAAAAAAAAAAAAAAAAAAAAAAAACTGTATGTGTCTGTGACCACAATACTTCTCGACAGATGTAATATATCCACACAAAATTTTTTATGTGTATCCAGATCCCCATAAGGACGACACTTATTGACTATTGACTATCAACCAAAGCGGCCAAAGAACATTTATATTTAAATTTAAAACCCCATTAGCACGAAACAATAATTTTCCGCGAGAGGGTCAGGGGAGAGAGGCTTGACTCAAAATCCCTAATAACTGCAGATGTAATGAATGTATTAAGTCAACTATTGATTATTTAGCACAATCGGTCGATTGGTTTTGAAGAGAGAATTTTTGAAAGAGGAGGTCGGAAAACATGAAATTCCGTTGAAAACTGAACATCGAATTTCTGAACGTTGACATAACTTCCCCTATACTTTGTATAACTGGAGAAGTGATGACATACTCCAGAGGACACTATTGACCTAAATTCGCTGTTCGGGAGGCAGACCCTGGAACAGGGCGGATTGTTCTGTGATTTATTTCCTCCTCCAGGTATATTCTTCTTCGTCAGATCCTGGAAGTGAAGATAACAAGCTGTTCTCTACTATCTTCCTGTACAAGAAGTTCGCTCTTCTCTTCTCAGGACACAAATCACTTTCTTCCTTCCTCTTTCTAACATTTTTGATAACTCTTTCATACCTTTTCTTATCATTTTTCCTTTTTTTTACTTTGTCAACCTGCCAGGTACACATTATATATTGGTATGAAAAACTTCGACTTCCAGTTTTTATCGGTTTTATGAAATTCGATGCCCTAAGTTTGAAGCTCTATGTGAATTGTCTTCTATGAAAATAGGCATAATGCCCGGTAACCTGGTAAAATCATTCGCGAAAACCAGGTGATTATCAAAATGTTATTTCCACGCGGTTGTCTTCCCCATATGTAATTTCAGGTTTTCCAATCTCTTCATCATTGGTAGCGGGGACGCCGGTAGCTCAGGAAAAGCGTGCTTGCTTGCCTTCTGTATTCAAGATTGCGGATTCAAAACACCACCGAAGACCTTAGGTTTTTTTTTATCCAAGAGATGAAAAAACTTTGAGCACGCCGTCCTTCGGATAGGGCGTTAAACTATAGTCCCGAGGCTGTACGATGTCAGGTGCTCGTTAAAGACCCTCTACCCTAGGTGAATAAATCTGTGTAGGCAAAATTTAGGATTCCCATTGTAGAGTCGGGCTCATCTCCACCAGAGCGACGAAAAAGCGCTCTGGTAGTAGGCGATATGACTTCGTAGTTAAAGTCCGGGCTTGAGACATAATAACGTTTTTACAGGTCACCCTCCTCCACCCTCCTGACACAGAACGGGGTATATGAGATTATCTTTCAGAATTACAATGTACAATGAAACAACTCCTTACTTTCATATATCCAGTAACGCGAGTAGAATGATTTGTATAAACGTGGTTGGTATAATAAAGTTATGACCACGTCACATATATTATTGTATGAAAGTATCCAAAGAGGACAGAGCTAAAGATAAGTTTGTTTTGGGGAGACGACCAGTCCTGAGTGAGAAAGACGATGATGAACTGTGGGTACATGGCTGTAATTAAACCTTTGACATAGGTCGAGCCAGCAGCCCAGCTCGTCAATGCTTTCATCCCAGCCTCAAACCTCCCGTCTCTATTAACCCTCCCAGTCCCAGTCCCAGTCGCGGTCCCAGTCCCCGGTTCCACTTGATAGAAGCCTAAAGCTCAACCTCTCCTTTCCATATACTCTATCCTCATTATCTTTTCATCTATTCCTCCGTTCTAATTCATCAGTGGCTTCCTTTCATCTTATCCTCTGATGAAGTCTTCGTTGAAGTAAACTCAAGCAAACTTTGCTTCCTTCTTGGATTCTACGCTTGACTGCAAGTTGCCTTCCCTATATTAACCATGAGAGAAATGAGATCGTTGCCTCAGAGGAACTTCCGTTTCATAACCTAACATAACTGATCTACCGAGTTGATTGAAAATGAATATGTGCAAGGCACCTCTCTCCTTCAAGAGACATTAAAATTGAGAAAGGGAAGATTAGGGTAGTCCATATACAGGAAAAGTATGTACAAGCGGAAAGGAAAATGGAAAAGTAAATTTCCAAAATGGCGGCAGTCAGTGATTTCTACTATTTAAAAGTTTCTAATAACATTATACAAAGTTACGAAGCGGGATGATAACATTACTAACTAGATTCAAGTTACCAATGTTATTGTTTTTTGTATGTATTGTGCCGTTCGCGTTATTATTTTTTTCGCTCGTTCCGTCCAATTGGGATATAGGTTGGGCATTTTTCTGTTTTCTGGAGCAGTAAAAGAACAAAGAGCTGTCCAGCCACAAGTTTATTTGACAGAGCCAGATTTTAGTAACATTGGACCATCTTGAGTACTAATAAAAAGAGATGTAATAGTCTCTGTTTCCCACTACAGACTACCGTTGTAAGCTCGGTTCCCCATCATGGACTACATTTTATAGTCTCTGTTCCACACTATGGACTACCGTTATAGTCTCGGTTCCCTATCATGGACTATATTGATAGTCTCTGTTCCACACTGCTGACTACCGTTATAGTCTCGGTTCCCTATCATGGACTATATTTATAGTCCCTGTTCCACACTGCTGACTACCGTTATAGTCTCGGTTCCCTATCATGGACTATATTTATAGTCCCTGTTCCACACTGCTGACTACCGTTATAGTCTCGGTTCCCTATCATGGACTATATTTATAGTCCCTGTTCCACACTGCTGACTACCGTTATAGTCTCGGTTCCCTATCATGGACTATATTTATAGTCCCTGTTCCACACTGCTGACTACCGTTATAGTCTCGGTTCCCCATCATGGACTATATTTGTAGTCTCTCTTCCACACTGTGGACTACCGACGTTTTCCATTACGAACTAGGGTATTAATGTCTGTTCCCATACGAACTGCAGGGCAGTCCTAGCAATGTAGTTTTTTAAAAATTGTTTTTTTGAAAATAGAAGGATATGACTGAAAGCTGACTATGCGAAATAAACAACTGCGGAGAACAACAATTCTGTGATCTTTTATTAAAAATAGGGTGGCAACCAGTAGAATCTCAGGTGCGGATTATTGGCAATGTTTTGACCCCGTTCGGTAAAAGGGACAAGGTGAGTGCAGTTGGTTTCAAATTTAGAGACACTTAACTTTTCTCATTAAGCGCTTTGTTCTAAAACTTTAAACAAAAGACCAACAAGCTCCTCTTACAGAGAGACAGAGAACTGGGTACATCGTTGAGACGAACTTCCCCCCTTCCAATACTTGAAACTTCAAATGAAAAAAATTAGCAAATTCCAATAACTTAGATTTTAAGTTGAAATATGAGTAATTTTGAAGTGTATACAAGTCAAATCACGAGAAAATAAGAAAATATAATAATTCCAGTTATTTGTCTGGAATGTTGTAAAGCTTTACTACGGCTAATACAAACATTACAAGAACATACCTTCCAAAGTGAAATTAAAATGAAAATCATATAGAAGCGAATAGATTGGATACGAATTTGGGGTGACAACAGTCGGGTCCCAGTTAACATCTTTGAGAGAATATCGCAACACAGTTTTCGAAACTATTCGCGAAAAATATAGACGGAGCGAAAAAGTCGCCACTTAATCACCGACACTCTACTTCCCCAGTACACAGTAAAACATATCGACCGTTTAGGCTAAAAACTTATATAAACTTAATTAGGGACTTTGGAAGCCTTGTCTAAATATCGTGATGATACATTCATTAGATTGACAGTTATTAGAGTTTTTGTGTTAAGCCGCCCCCCCCCCCCCTCCCACACATAATCCCTTCTTCCCATAGGCTGGTTTGGCAGGAAATCAATAAGTGTTTGTTTTATTGGGTTCTGGATACACATACTGAATGTAGTGTCGACACATTCCGCAAATCAAGGGTTCATCAGGGAGTTGGGCCCCTTCTTTGACTCCCACACGTCTCTTTGGCCGATTTTGCGAAAGATTAATAGATGTCTCGTATAAAAAAAAAAGACATTCTATTCCCACTGTTTTATTCGCGACCAGAACCGGTTTTCAACGCAACAGTGTTTTCATGGAAGCCACATGTACAATGTACAGGCTAAAGTAAAAAAAAAACATTGGGAAGAAAAAGTATTTTATTTTGACCGATTACATAATTTCCCGTATACTTCGTATGACTGGAGAAGTAAACATAAGTTTTGAAATGCCCGAATTGGCGAAATTTCGACTGTATAAAAAATAAACAAATTTTGGTAGACGTGACGTCATTGAAGTGTTCATATACCCACTTCGTTTATAAATTGTTTATTAAAAAATCAACTTTTATTTATTTATGTTTTTGTTATGTTTATTATTGTGGAGACGAGGAGCAGGAGGAAGAGAATTGTATAAAAAAAATGAAATAAAATAAAATAAAATAGAGAGATGGGAAGAGAAAAAAAATATATATAAAAAAAAAAAATGAACGTGATCCAGTGTAAATCAAATTGTAACAAATCAAATTTAATAACGGGGGGAAGTTGATGGCTGGAGGGCGATGTAGGGGGGGGGGGGGGGAGGGGGGTCCCGGCCCCAGATCCACCATCATTCTCCACAGCCGGGAAATACAATAGAATGTATCTAAAGATAATAGGACACTATAACAGCTTTATTTTATGTCTGTAATTTCTTATACCCACCTTCTTTTTACATATCACTCCCTCCTTCCCCTCCCTCTTCTCAAATTGTTAATAACTTGTTAATAGTTTCAACAAAAATTCAGTGACAGGTGAGGTGGAGTTAGGATAGGTGACGTCATAAAGGTGGGGGGGAATAACAAAATAGTTGATGTGACCTAAACAAAATGGGCCGTGGAGTGCGTGACGAGTGACTTCTGAATCATCATACTAAATTTCGTGTTGATAAATTCATTAGATTAGTAGTCGTTTTTCTCATGAGTTTTTCTCATTTTTAGTATCAGGGGGTCGGAAAACTTGAAATTCCGGTGAAAACCCAACATCGAATTTCTGATAGATTACATAATTTCCTCTATACTTCGTTTAGCTGGGGAAGTAAGAGGTTTCTCAAAGGAATTCTTGGGGTAACTTCCACTTGGCTATGTTTTGTTAGGCTGTCAATAGGAGCGGGCTGTTTGCCTGTTATTAAAAAGAGGCAAGTCGCAATACGCCAGGGGAGCTATGCGCGCATGAAGTTAAGCGAGGAGATAGACTCAAGCAGATATATCCGCTATATTACATACATTTATTCATGACAAAGCCCCCACCTAGATCGATTAGTCGATATTCCACAACATCTTGTTAATTCATCATACGCACCCTAACATACCCCTTAGTTAATAACAGTTTACATCCGCCATTTTGTTAACCCCCTTTGTATAACCCCAAAAACTCGGGATCTCAGTATAGTCTAGCTAACTATGAATAGATTTGACTTTTTGTTAACATCTCGATTTAGCACATTTGATGTTAACCTTTTTATTTCCTCAGCTATACGAAGTATAGAGGAAGTTATGTAATCGGTCAGAAATTCGATGCGCAGTTTTCAACGTAATTTCATATTTTCCGACCCCTGGATTCCAAATATTTTTTTTTTTTTTTGTCCTTATGGTCGATGCAGCAGATTCCAAATATGAAAACAATTTCTATCTGTTTGTTTGTGTGTCTATCAGTCTGTCTGTGAACACGATAACTGCCGATTTAATGAATTTAGGAGCCCCTTTGTAAGTCATCTTTTGAATATTAGCGCAAACGGTCGGTTGAATTTGGAGGGGGAGCGAAAAATTAATTAATTCTTTGTGGGGAAGTACATTGCCGGAGATTCATCGAAGACTTTCTTACGTTGGTTCACAAAGATAATTAGCCTTTTATTCCTTATTTTCCCGCTCTTGAACGTCAATTGTATCATGTCTCCATTCAATTTGTTTATTTAAATTAATTTAATATATATATATTTTTTTTAATTTAATTGTTTATTTTTATTTTTTAAAGCTTTAGTGTAATTAGTGTAATTAGAATTATTTTTACGATTACGAGGTTAGGTTAGGTAACAACGAGGTCATATCGCCTACTACCAGAGCGCTCTTTCATCACTCTGGTGGACATGAGCCCGACTCTACTGTGGGAGTCCTAAATTTTGCCTACCGTAAATTTTTATTCATCTAGGGTAGGGGTCTTTACCGAGTACCTGACATTGTACAGGCTCGGGTTACGATTACGATTTACGTTGTAATAATTCGCAGGGGTATTATAGCGGGCGTTCCGCCCGCAGAAAATATAGCCTGACCCTCTCCTTGTTCAAATCAGTGAAAATATAGATTTTTTCCGCTCAGGTAGCGCCACATACAATCCTTATCAGTAGTAGTTCATTATCGGCACACCCGTAGCGCTAGTAGTCAGATTGATAAGATTTCCAAGAGATGTATCCCGAAAACCGTCCTAAAATGTCGTTTCGAAACACGTAGCAACACATTTTTAAATATCGTTTTATTGGTATTTTTAATTTCTTATAGCTTTAGTATTTGATATGTGGCTCGATTTACTGTGTATATGAAATGAAATTCACTCTCAGAATCACATTGTGCAATGAGGCAAAGAGAACCAATGATATATACCTACTAATGGAGATTGATCTGTACAAAAGTAGTTGATATAACCAATTTCTGTAATGGCCATATCATTTTTTCCAGTTACTTTTCTTAATCTCTTGTTTTCAGCTTCTTAAATCAATTTTATTTTAAACCATGTCTGCTTCCTCTCCTTCCTTCTATAGTTAGCTTTAAAACTTTATAAACTTCAAAATATAATCTATGTTGAATAAATAAAATAAACTACTCTACTACTTGTCTAATGAATTTAAAAAAATATATTTTACAAAAACAAAATATATCAATTTCGGATTCCTTAACCTAAGGTCATGAAGACAGGACCCATAACGAATAAATACATAAACTGTATTGATAATCAATTTCACATGAATATAACATATCATATGACAGGAGAATGTAGAAATGAGACAAGAAACTGTCTTTAAATTAGCAACACATAACAAATAAATACATAAACTATATTGATAATCAATTTCACATGAATATAATATGGCATTATAAATATCTATATAATATAAATTACAAATATAAATCTTGTATATATCTTGAACTATAATTGTCATAACAAAAAATGTATCCGTCTTATATTAATAAAATCCAAGAAAACAAAAAAGAAAAAAATAGAAAATAAAAACCTAAGAACATACAAATGTATTCTGTTCTGACTTTTTTTAAATATATTTCCTTTTCTTCTCTCAATTTAGGTAAATACATTTATTTTCTCTTTAACTAAGAGGTTTATTTTAACTATTTCTCTATATTTATTAAAGTCTTGTTTTGACTTTCTCCACTGTATCCCTGGTTTAATTTGTTTTCTTTCTTCGTAGGTAATTTCTCTCATATTTTATTTAATTTGTATTTGTTAGTTTCTTTTCTTATTGATTTTTTAAATAATTATTCTTAAGATATATTACTTAATTTTATTATATATGCTTCATTTTATTTTAATATGCCTCATTTTATCTCTTTTCCACTAGAGTTGTACTTTTTAATGGGTTGTTGATGTTTCATTTCATCTGATAATCGTAAAGATAGTTCCTATGAGAAAGTACACCCAAAAATGAGGATTTCAATGACCTGAAGATGTACAGTTCGTGGCGGATGCGAGAGACTAGGTCGATGATTTCGTCTGCCCAGTATGGCGCCTTCTATGTTGACTTGGGCCTCACTTCAATAACTCCTTCAGACCCTCAATAGTCCAAACCATCAACACATCAACATCATCACATTCTCTACACTCCATTTCATTTACATTTTTGACCTTCTACCACTCGAAAATGAAATTCTCTCTTTCATATAAACATTCCTGGGAATATCTCTGGAAAATTACGAGTTTATATCTATTTTATATTAATATTTTTATTTTGTATTATTTATTTTATTATCATTCACCTCATGCATCATTGTTACTCTGATCATTAGATACAACAAACACAATACAGATCATTAGATACAATTAGACACAATATAACATGTTATTGTTGTGCATCTGTTCAGGAAAATATAGTTCCGTTAGTGTTTGACTTCCAAATGTGTTCTGTTGATTATTACTTAGGATAACATCTTTACAACAATATCTAACAAATTTATACACCAATATAAATATAATAAGTAATAACCAATATAAGTAAGTATAATAAGTGTTTTACACCATAGTATTAACCTATTGGTTTGAATAACTTATTAGCTATATTGATGTATTTTGTTAGATATTGTTGTAATGATGTTATCCTAAGGAATGAGCAACGCAACATATTTGGAAGTCAAACACTAACTGAACTATATTTTCCTGAACAGATACACAACAATAACATGTTGTGTATCGTTGTATTGTTAACAATACCTCCTCCTGTCCTCCAGGAAGTCCTCGGACGTCTGTCATAACACATATCCTATTTTTCTCCTGTATTTTTATGGGAATCAATATTATTAGTGCAGTTGAGGAAGGAAAACTATAAACTATTAAAAAATAAAGAAAAACTTATGTTTTAAAAAAAAATATTGTCTATTTCACAAGATATATATACTAAGGGAATATTTTCGGTATTGCTATCATCTTCAACCATTTTATTCATTCATTTATCTCCCAATTTCCCACACAGTACAGCTGTTAAAGTGGTTGGGCCAGTTGTCCTTTGGTATGAACCACTGATGATGACGCTGTTGCGTCGACAACCGGTTCTGGTCTAAAATAAAACAGTGAGAAGACATCTTTTATTACTATGAGAAAAATAATTATTCGTATTTATTGTCATGATTAAAATATAAATTAACAATATTTTGTCAGAGAAATGGATTTTTGGATGATTTTTGACTTGTGCATTTGAAGTAGGTAACTCATTCGTATTTTTGTAAAAAATGTTTACAAGTTAAACATTTTTGTATTTTTGTCATTTAGGTAATTTTTAGTTAAGAGAATATTCAATTTAATTTTCAGGGAATATTAAAATTCTACTGTGAAATTATGTGCCATTTATCAGGTCACGTGCCACAAATATGAAAAGTATCTAATATATGTATATTTATTACATGAAATAAATATACAAAGCCCGGGTCCGGGTAGTTCAGGAATTTTTCATGGATTAATCACCTGTTGAAAAAATATATTTTATTCATTTTAGAGGTTCCTTAGGTTGAAAAAAATAAAAGAAATGTAAAACTCGTCGATGAATCACCGGCAATCTACATCCCCAGGACGAATTTAACAATTTTGTTTTCGCTCTCCCTCTAAAACTAATTGACCGTTTGGGCTAAATATCAATAGTTGACTTACAAATCGGCATCCTCATACTGAATTTTGTATCGATTCTTTACAACGACATTTATTAAAGGCTTTGTGTTAAAACCTAACCCCTGAATTACTCTTTATCCCGGATATCGCACATAATCTTCTTCAGGTAATGTTATATATAGGCAGTTAGGGGGGGGGGGGGGGGGGGGGGGGGGTTCTTCTTAGCATTACATCCAGTTCAATGAGAGTGTTGGTCTGTTTGGACGATTTGTTAGATGAGTGAACGTTTTCATATCTCCACGCTGCACATCAATTTGTGAAAATCTTTACCTACGGGACCCATCAATGCGTCATGAGATCAAATAATAAACAATATATATTTTATGTAGTCACTTTTTTTAATTTTATTTACCTTGAACTAATTAGATATTTCAATTGTTTCAGGTAGGCGGACATTTTGTTCTTTAGTTCTACTTCGCAGGTAATTATCAATAATTTATATACAAAATCATTCCGTTTTATCGGAAATGTTATGAGTTTACGCTGGAATTTCATGCTTTCCGACCCCAGAATTCAAAATTTGTAAAAAAAAACTTATTTTCAGGTGTATGCCTATTGGTCTGTGAACACGATAACTCCCAATAGAATGAATATTATAGATACGAAATTTATCTGAGATCCAGAACCCCATAAGAACGACACACGGATTTTCAGTGAAATCGACCAAAGGGTCTAAAACTCTAATAACTGCCGTTTTGGCACAACATTTCTATTACTTTTTACTACAAATTTTTAATTATGATATTCAGATTCTACACAAAAAACTCGGTTTTACGGTATTTTTAGTTATTTTGTACGAGCAATAGTTTTCGAGATATTGGTTTTTGAAAGTTAAGTTCTATGTAAAATCAATTGGGAGTGGATTCATAGAGACCTCAGCAGTCCGTAAACCGGGAGAAGAGTGGGGGTGACCTTGAAGGATCGCTAAGTAAACAAAGACTCAACCTGTACTATTATTATATTAACCTTGGGTTAGAACAGACTCCGGCGGGTCTCGTCTGCCGAACAGGAAGTAATGGGGGATCTCGTCTGCCGAACAGGAAGTTATGACTGAGTCGGGAGTGATCCTGAAAAGCATTTACTCTCATCTTGTGCCTCTCTCAAATGATTTTTTTTTTTTTTTTTTTTTTGTATTTATTTATTTAAAGCCACAACTATGTAAAAAAAAATGCACAACCAGCGGCTGGGCTGACTTGTAGGTACTATACAAAAATAATAAAAATAAAATAAAATAATAAAAATAAATATGACATGAAAGGCTTGAGAGAGGAAAAACACCCAGCGGTGAACCCTCATGACATCACTTCATACCAGGAGATCTCTATGCCAAACTCTCTTTAATCTTCTTGGGGGATTGTGGGGTAAAGTACTTAGGATTTTGCGAACTTCCGGATTGGTGTGTAAGTGAATTTTGGTGTAGAAACGTTGGTATAAATGTTTAATGCTAGTGTCTATGGGTGTGATGTTCAAGTCGCGGTGTAAAGTCTTGTTGCTAACGTATGGTGGGCATTGCGTAATCAGTCGGAGAGTCTTGGATTGAAATATCTGTATTCTTTTGATGTTTGAAGTCTTGGCTGTACCATATATTTGTAAGCCATAGGTCCAGAGAGGTCGGAGAAGATAAGTATAACAAATTAGTTTTTGTCGAGTAGATAATTTAGAACGCCTATTCAAAATACTGTACAATAGTCTAAGTCGCCGGTCTAGTGTGAGTCGTGTCGTCCGAGTGTGAGGGTTCCAAGTCAGCCTTCTATCGAGGGTTAATCCTAAATATTTTACGGAAGAGGTATGGGGTAATGGCTGGTTTTCAAGGAATACTGGGGGACAGTCACCACGGCGGAGAGCGAATGTTATGTGTTGACATTTTGTGGTGTTAAATTTAATTTTCCAAGATTTACTCCAAACTTCAATTTTGTTGAGGTGTTGCTGTAGTATGAGTGAAGTGGTGTGAGGATCTGTGTGAGAGGCTAAAATGGCGGTGTCATCTGCGTATGTGGCTGTTAATGTGAGAGGGTCGGTGGGTAAGTCGAAGGTGTACATGGAGTATAATAGGGGGGCTAATATTGAGCCCTGAGGCACGCCGGCCAGTATGGGGTGGCAGGAGGAAATAGCTGAGCCCTGACGGACGGCGAAATACCTATCCGTTAAGTATGACTGGAGAATAAGATAATATGTATGGGGTAGGAGGGGTTTAAGTTTATATAGAAGTCCCGCGTGCCAGACCCGATCAAAAGCCTGAGATATATCCAGGAATGCCCCGGCTGCATAGAGTTTTCGCTCTAATGCAGACGCTGTGTAGTCGACAACTCTGTGCAGTTGGTGGGTGGTGGAGTGAAAAGAACGAAACCCAAACTGGTGATCGGGAAGATGAAGTGAAAGGATAGAAATGAGGCGTTTATAGAAAAGTTTTTCAAAGATCTTGGAAAGAAAAGAGAGAAGACTGATAGGTCGAAAGGAAGAAGGGTCATGCTCAGGTTTGTTTGGTTTTGGGATCATGGTGATAACAGAGTACTTCCACTGAATGGGAAAGTATGTTGTACGAAGTATGGAGTTGTACAGAGTTGTCAGAAATACAACAGCTTTCCGAGGCAGCCGCTGGAGAATCTCCGCTGTTATCAGGTCATAGCCCGGGGACTTCCTTCTGGGGAGATTTTTAATTTCGTACTGAACTTCGGAGGGTGTGAAGGCTTTTGGTGGGAGGGAGATAGGAAGGGGTGTGTCTAAGAAATGGTGAATACGTGATTCATGAGGGATGTCTGAAAGATCGTGATGAGGTCTGAAAGTAGATGAGAGATGAGCAGCAAACAAATCGGCTTTCTCGTCGTCCGTCACGGCCCAGGATCCGTCGTTCTGTCGCATTGGCATCGACTGAGATTGGTGTCGGAGAAGTCTACGGGTTCTCCTCCATAGGCTGCCATCCTCCGCATTCAGATTGGAAAGGGAGGAGTCGTAGTATTCCCTGTTAATCAGTCTGATTTGCGTCTTCAGGTCATTGCTTAGTCTGTTGTATGTCCGTCTGTCTGAAGGTAATCTCGAGGTCTGCCATCTTTTTCTCGCTCTCCTCTTTTCTCCGATCAGCTCACGGATGTATGCAGGGTAGGAGGGGAGAGTCGGATGAGGACCAGTGTTTGTTGGTAGGACTGCTTGCCAGGCAGCCTGCTGTATGGATACGGTAAGAAATTCCACAGCCTCCTCTATTTCCTCTCCCGTCTTCAGTGAATATGGCACGGACAATGTTGTCTCCAATTGCTGTTGGAAAAGGTTCCAGTCCATAACTCCTGGCGTTAGACTTGGCCTCGTTGATTCGATCTCAATCTCCGCCCAAAGAGTGAGAAGTACTGGTGAGTGATCCGAGGAGAGATGAGAGCAAGATTTAACATCGTATGGCACACCTCGCAGCCCCTTCTGTATGAAGAAGTCTAGTAAGTCCGGCAATTTGCGTCTTGAGGTTGGCCAGTAAGTCGGTGAGTTTGTCGAAATAGTGTCTAATGAGAGCTGATTAACAGAGGAATACAGACCTCTGCCCCTAGGGGTGCAAAGGCGCGAACCCCATCGCTGGTGTTTGGCGTTGAAATCGCCCCCAGCGAGGAAACATGCGCCCAGATCCCTAAAGAACCGGACGAATGTTTCCGGCCTTATGGCGTGCCTCGGGGGACAATATACGGCCACGAGTGAGATTTTCCTGTGTCTGGTGTGTAAGGATATAGCTGCCGCTTGTATGTGTGGTGTGGTATGTGATGGTAGTGCATAGTGTTTAAGGGATTGTTTTATTATGACAGCCGCACCGCCGTGGCTCCTGTTGTCTGGGTGGTCGGCTCTATACACTTTGTAATTTTGAATGAAAAATTTAGATTTAGTTGTCAGGTGGGTTTCCGAAATGAGGGCTACGTCAATTCTTTTTTGATTCAAAATAATTTCAAGCTCATTTTTATGTTGTATTAAGCCATTGGCGTTCCATAGAAGGACTGTCAAGGAACCCAGTGTGAGAGTATTAGCGGACATACTGGGAACAAAAGGTTTGGGTAAGTTGGGATAGCTGGCTAAGAAGATTAAAAAGAGGTTGGACTATCTGGTTTATACCTGATATGAAGTGTACCATTTGAGGTGGGAGGCCATTTGCTGGCTGGGTGTTGTCCTCTCTCAGGTCTGCCGAAATGTGCGGAGGTCTCTGAAGGGGAGGTGTCTCGGTGGTGAGGTTCCTGGCGGTGGCTGCAAAGGTCTGCCTCAGAGGAGGTGGTGGAGGGGCGGGCCGCACCAGAGAAGGGTAGATCGCCTGGTCCTGGTGGCATGGAGGCGCTGCTGCTGGGTTTCTCGGTGGTTGTGGTCTACTGCCCTGTCGTTTGAACTGCAGTTCTTTGTACACCCGGCATCCCTTGTAGTTGGCCGGGTGGGATTCCTGGCAGTTCGCGCAGGTGGCTGGAACAGTCCGTGGCTTGTTGCAGCTTCCCGAAATGTGTTCGCCGCCACACCGAACACAACGATGTGTGTGCCTACAGTAACTCTTTGTGTGCCCGAAGGCCTGGCAGCGAGTGCACTGTGCCACAGTGTGCTTCTTTCTTGGCTCCTCTATTTTAATTTTTGTATATAATAAACATTCAATGTCATAAATTTTTTCATTGTAGCTGCCAGGCTCTACATCAACAAAGAATAATGGTAGTGGCACTTTGTATCTCGACCACACATTAGTAATTCGGGTGGCGACGAACCCTTTCTCTTGCAGGGCTCTGTGTATAGTGTTCACACTCGTGGAGGGATGAAGACCTCGGATGACCACTCGAGGCACTTTGTCGTTTGGGTTTTGGTAGGTGTGGAAATTGGCATTATTTCCTTCGAGTAGGTGGATGAAGGCCCTGTATGCCGTCGGCGTTTTGGCATATATTGTTATGCCCTGGGTGGTAGTCCTCAAGGAGAATGACTCCAATCCTCCTTCTTTTATTAAAATTTTTATTAGGCTGTCGTAATTTTCGACGCCTTTTAGGTGAATAGGTGGAGGCTTTTCAGCTTTTGTAACATTATTTGTTTTTTCTGGCTCTTCAATAGCTGATGTCTCCATGTTGGTCAGAGCACTAAAGCTATTCGCTACGGTGGTAGGGGTGAGGTGCTCACCTGACTGTTTTGCCACCTTGCGTGGGTCTCTGGACGTGGTCCCGCTTCTCTTCCGGCCCACCACTGACTCCCAGGTCGCTCCCAAGTTGGATGGGGCTTGTTCCATGGCTGCTGTGGTGCTGGTGCTAGGACTAGCAAGGGCCCCAACTGGGGTTTCCTCACTAACCGCCACCATTAAGTTTTTTCTCAAGTTGGTTGCCAAAACCCAATACCAGTATCGACATGAAATTTCATATTTTTTCTCTCAAATGATGTCCATATCCTTTTTTTTTTTTTTTTTATTTACAAAAAGATATTTACAACTGTATAAAAATATATGCAACAAGCAAATATGCTAATACAGACATAATGGCAATGTCAAAATGTCATGAGGGGAGAAATCACACAGTGGTGACACTCACTAGTCACTGTTTTTCTCTCGTTTATAGCTAATCACTGTCACTGTCACTGCTTCTGCTCAGGTCTCTAGGCCATTATTGGCTTAAGCCGTTGTTGGGGAAGTATGGCAGAATGGAGGGCACGGACTAGAGATTGTGGGAACTAAGAAGGGAAAATAATTGTTTATATTTGGATTTAGCGACTTCAGCGATGAAAGGTACGTTAAGGTCAGTGTGAAGAGTTTTGTTGGAGACGTTATAAGGAGCATTAGCTATTGTACGAAGGATTTTGGATTGAAGGGATTGGATGCGCTGGAGATTGGAAGCCTTGGCAGAACCCCAGAGTTCAAGTCCGTAAGTCCACATAGGTGTGAGTATTGCGTTGCATATAAGTCGTTTTGTTGTCAAAGTTAGTTTGGATCTTTTGTCTAGTAGTCTTAGTAGAAGTTTATAACGTCTGTTCATTTCTTGTCTTTTCAGTCTCGTGTGAGGATTCCACGTTAGTCGTTTGTCGAGTATGAGGCCTAGATAGCGGACATTATTTGATACAAAGCTCTCATTTTTATTTTGTGAGCTGAGTTCCTTCACACCTTAAAAGTCAGTCGAATATAGGTTAGGTTAGGTTTTATGACTCATGCCCGGGCTTTAACTACGAGGTCATATCGCCTACTACCAGAGCGCTCTTTCGTCACTCTGGTGGACATGAGCCCGAATTTATTGTGGGAGTCCTAAATTTTGCCTACCCTAAATTTTTATTCATCTAGGGTAGGGATCTTTAACGAGTACCTGACATCGTACAGGCTCGGGACCATCGCTTAACGTCCCATCCGAAGGACGGCGTGCTTAAGTTTATTTTACCTCCCAGATAAAATAAACTAAGGGCCTCGGTCGGGCTACGAACCCACGACCTTGAGCTCAGAAGTCAAGCACGCATACCACTGAGCTACCGGCGCCCTCCAGTCGAATGTACGTTATATTTAATAACTAAAATCATACCGTCTTTATGCTCGTATTTGTTACATTCAATCAACAAAAAATAACCATTCATTGAAAGCAGGAATACTTAAACTAAACAACTCATCTTCGTAGTGTAGGTAGTTTCACATTTTTGTAATCTATAATTGTTGAACTGAAATAAAATTTGAAAATACTGACGAACATCATGCGATATTATGTTTCTTGATTGAATGTAAAAAATATTTCAGACTGATGATGGAAGTGCTTCCCGAAACGTTCGTGATTTATATTTTTTTTAGAAGGCAAAACAATAAATTTGGATTGAGTAAGACAACAGTTTTTCAGCCAAATCGACTCTAGAGGGAAGCCCAAAACTTATTTGGTTACAAATAGTTCGAGCTGGGGAGGTACATTTCCCGTGCTTCCCTGTCGATTTTTCAATGTAACATTTTCCTTATCTCTGGTTTCATATAATTTTGTATTTCTAATATTTATGTCTTTGATAATGGTGTTTTTAATTGAAAAAATTGAGAAATAAACAAGATTCAATTAGGTGGTATTATAATTGAAAATTTATCACGTTGTTGTACCACCCCTGTGAAGGAGATGTATTATGAAAGTGGCGTCATATCCGCAACATTAACAAAGATATTTACGAGGGTTGTTAAAGTGATCTATGTGACGATAATGTGGCTCTAACAGGGCGTTTTACCTTGGTTACACATGACAGGGCTTCTCGGTGAAATTTGCTAACGTCGGCTGTCCTATCCTAGAGCTCGGGCTCAATGGCATGGTTAATTTTCAATTTGCCACCGGATTACGGAACTTGCTGGACATTCACTGTAGAGAGCGCATTACGAATACGACTCAGCGACCAGACATTTCTACTTCCCCGGCAGCTATACGATATATAGGGGAAGTTATGTAATGAGTCAAACATTCGATGCGGAGTTTTCTTCTTCATTTCATGTTTTCCGACGTTTAGATCTTACCAGACTGTGTGTATCTGTAAACAACTCCCGATAGAATGAATTTATCGACACGAAATTTTGTATTTGAATCCGGAACCCTCTAACGACGACACCTATCAATTTTCAGTAAAATCGCACAAAGAAGCCGCCGGCCGCAAATACATCAATAATCAGCTAAATAAATGAATAAATAAAGCAACAATTTTAATTTTGTCTTTATTATTTAAAACTAATTAAATATATTTTCATTCCACCAATTTTTTTTTTACATTGTTGATTATTCGCTACACGCTTTAACTACGAGGTCATATCGCCTACTACCAGAGCTCTCTTTCGTCACTCTGGTGGACATAAGCCCGACTATACTATGGGAGTCCTAAACTTTGCCTACCCTAAATTTGTATTTACCTAGGATACTTGTACTTGAACATTCAGAACGAATAGTTAATTTTTTTTAACCAAGTCCCGAACAGTTTTTCCAACGTTGTATTCCCCAGAAAGCAGCCATATCGAAACTCATTTTTCCTCCCTTTTTCTCTATTTTATCGATAATCTCATTTTTAATTTTCATAGAGAGAACGACGCATTTTCTCTTAATATTTTCTTGATTTTTTTCTCTCCATGTTGACGTAAGAAAAGTCAGACAAAAACTGAATTTAAAATATGTAAAAAGATGTTGTTTTTGTAAACAAACTTCCCTTAGGAGAGGGGTGAGGGGGTGAGGGAGATTTAATACATTCTCTAGAAAAATAGGGGTGCTTCTCTTCCAACATTTAACATCCGCCAACATTCAATATTTCTATTCATTTTTTATTTCATTTATTCATTTATTATTATCATTTTTTTTTTGTTTAATCACGTTAATTAACAGGTGTTTGAATTTTTTTTTTTTTTTGGAGCGATTAATCCGGGGTCCGGTTAATCGGGGGGGGGGGGCGGATAATCGAGGGTCTACTGTACTACTAAAATATAAAATTAAATTAATAAATACTTGAAAATATGAGTACAAAAATAATAATATTAATAAATATAATAAACTAGCATCCCCCGAACACGGCTACTCCCAGAACGTTTTTTGTATTCAGCTAAAATTGTTTGTTATTATTTTTTTTTTTAATGTGGGATATTAAGAAAAATATTTAAGTTTTAAAGTATTTAATAATAAATAAAAATATTTAAAATTATTAAGCCGCTGCCCCCTAGTATATAAAATACAAAAGCTTCTCGGGAATTGCATAAGGGATAGCAAGCAAGTGGTTTTTTGCTGGATTCCCTCACACGTGGGTATTGAAGGGAACCATGCTGCGGATAGAATGGCAAGAGAAGCAGCAGCGCTGCCTGGAGAAGGAAGAATAATAACGACAATTCCGGACCTAAAGATCTGCATACGTCACAAAATAAAAGAGAGCTGGACCTCTTTGTGGACCAACATGGACCCAACAAATAAGCTTTGGTTCATCAAAGCTAATGTTGACAAATGGCAAAGCTCTGAAAGACAGAATAGACAGGAGGAGGTATGTCTGATGCGGCTCCGTGTAGGGCACACTCGCCTAACCCATGGCCACCTCATAACCAGGGCTGTGGCGGGTGTCTGGCCTCTCACAGTAAGCCACATCCTGGAGGAGTGCCCTGGATATGAGGATATACTAAAGGTCATGGGTTTGCATAAAAGGGACCTGCCTGAGATGCTCGGAGACGACAACTCATCTATTGAAGCTGTCCTAAACACGATGAAAACAACACACCTCATAGATCTAATTTAATCGAGTTAAAGGCGTCAAAAATCTTTGTCATTGGACGCCGATAAATAAAAACTATTCTATTCTATTCTATTTAAGTTGGTAAAAATTTCAGGGTATATAACATTTTCTCTCGTTTGGAATTAATAAAAATTGATTTTCTGAATTCCCAACAATCTGATAGCAAATCAATTCCTACAGATTTAAATGTTTGCCCCTGCGATTAATTTATTGTTATTGCATAAGAGAGCTGATTGGGAATTGCAAATTATTGGAATGGCAAGTCTGTAGCAATCAAAGGAATACTGGATACAAAAGCAACCTCCCCTATGGCTTTGAATGAGAAGAAAGTCATTATAAAGACATAAGTTGATGAAACACTCACTAAGAGAAAGTTTAGTTCCTGTTGGTAGGCGGCTGTAGTGAACTTAGGCGGTGCTAGCGGACGCCACCCGTCGGTACTACGTTGACTACTCTCCTCAACCGGCTGTTATAAGACGACGTATGCGCATTAGCTCCGGTACACAAAAATCAAGTTTTTTCTCTAAAAAAATGTAAAATTTGGAAGTTTGCAGAAACGTAAGGAATTCATTGAAAAAAATATATTGAAAATCGGTCGAGTAGTTTTTAAGATTAGCCCGAACATCAAACAAACGCTGTCTCTTTATGTATCTTTTTAATGACGACATTTCGGGACGTTCTTACGTCCCTTGATCAGGTCATAATATGCGAAATATAGAAAAGTTTCAACATCGTTTTAGTGTAATGTCTCCAGCAGTTTGCAAAATATCAAACAATCGTTATTAGGTTTCTTTGACGACCTTCGACCTCCTGAACCCTACAAACAACCTCTCAAACAAACAGGAGTGGATATACTCTTGGTTTGGCTCAAGGGACCTGTCTAACTCCGCTGACTTGGCTCCCGACTGAGGCGCCATATTTCTCATCCCTAATGTTTGACGACCTTCGACCTCCTGAACCCTACAAACAACCTCTCAAACAAACAGGAGTGGATATACTCTTGGTTTGACTCAAGGGACCTGTCTAACTCCGCTGACTTGGCTCCCGACTGAAGCCCCATATTTCTCATCCCTAATGTTTGACGACCTTCGACCTCCTGAACCCTACAAACAACCTCTCAAACAAACAGGAGTGGAGACTCTTGGTTTGACTCAAGGGACCTGTCTAACTCCGCTGACTTGGCTCCCGACTGAGGCGCCATATTTCTCATCCCTAATGTTTGACTTTATTTTACACACAAAGTTATCCCTTATTAGTTGCCATATTTACATAAACCTCCCGTAAGTTTAATTTGAACACCATATTACCTTCCTCCAACCAGATGTTTTCACTGGAAATCAGCCATGAACTCACACGGTTCATGAGATCTACGGACTATTCTCCATGGAACATACCTCCCTCAACTAAAAGTTGCTAGTTCCCAGTAATGGTTGTTAAGCTTGTTGCACCCATTCTAGTGTGTTCTAGTTTGACCTGTGCGATGAAAAGCGACTAGAAATTATGAGTGATGAGCATCGTTTGGCATGGCGTTGTCACTCATTACAGCCAGAGTGATAGCAATTTGCTTTTCCGCTGATAAAAAAAGACGACTAGCGCGCCCCTTAGGTCTTCGAATTGAAAACAATTGTCCTTGAGCGTGGCGCTCTGTGGCCTGCTCAATTCGCAGCTCAGAAGTGTTCAGTGTGCAGAAGCTTAAGAAGACCCTTTTTTTGAGTTTGACCAGGACTGGAAGGAGACATGAAGTTGGCACTGGCCTCGAGACCTCTCCTAATGGACATCTGACCCCAGAACATCGATCCTCCAACCCCCCCCCCCCCCCCCCCTCCATTCCTCCCACTCACTTAACACTAATTGAATGGTGGATGTTCCTCGGCGGTTCTCTCCCTTCAACCGTATATTGGTTTGTTCTTAGTCCGTTCCGTAAGACGAGGTATCAAAACGGAACAATTCATGAAGAGCACATTATGTATCGAATGTAACAGACGACAGTCAACTCTGTTTGAAACTATTGTGTCATCCTCAGTGGAGATTATAGCAAAGTGGACTATAATCTCTAACTCTTCAGTTTCCTCTTCCTCGTTGAGTTTTCCTCTTAAAACAATATATTGCATATGTACCACTGATGATGAATTCTTGCCAAGATCGCTTCCTCAGGATTGTCTTCAGTTCAAAAAATGTCTTTGAAAAAAATGTGATAGTAAGATGGTTAGGTTAGGTTTTATGACTCATGCCCACTACCAGAGCGCTCTTTCGTCACTCTGGTGGACATGAGCCCTACTCTACTGTGGGAGTCCTAAATTTTGCCTACCCTATATTTTTATTAAGAGTACCTGACATCGTACAGTTGCTTAACGTCCCATCCGAAGGACGGCGTGCTTAAGTTTATTTTACCTCCCACATAAAATAAACTAGGGGCCTCGTTCGGGTTTCGAACCCACGATCTTCAGCTCAGAAGACAAGCACGCATACCACTGAGCTACCGGCGCCCTCTGTGATAGTAAGATGTTGTGGAACGAGATTTCTCATAGAATTAAAAGACGTTGTCTTCCCATTGTTTTTTGTTGTTGACCAGAACCGGTTTTCACAACGCAACTGCGTCCTATCCACACAGCGTTGTCTGGCCAGTTGTCCTTTAACCACTACACTGTGTGGGTGGGATGTGCCACTGATGATGACACTGTTGCATTGGAAATCGTTTTCTGGTCAAAAATAAAACTGTGGGACTACAACGTCTTTCATTTCTATGAGAAGATGTATTTTAGTTTCCAGCTGTACCAAGTATAGAGGCAGTGCAATCATCTTATTAAAACCTTAATAACTAAAAAGAGTCGATTGGTTATAGAGGGAGAGGGAAAACTTAATTATTTCGTACTGGGGAAGTACATTGCTGGTGATCCATGGACAACTTTTCTTATATATTTTTATTTCTAATTATATTTCATAAATTAATTAAATGTACTTAAATCCACTAAGTAATTAAATATAAATGTTCTCAGAATCTGTAAAATTTCCTTTTTACTTTATTAATTTTTCGTTTGATCTAAATATCACCCTTTAACTTAATGCCAAGTTTCAGGAATATAGCTCCAATGGTTCCCACGATAACTGGAAGGACAGGCACTTCAAAAAAAAAAAATCCATTCCCCCCCCCCCCCCCCCCCCCCAAAAAATGTATTTGACTAAGTTATCATTTTCTCTCTTTGAAACAAATTTGCCGATTTCATAGAAACTCAGGGTCTTCTCACAACTAAATTTTGGTAATCAGTATAGACAGAACCAACTTTCATACATTACTCCTGGCCCATAATAAAAATGATATCTCATAAATTTTTTATTATTTAATCAGTGCTTTGAAACTTAGATCATTCATTGTTAATAAATAATGTACTTCAACTTACATATTATATTGATATTCAATACCTACATCCCCACTCCATATTTACTGTCTTTGTTACATTATTATTATTATTAATTTGTAATTACTTACTTTATTTATTTATGTTTTTTATTTAGTTTGTTATATGTGTCGTTATTGTTTTATATGTGTATTCCTTTATATGTGTTATTATTATGTTAATATTGTAAATGTAATGGTCACTGACTCAATTGTATAGGGGTCATCCCTTTAAACAATAAAAATTATTATTATTATTTATAACTAAATTTCGGTTTTATACAGTTGAGCCCCTTTAATTCCGCCCTGTTACATAACTTCCCCTATACTTTTTATAGTAGCTGATGAAGTAAAAAAAACTTCAATAAAATATATTTTTTATATAGGAAAAGCGTCATATAGTGAGCAGATTTGTTTTTTTAATCTCTGTTTTACATTTTTTTTCTATTTTTTATTCTCTCTTTTTCCAGTATAAAGGTTTAAAAGAGGGCGTGTGTAACAGGAGTGGAAACGTTACAGGAACTCGCCTAATGAATTAATTACCGTATTTGTACAAAAGGGGCCTGGGAGGAGGTAGGGGAGGTGAACATGAGAAGAGGAAGGGCCCATCCTCATTCTGTAGTGGGCCCATCGCGGCACAGCCACCCATTAGCCCCCCCCCCCCCCCCCCCCCCTGAAATTTCATTAGAAAACAAAGCTGTGTGCCGGTTCAGAGGCTACTAAAATCTCTTTCATAGCGGCTCAGCTTTATTCTAAGTACCGCACCTGTTTTTTGTATGTAGAAGAGCTGCAGGATTCACAAAAGAAATTATAAAATATCCTTCAGATATTCTTATTTTGAAACTAGCAGTCTATGCGGGCGTTGTTCAGTTAGGCAATTTAGACAGGTTGGTAACTCAAATCAGGTTAGTAACATTATCTGCCAGATTGGTAACTTTAATTCAACATAGAAGACTAAGAATAAAAATTTTAAAAATGCGTTGAATCACCGGCATTGTACTTCCCCAACATGAATTAATCATTCAAGTTTTCGCTCTCCATTCGAGAACTATTGAACTGAATTGTATCAATTATTTCAGTCTTTGTGTTAAGCCATTCCCCTAATCCCCCCTTCCGTTTGGCCGATTTCACTGAATTTAAATCTAATCTGATTTTGGCCGATATCAAATTAAGAAAATTAAGGCCACTTTACTTCGGAATCTAACTACATTACACCACTTATATTTAAAACCTAGTCAAAAATCTCTTCAAATAAAAATTGTAAAACAATTAAAAAGCACAATTTTTTTTAAATTTTCATAAATTTTTAATAATTTGTTTTTCTTATATAATGGAGAAAATAACTCTGTTTTCAGTAAAAGCAGCTTCTCTTTTTTCTCCCAATTTATTGTAAAAAAAAATTTTTATAACATTGTCAAACGTTTCGGGACAAGTCCTCCCATCATCAATGACTAGAAAAAAACAATTAACAAGTAAAATAGAAATGTGTATAAAAGTTATAACAATGCAAAACATTTATAATGCTCTATTTACCAAAATTAAAAACAGGAAATTTTTTTATTTTTTATGTGACAAAGTAAGGATTAAAATATGACCTGACTGTCAGTAGAGTATGAGAATAATCTCTAGGACAGGATACATAATTATCCTTGAGAGAGCGCCGGTAGCTCAGTGGTATGCGTGATTATCTTCTGAGCTCAAGAACGTAGGTTCGAAACCCGACCGAGGCCCTTAGTTTATTTTATCTGGGAAGTAAAATAAACTTAAGCACGCCGTCCTTCGAATAGGTTGTTAAGTTATGGTCCCCCTACTCGTTAAAGACCCCTGCCCTAGATGAATAAAAATTTAGGGTAGGCAACATTTAGGACTCGCACGGTAGAGTGGGGCTCATGTCCACCAGAGTGACGAAAGAGCGCTCTGGTAGTAGGCGATATGACTCGTAGTTAAAGCCCGGGCTTGAGTCATAAAACCTAACCTAACTTAATTATCCTTGTAATAGAGATATCCGATCAACTTAATTTGAATTATTTCAAGTTCATGGGATGAACCTACAGTTATGGGAGGAGAAAACAGGGTTGGTATATTCTAGCTTACTGCGGGCATAGCATCTTGATATACTGAAGTAATAGTTAATTTTGCATATTTAGGTGTTACTAAGTGAGAATATGGTCTTTATAGTAATGTTGAGTCTGTTTGTGAAGCCAAGTCTAAAGGGAGGCACTTGAGAACACTTCACGACACTCCTGGGAGGGCGAGGTCCTATGAAATAGACCCAGCTGAGGGAAGTTCCCTTCGTTATATCCAACCTGAAGGTATGTGTCATATGGGGCGGGCCACTCCGTTCTTTAGCGACTTGACTCGTAACTTCGCAGCCACAAGCAGATTGGTGACATCGTCCCACGAATAGGCAGCGCGTGATTCTGTTGTAAGAGCAGAGGGCAGCCCTTTTAAGAGATGCAAGAGCCTATCGAACTGTCCCTATGGCTGCTCTATAGGTTCTAACCATAGCCCCCTCCCTCATAGACTTGGTCTTGTATAGGGATGTGGCATCGTACCGTTGTTGACGCAACCTCGTTTGGAGTAGATATTGATGAGTCCTACCACTGGAAGAAGAGATGCGCGGTTAGTCCAAACCAGAGCGTTGCGAGGACATCGTCCAGAATTGGATAGTTGATCACGAGACCCTACGTGTGTACAGCCTGATCGCCGGAATGTCCCGAATATTATTAAGTCATGGCGACTTCTACTTCTGTAAGAGGAAGAACACCCCGAACTGTTCGTGCGGCAGCATCGAGGCTGCAGAACATGTAGTCCTCTGTACGACGAAGCTAGGGTGGAGTTGATTCAAGGGCGTAATGGATCTACGGAAGGTGGTGACGGAAACCGACGACTACCCGATGTTCAGCCTGACGGGACCAGAACAAGCACTGTCAGATGGGCTGAGAACGACTGAATGAGCGCAGATTGTTCCGACGATAGCCGGTCCCATCCCCCATCCCTTGATCCCTAGCTCCTCTCCCCACTTTAAACAGGGTGATATTGCTACCTAGCAAGGTACACCCTTCTTTAAAAATAAATATTAAAAAAAATAAAAAGGTACAAAATATATGTAGCATATATGTCATAGGATAATAACAGTTGTGAATCCGGAAAAAGGCATTTTGCTGTAAATATGTCTCAACTGAGTCCCTAATTTAGTCAATATGTTGATTAAAGTTCTGAGGCGTCCTTATTTTAATTTCTTATGCAAGGTAGGATCAAATTTTCAACCTTTCGGATACAAAAGTATAGCGGTTAACTGAGACCCTAATTTCTCAATGTGTTTCTGACTGCTTGACCTCAATATAAATATATGCGGTACGGTCCAATTTTCAGTGTTTCCAAATATAATTGGTATTTATCAAAATTTATTTTACTCGAAAAAAAGCTTTATTTTAGCCGTTTTTCAAAGATTCTAAGAATCATAGATACATAGGTAAACTGACTGTTTATTGGGATTCCGCTTAGTTTATAATAACGGATAAGTTGTTATATACGATTTCTACTGTATTACCCATATGGAGGAAATATTCGCTCTACTAAACATGGCTATTTGGTAGACCATATCTGTAGCAACTTAGTCTGATATATGGTACGTTGAATAGTACATTTGTGTCCCATCATGGGAAGTTGGTTGAAAACCAGCTGTCACCCCTGTGGCTAGATTTACGTTCATACTTTCCGGTAAAACGTTCGGCTATCTCACCAAACGGAACTGGTGAATTGGATGCCCACTTCTCGTTTGTGCGGAGACTGGGTGAAAATTTTGTGGACGGGAAAGCTCTTCATTTTCCGTCTTTTGGTTGGATTCAGTGAGCAGTATAAATATCATGGAGTTTTTCCTGTCCCAGTTATATAATCCGTCAGAAATTTGATGCTCAGTTTTCACCGCCATGTCTTGTTTTCCGAGCTGTCTGTGTGTGTGTCTGCGTGTGTGTGTGAAGCTAAGGGATAAGCTTAGTAATTTAAACAAGAAAATACAATCTCCATAGTTAGTAAACAAAAACAACCTTCCCTCCCTAATAAATATTGTCATAGCTGGTATCCCCCCCCGGTACTGTCAATTTAACCAATGTAGAATTTAAGAAAGAAGATTATAATTTGTTGAATAAGGGTTTGAAATTTTACACCCCCAGTACCCTCGATAAAAATTCAATTTTAAATCTAATTTGTTCTGTTGAATGTGTCCCATTAATAAGTAATTCTGTTAAAAAAGAATGTTCTGTTATTTTGAATCAAAGCATCACTACTAAATCAGATATTTCTCAACGGAAAATCAACCCCCTACAAAACACCCTTAATACCAAAGAATCTAAAATTAAGGTTAATAATTTAGTTGTAACTAGAGCGGACCAGTTGACGATCATATTGGCCAAACATGAATATATAAATAAAACTATGCAATTCATAAACCAAAATAATTGTCATTGGTTGTTGTCCTGAAGGGAGAGATAAAAGGATCGGGATCTAGTAACTTTCTGCTGG
Organism: Aradus depressus; assembly: GCA_963662175.1. Lineage (NCBI taxonomy): Eukaryota > Metazoa > Arthropoda > Insecta > Hemiptera > Aradidae > Aradus > Aradus depressus. Next base: position 39,399,546 of record OY759222.1, read on the forward strand.
ATATGGGATTTAAATTGTAGCATTTGGAAGATATAGGAAGACTTCTGGCAAGATATCGTTTGATAGATGAAGGAGCCTAGAATATATTTTTGACGAGAGGATGGGAAGAACCATTTTAGATCTGTATATGAACCAGTAGTCCGTGTCTAAGATGAATCTTAGAAAGGATTTCATGACTCGCTTTAGTTTCATGTCGAGCTCACTAGAGAGTCCTCCATACGCTAGGTAAGCATAATGAAAATAAGATGAAACAAGCGAGGATTCCAACAGCTGACGGGTTTTAGTGTGGAGGTGGTGACGAAGGCGTTTGAGGATGTGGAGTCATCTAATCTTAATGGAGGAAAGTCTGTGAAGGAGTTAAGTAGTCTGTGGTTTCCTATTACAATAGCTTTAGTCTTGTCAGCGTTCAGTGTCAGTCCATTCTTAGTAGCTCAGTCAGTAATGCCATCGATGTCCTCCATCATCGATTTGGGTGTAGAGAGACGGTGAACTATGGCATAAAACCCGCGCATTCTAGTTCTTAAAAATAAAATGCTCTCTGTGAGTTGGTCTGAGACAAGATATCTATAAACGGTTTAGGTTTTCTTTGCCTCTGTTTTTCCTATTTTCTCCCCTCTGGGTTTATATATGGTTTATGATCTTCCCTTGACAAATCCGTCTGTATGTCAGCCATCAGGCGGACAGACAGGAGAGTGCACTGTTTTGAAATTCTCCTCAGCTCTTCCACTAAGCCTCTCCCCCCTCAGTGACAGGACTACGTCAAAGAGGTAGCCCCATCCTGACAGCTCTGAAAGCCCCTGTCTTAGATTAGCCGTTTCTATATCTCGGGGGCTCCTGGAAGCCGGGACTCCTTCTGATCCCCTCTAAGGACGTGTCTTTGACGTGACTTCCAATCCGGTCTCAATTAGGTTCTACCCTACTAGGAGACTCAAACCAAGGAGCGTCTTTAGCGTCCATCTTGGAATGGAATCAACTGTAATGTAGTTGTTTTTTGTTAATTCCACTAAGGAGTTAGTTATATTAGTTTAGAGCTAAGAAGAGATCTCCGCCCCTCAAGAGAGGGAGGATAAACACAGTTAGGTTATCCAAATCAATTTCACAGACTATCCATTTTCTTTATACATATTCCTTTTCGCCGAGAGGTCCACTTATTTTCGTCCATTTTTTTTAAATGGAATTCATATTAAAATCTATGTATTTGGTAATATAACTCTTTTGGCTCTAAATCTGGGTGATAAGGAGTTGGCAAACATCAGAAAAGAAAAAATTACTTGTCGTAAAAGAGATCGATGGAGACAAAAGAGCAAAAACTGGAGGAAACAAGAGACACAATTTTTAAGTGTAAACAGAACAGAAAATGTCCCCGAGTATAAGTAGAGCGTGCCCAAAAAAACTCTCAGATACTAAAATTCGGACAGATTTTTCTAAACATATAGAGCTATATGAATTATATATTCCTCATATGTGATAGTAAGATGTTGTGGGACGAGATTTCTAATAGAAATAAAAGACGTTGTCTTCCCACTGTTTTATTTATACCAGAACCGGTTTTCGACGCAACAGCCTCATCATCAGTGGTTCATCCACTCACACAGCACAGCGGTTGGAAGATAACAGTTATCTTCCAACCGCTGTGCTGTGTGAGTGGATGAACCACTGATGATGACGCTGTTGCGTCGAAAACCGGTTCTGGTATAAATAAAACAGTGGGAAGACAACGTCTTTTATTTCTATTAGAATTATATATTCATATTTGCCCAGAGACGCTCCATTCGTATGCCCCATACAAACAGAAAAAATGTTTTCATGGATGTCCATCTCACTTAAGACCCTATTACCCGAAAATCGAACGTTGGGAAGATAGCCTAAATTTCGTGAAAGTGACAGAGAGGTCAGGCTCAACTCCACCAGAGCGACGAAAGAGCTCTCGGGTAGTAGGCGATATGACCTCGTATTTAAAGCCTGGGCATAAGTCAAAAAACTTAATAAGTGTTGACAAAAATATAGTTATGATCATGATATGTAGTTCGGAAGAAAATTCATGTAACCTTATTAATGTGTTTTGAGAGAACATAACGAATCGGTGCCACAAAGATCACCTATATTCTATATTTTATAATAATTAACGTACGTAAGTTCACGGGAAACTCATTTATGGATTTCTGTTCGTTAATTAATCTGATATCGCCCAGAGTACATAAAATTAAGAGGAGAACCTAAATTTTCATTTTGGAAATATGTAACGTTTATAATATTAGTTATGGATGAAAAGAGGAGAAAGGGCCTGTTACGTGTGCAGCTTAGGGACTTAGTAAGCCTATAGAAACCGAAGAGTTGGCAGTCAGCTCTCAGGGTTTCTCCAAGCCCCCGAACTTGAAGGGCCCTATAGAAAATTTCCCTGACTCATAGAGAGTGGGTCTAATCCCTAGTATTAATACAATCACTTGGAGGACATAGTTAACCTAACTCCTCTGAAAGGGTCATACAACGCCAGATTAGGTCCTAATATAATTCCCCCCTCCACCGTTACCTATTCACCTAATGGCTCTTAATACCAACTAGAAGCTTACAAAATTAGCTCTTATAGGAGGATTTAGGATGATGTAGAGTGGGCGGCAGCTCCCTTCCCCGAAGAGACTCTTAGCACAAAGTAAGTTTCACTTTTAGACTTTTGAAGTTTACAGAGGGGGGGGGGGGGGGGGGGGGGTGAAGTTTTCAGTTAAAATATCAGATAAAGTTTGGTTAATGAAACTTGACAGGTTATTATGTCTGGGAGCCCTCCTACATGGTCAGTTAACTAGAGCACTCTGGCGGTAAAAAACTATTATTACAATGAAAATTGATTAAAAAAATTAACCAATTAAATCTCCCTCCAAAACTCAATATTTGATATTATGAATGGCTGATGTAGTGAGATGTGATTATTTCACAGGTTGTCAAATAAAATATAGTCTGACCTCTCACAGATTTTTATTAGTAGTGGTAGCTAGCCGGCTTTCGAGGTTTCCCTCATCATCAGGCAGTCTGATAAAAATTTAAAAAACATTTTTGAATAAAACTAAATAATTTTATAATAAAAAAAAATAAATAAAACAATCTAAAACTTTAACAATTTAAAATATCATGGATGGGGACAGACGAGTTATTCCTGTCCACCATCTGAGTCACAACACAATATTTGATGTGCATAGGATCTTAGGAATCTTCATACTAAATTTTGTGAATGTATTCATTACATTGGCAGTTATTATAATTTTTGTGGATGTATTCATTACATTGGCAGTTATTATAATTTTTGTGGATGTATTCATTACATTGGCAGTTATTATAGTTTTTGTAGATGTATTCATTACATTGGCAGTTATTATAGTTTTTGTGGATGTATTCATTACATTGGCAGTTATTATAGTTTTTGTGATAAGTCCCTCCTCCCTTTGTCCGAATTGGCTGAAAATCAGACTAGATACAGATATAAAACAAGACATGTTTTTTAATTCATTTTTGAATAGGAGAGCCGTAAAATGAGATTCCGGCGAAAACTCAACATCGAACTTGCCAGCTATACAAAGTATTGGAGAAGTTATGTAATCTGCCAGATATACGAAGTGGACTTTTCACAGGAATTTTATGTTTTCCCGACCCTCTGATTCCTAATGCATAACATGTCTTGTGTGTTTGTATCTTTGAATACGATATATCGAGTTGAAATGGATATACCGGCACGCAATGTCATATCTGTATCCAGAACCTCTCAAGGACGATACATGTTGACATCAGTCAAATCGATCAGAGGGAAGGGAGGGGATTAGGGGGGCTCAACTCAATAATGATAATAACTGCCGATGTAATAATTGTATCGACATTGTTGGTCAACTATTGATTAAAACGGTCGATTGGTGTTAGAGGGGAGAGCGAAAACTTTCCTGATCAATCTGTGCTGGGGAAGTACATTGTCGGTGTCATTTACTGATTTAATATGTGTATATAAGAACCACCTTTCTTACTTCCCCAGCTACACGAACCAGCACGAAATTTTATATGTGAACCAGAACCCTCTAACGACGACATCTATTCATTTTCAGCCAAATCGACCAAAGGGAAGGAAGGATTAGAGGGAAGGCTTAACGTAAATACTCTTATAACTGCCGATGTAATGACTGTCTTGACACAAATAAGAGACACTTTTGACATTTCTTGGGTATCGTTCCCTTGCCTGCTGCATATGTCGACACTCCGGCATCTCGTCCTCCGGTTGAAACGCGTCGTTGAACGGATGAAATGCTCTCCAGACTCCAGACTCCAGACAGTTGTACAGAGTCCTGATAGATCGACTCCAGGACCACACCACAATCCCTGCCCATCTTCTCTCTAAATGGCAGCTTAATGAAAATTTACGCCCTTTTAACCCCCTTTATTACGTTCCCTTCTTCTAAAACCCAGGTTTCTTTATTAGCCCTCCTTAGGAGGTTGGCGATATGACCTAAGTATGGACTAGGCCACGAGTCACAATACAGTGAACGCTCTCTTAAACTAAAATTGACATTCAATTATTAGATTATCAATTATATATAGAGCCACGTGTATTTACGAACACATAATAATTCCGTAACTCACGAATCTTTCATGTATTTTTATTGTACATACATATGTACATTGTATTTATAATGAAGGGAACGCTAATACAATATTTATTACTTCACTAATATTCTATAAATAAATTATAATAAATACATAGTTGAAAATCAAAATTTATAAAAAATGTTTCCTAGAATAGAAAAACAAAGGTACCGTCCCGTGGCACAACAATATCGTCTTATCGGGAAATGAACACTTAACTAGTAAAGTCAACGTTTAATTTTTTTCCACAGAAACCCTCTCCTATTTATTTTTCCTTTACACCACTTCTATTTTTCTCAGTTTTCATTTGATTCTCATAGTGAAAAGAGTCGTTGTATCGTTTTTCAGACGTATGAACACTAGAAGTGGTGGGACTATGCAGCACGGAACTGTGTTGTGTTAGGGAAACAAAAGAAAATTACCGATTTTTTTAACAAATAATATTTTTAGAATTTTAGATTTTGTTTTATTGTCAATTTAATAGATAAATGTTATCAACAAAATACATAGGTACGTGTTTTATTCCTTAGCTCTGCTTTAATTGATATATTTTTTCTCATTAATTGATGATTTCCGTTATCCGGCGTTTTATGTTATCCGGGGTCACGCGGTCCCGGCAACTCCGGATAACGGAGAGTCTACTGTAAATAACTAGTACATACTATGTGGGTGCCTACCGTTACCTGGTACATACTTCATAGTGCTCACCATTGTCTAGTAAATAATAAATAGATAAAACAAACTTATTTTTTGAAATATTGTCTATTCCACTAAAGATATATATACATATATAACTACCGGTTTCGGCTTTATACCATCGTCAGGTCTAGTTATGAACTAAGTCAGTTTGCAGAGAGCGACCCTTCAAATACATCTCAGGTCAAAGGCTATTAAAACTTGGGAGTCCCCCGGCTGTACCGTTAGCTAACTCATGAAATATTTCTTAACAAAACCTAGTTCTAAATTTACATAAAACAATGTCACTAGACTAATCGTGGAAAAATAACAAATAAATAAGTACAAATACAAGTAAATAATAAAAATAGAAATAAAATTAATAATAATGTTAAGATTTAGATAACTTGAAACATATATGTGGAACCAAATATTAATAACAGATAATACAAACATATATGTGGAAACAGAACTGGTTTAGGCTGTTAACAAAGGGGAATAGTTGAAATAAATTTGGTCATTCATACAAATGTTCCTTTTGTTAGCTTTATTTATTTCTAATTGCTCTAAGCTATTAAGTAGCCTGCTTTTTGGGCAATAATGGAGATATTTGATGCCTGTAGATGGGTCGAAAGTGTGGCTATTGTCAATTATATGGGTCGCGAATGTAGAACGGTTTCCTCGGTTCTTTATTTCGGCCGTGTGTTCTTTAATTCTTTCCCTAAAACGACGTCCTGTCTGTCCAATGTATAATTGACTGCACGTCGCACACTCTAGACTATAAACACCGCTTTTATTTTCAATATCTGTTTTGTCCCTACCTCTCTCTAGGCACTGGCTTATGGGATTGATAGTTTTAAACCCGATATTGAAACCTTCTTTTGTCAACAAAGTCCATAACAAAATAAAATTCACGTTGGAAATAGGAGGTCAAACCATAAATTTTCTGGACTTGGAGATCAAAATTAATAACAAGAAATTCGAATTTAGCATTCACAGAAAACCGACTACAACAGACACGGTAATACACCCATCTTCTAACTGTCCTTCCAGTTACAAATACGCGGCCTTTTATTCCATGTTCCACAGAGCCTACTCCATTCCAATGACCCAACAATCAAAAGATAAAGAACTTAAGATTATTAAGGAAATAGCCAAAAACAATAGCTACCCACAAAAAACAATAAATAAAATTGAAAAGAAGTTCAAAAATCATAATTTTAGGAACAAACTGACCGAATTAGAAACACAAAATAAAGTTTATAATAAATGGGTCAGCTTAACTTACCACGGAAAAATTTCAGAAAAAATAGGTAAAGAGTTGAAAAAAGAAGGTTTCAATATCGGGTTTAAAACTATCAATCCCATAAGCCAGTGCCTAGAGAGAGGTAGGGACAAAACAGATATTGAAAATAAAAGCGGTGTTTATAGTCTAGAGTGTGCGACGTGCAGTCAATTATACATTGGACAGACAGGACGTCGTTTTAGGGAAAGAATTAAAGAACACACGGCCGAAATAAAGAACCGAGGAAACCGTTCTACATTCGCGACCCATATAATTGACAATAGCCACACTTTCGACCCATCTACAGGCATCAAATATCTCCATTATTGCCCAAAAAGCAGGCTACTTAATAGCTTAGAGCAATTAGAAATAAATAAAGCTAACAAAAGGAACATTTGTATGAATGACCAAATTTATTTCAACTATTCCCCTTTGTTAACAGCCTAAAGCAGTTCTGTTTCCACATATATGTTTGTATTATCTGTTATTAATATTTGGTTCCACATATATGTTTCAAGTTATCTAAATCTTAACATTATTATTAATTTTATTTCTATTTTTATTATTTACTTGTATTTGTACTTATTTATTTGTTATTTTTCCACGTATTAGTCTAGTGACATTGTTTTATGTAAATTTAGAACTAGGTTTTGTTAAGAAATATTTCATGAGTTAGCTAACGGTACAGCCGGGGGACTCCCAAGTTTTAATAGCCTTTGACCTGAGATGTATTTGAAGGGTCGCTCTCTGCAAACTGACTTAGTTCATAACTAGACCTGACGATGGTATAAAGCCGAAACCGGTAGTTATATATGTATATATATCTTTAGTGGAATAGACAATATTTCAAAAAATAAGTTTGTTTTATCTATTTATTACAAGTTTCCACAATATGTCCGCGTTTCTCAACTTAGAAGTAGTAAATAATACCTGTGCCGCCGGCCGTTGCTAGCACTGTATAAAAGACTAAATATTGTGTCTATAACGCACCAGAAAATCCTCTGGTGCCCGTAACATCTGTTTTTTTTTTTTCGTTTTCAAAATTGTGAATTTTTAGCTATAACATAATGTTTCTTTTTTAATGATTATACAATGCCCTTTTCTAGTGCCATGTATTAAGGAATATAAACTAGAAGTGAGACAAATGCAATAACTGTTTAATGCCCGGGCATGGCATGAGATGGTATGAGACAAAACCTCTTCAACACAAACTACATTTTCTTATAGTCGGTCCGCTGTAAGACTTGCACAGAAATAACGGGGTTTCTTGGGGCTTTACTGTCGGAAACCTATTAACCCGAACTGAGATGGGCAACATCAACTGTGGCTTATGTATCGTTACATTACTGGTTTACAGCTTGAGACGAGTTAGTGCCTAGCGGCCGAAAAGACTGCACTCTGATACAGGGCTACTCGGGGCGGGTCTCTTCCACTCGCATCGCTCGCTTCTCACTGGAGATATAAGATAAACATATATTATAGAAATAATAAATGTTTTATTTTTAACTAGAATTGGTTTTCAACGTAACTGCGTCATCATCAGTGGTACTATGACATACAGGCTACAGAGTAACAAAATAAAAGTAAACTTGCATATTTACCTTCCGTGTAATGTGATGTTTCATTGATTTTTTTATAGTGTGCATAAATGATGTATTCCCTCCCTTTGAGCTAGCTGTCAGTGTTCCGTTAGACACCAGACTATACGGGTTGAAGAGGAAGTTTCATTTTATTTTATTTATACCTTGCTGCTTCAATGGTGTCGCTAGTATTTCTCCACATTTATATTTTATATGTATTCATAGATGTGCCACTGATGATGATAAACGTCTATATTAAATAGTTCAGAGAGGACTCTCACTGATGGCTCTAACGTACATTTTGTCCTACATAAAGTATTAGATATAGTTGGACATGTTTAGTCTCAACACAAACTAGCTTATTTTGTGGGGGGGCTCTGCAGATGTCGCCATTGAGAGGAAGGAGGGGGGGGGGCTGAAATAAAATTTACTAACAGAGCTGTTTGGAGGACTTCTTACTGCCAGACTCCACTGTACACTGTCTAGATACAACACCGTATTTCCTTTAAACACATTTTCTGGCAAATTTCCAACAATTTTTTACCGAGACCTCACATTTTTCTAAGGGCGTAATCAGGGAAGATACATCCCCCCACTCCCTCGAAATTTCTCTCTTTATCAATTTTTTAATTTAATAAAAACTATAATCGAAAAAAAAAAAAAAAAAATGGATGTATATGTTGGAGGAAGGATTTTCTTGATTTGAGACCAGTTCATATAACTTCAGTAAGGTCATGTTCAAGGTGTGCTTGTCTACTGAGCTCCTCAAGATCGCGGGTACGAAACCCGGCCGGAAGTGATAGGTAATCAGAATTTTCCCTCTCCGACTGTGTGTACTTCAGTGCGTGACAAGGTTCTCTTGGAGAAGAAATATCTTCGTCTCCACCGAAACATATTTTTAGTTTGACAGTCTCATGTGTTAATGAGTTTTTTTTTTTTTTACTTGAAATAATTTTATCACATTTGAAAAATGGTGAGCTTTTTAGATAAACTTCAATTATAGGGCCGGAGTGGCTATGTGAGGTAGTGCGTAGCGGGCTTTGGTTGCATGGACTCACCACAGTTGCGGGTTTGAATCCCGTCTGTGAGAGAATTTTTTTCATAGATAAAACCAGTGGTACCAAAATAAAAATGGGCTACACACCCCGTCATCTAACAACCCAAAAGGAGAAATTTCTAAATAGGTAGGCGTTGAAAAAAAAAAAAAATAATAATATAAACTTAAATATAGTTAGTTACTAGCAGTAATACCCGGCGTTGCCCGGGGAACTTTGAACTTTCTCTCAATATCTCCTGTAAGTCTATTCAATCCTTCGACACCACATTCATGATGTTATAATTTTCGATTATTCATACGGAATATAGTCCTTCAACGCTAGTAAGTTTTTAAGACCCCTAGGCACCACAGCTAGTATGCGCCTTTCAACGGCGGAAACCCCAGCTAGTGAATACTTGGCATCGCTGGGCACCACAGCTAGTAAGAAGTTAGGAACGCTGACGGCGGACCCCACATCTAGTACGTAGTTAGGAACGCTGGGCACCACAGCTAGTATGTGCCTTGCGACGGCGAACACCACATTTAGTACGTAGTTAGGAACGCTGGGCACCACGGCTAGTATGTTCCTTGCAACAGCGGACCCCACAGCGAATACATAGTTACTACTACATGTGAAATTCATGACAATCCGATTACCCTTTAATCAATCAGCATTTTTTTATGCTTTGCTCCCCCCCCCCCCCTGTTAAATTTTTGAAGATGTCACATAGTGTATTTTTCTATTTGGCCATCAAGAATACTACATGAAAAATTCCATGACAATCCGATCATCCGTAAATGATCTATCACTATCTTCAAATTTACGCCAACCCCACAACCCCCCTCCCGTTCAAAACTTTGGGACGCCACACACCTTTTTTTCCTTTTTGGCTTTTAAAAATACTACATGTGAAATTTCATGACAATTCGACCATTAGTTAATGAGTTAGCACTATTTATATACTTAGGCCCCCCTTACTACCCCCCCTCCCGATCAAAATTTTGGGACGCGACATAGCCTATTATTCAATCGGGCTCAAAAGAATGCTACATGTGAAGTTTCATAAAAATCCGTCCAGCCGTATGGGCGTGATGCTGGAACAAACATACAAACACACAAACCCCGTTTCAGCTTTATTAATATAGACTTAAACGTTCCACTCAACATAGGGTACGTGACATCACCCAACACTCCTGCCAACTTCCTACTACCATCTCCAAAGCCCACTTATATTCCACATTTCTTCCTTGATAATGTTAGTAGAAACCAAACGGTAACTTATTTTATCATACATATGGAGTCTATCGAGCTCAGGATCGCCACTTAGAAATCTAGCCAAGGAACTTAGGTCAGATATTTTATTCGGGAAGATAAAAATAAATTTGAGCACGTCGTCCTTCGGATTAAACTTTAGGCTATGATCGAGGGCCTTTTTGTATGTCAGGTGCTCGATAATGAGTCCTATGTTATGTAACTAAACCTAGGTAGCTAAAATTTCACTTAGGTTCAAAAAACCTTGAGCACGTCGTCCTTCGGATAGGACTTTCCCGATATATCTAAATCTGTCTATCAGTTTTAACAAATATTAAATCTATAAACCGTTAAAAAGCAGGAAGTTTGAAGAATGGTATTTAGCCCGGCGTTTTTCGAAAAACATTTTTATTTCAATTTTTGTGTAGGATTCAGATATCCCGGTTGTTCATCAGTTTTAACAAATATTAAAACTAAAAACCGTTTAAAAGCGAGAAATTTGAAGAATGAGGTTTACCGAGCTCAGGATCGCCATTTCGAAATCTAGCCAAGTCACTTAGGTCAGATGTTTTAATCGGGAAGATAAAAATAAATTTTAGCACGTCGTCCTTCGGTTTGGACTTTAAGCTATGATCGAGGGCCTTTTCGTATGTCGGGTACTCGATAATTAGTCGTATGTTACGTATCTAAACCTGGGAAGTTGAAATTTCATTTACGTTAAAAATAACTTGAGCACGTCGTCCTTCGGTTTGGACTCTAAGCTATGATCGAGGGCTTTTTCGTATGTCAGGTACTCGATAATGAGTCGTATGTTACGTATCTAAACCTGGGTAGCTGAAATTTCACTTAGGTTAAAAATAAATTTGAGCACGTCGTCCTTCGGATGGGACTTCCCCGATATATCTGAATCTGTATATCAGTTTTAACAAATATTAATACTAAAAACCGTTTAAAAGCGAGAAATTTGAAGAATGGAGTTTACCGAGCTCAGGATCGCCATTTAGAAATCTAGCCAAGTCACTTAGGTCAGATGTTTTAATCGGGAAGATAAAAATAACTTTGAGCACGTCGTCCTTCGGATGGGACTTTCCCGATACATCTGAATCTTTCTTTGGTTGACCATCTTCGTTTCTGGATGCTGCCTATCTACCAACATAGCTGTATTAATTTGCAACAGCGGACACCACAGCTAGTACGAAGTTAGGAACCCTGGGCACCACATCTAGTATGTGCCTTGCAACAGCGGACCCCACAGCTAGTACGAAGTTAGGAACCCTGGGCACCACATCTAGTATGTGCCTTGCAACAGCGGACACCATAGCTAGTACGAAGTTAGGAACGCTGGGCAACACAGCTAGTAAGTGCCTTGCAACAGCGGACCTCACAGGTAGTACGAAGTTAGGAACGCTGAGCACCACATTCTAGTTTGTGCCTTGCAACAGCGGTCACCACAGCTAGTACGAAGTTAGGAACCCTGGGCACCACATCTAGTATGTGCCTTGCAACAGCGGACACCACAGCTAGTACGAAGTTAGGAACGCTGAGCACCACATCTAGTATGTGCCTTGCAACAGCGGACCCCACAGCTAGTACGAAATTAGGAACGCTGAGCACCACATCTAGTATGTGCCTTGCAACAGCGGACACCACAGCTAGTACGAAGTTAGGAACCCTGGGCACCACATCTAGTTTGTGCCTTGCAACAGCGGACCCCACAGCTAGTATGAAGTTAGGAACGCTGAGCACCACATCTAGTTTGTGCCTTGCAACAGCGGACACCACAGCTAGTACGAAGTTAGGAACGCTGGGCAACACAGCTAGTAAGTGTTTTGTAACAGCGGACCCCACAGCTAGTACGAAGTTAGGAACCCTGGGCACCACATCTAGTATGTGCCTTGCAACAGCGGACACCATAGCTAGTACGAAGTTAGGAACGCTGGGCAACACAGCTAGTAAGTGCCTTGCAACAGCGGACCCCACAGCTAGTATGAAGTTAGGAACGCTGAGCACCACATCTAGTATGTGCCTTGCAACAGCGGACCCCACAGCTAGTACGAAGTTAGGAACGCTGAGCACCACATCTAGTTTGTGCCTTGCAACAGCGGACACCACAGCTAGTACGAAGTTAGGAACCCTGGGCACCACATCTAGTATGTGCCTTGCAACAGCGGACCCCACAGCTAGTACGAAGTTCGGAACGCTGGGCAACACAGCTAGTAAGTGTTTTGGAACAGCGGACCCCATAGATACTACATAGTTAGGAACGCTGGGCATCACAGCTAGTAAATGTCTTGCAACAGTGAACCCCACAGCGAATACATAGTTACTACTACTACATGTGAAATTCATGACAATCCGATTGCCCTTTAATCATTCAGCATTATTTTTATGCTTAGCCCCCCCCCCCCCCTCCAAATTTTTAAGATGTCACATAGTGTATTTTTCTATTTGGCCATCAAGAATACTACATGTGAAATTCCATGACAATCCAATCATCCGTTAATGACCTATCACTATCTTCATATTTAGGCCTACCCCCATAACCCCCCTCCCGTTCACAATTTTTTGATGTCAAACACCCTATTTTTCTATTTGGCCTTTATGAATACTACATGTGAAATTTCGTGACAATCCGATGATCCGTTAATGACTTATCACTATACTTATACTTAGGCCCCCATCAATCCATCCTCCCGTTCAAAATTTTGTGACTTATACACCCTATGTTAAGTCGCGAGTTGAGTGTGGGTGAGTTCGGGAACACGCCGAGACAATCGATTTGTTGTTGATGAACTACTTGAGTGAGTAAGCAGTTGGTCGCCACGCGGGGTGGACTGAGTTCGTTGAGTTGGTCGCCACGCGGGGTGGACTGAGTTCGTTGAGTTGGTCGCCACGCGGGGTGGACTGAGTTCGTTGAGTTGGTCGCCACGCGGGGTGGACTGAGTTCGTTGAGTTGGTCGCCACGCGGGGTGGACTGAGTTCGTTGAGTTGGTCGCCACGCGGGGTGGACTGAGTTCGTTGAGTTGGTCGCCACGCGGGGTGGACTGAGTTCGTTGAGTTGGTCGCCACGCGGGGTGGACTGAGTTCGTTGAGTTGGTCGCCACGCGGGGTGGACTGAGTTCGTTGAGTTGGTCGCCACGCGGGGTGGACTGAGTTCGTTGAGTTGGTCGCCACGCGGGGTGGACTGAGTTCGTTGAGTTGGTCGCCACGCGGGGTGGACTGAGTTCGTTGAGTTGGTCGCCACGCGGGGTGGACTGAGTTCGTTGAGTTGGTCGCCACGCGGGGTGGACTGAGTTCGTTGAGTTGGTCGCCACGCGGGGTGGACTGAGTTCGTTGAGTTGGTCGCCACGCGGGGTGGACTGAGTTCGTTGAGTTGGTCGCCACGCGGGGTGGACTGAGTTCGTTGAGTTGGTCGCCACGCGGGGTGGACTGAGTTCGTTGAGTTGGTCGCCACGCGGGGTGGACTGAGTTCGTTGAGTTGGCACCACGCGGGGTGGACTGAGTTCGTTGAGTTGGTCGCCACGCGGGGTGGACTGAGTTCGTTGAGTTGGTCGCCACGCGGGGTGGACTGAGTTCGTTGAGTTGGTCGCCACGCGGGGTGGACTGAGAGTCTGGGTCGAGCCAGCTCGCGGTGTGCGGAATGGATTCGTCCTTATTACCACGCGGGTATAAGGTGAGTCGTTAGTTACCATGCGGAAGTGAGTTGGTTACTACCACGCGGGTATAAAGTCAGTCGTCTCTTAACAACGAGAGTAAGCAGTTGGGCACCACGCGGGGTGGACTGAGAGTCTGGGTCGAGCCAGCACGCGGTGTGCGGAATGGATTCGTCCTTATTACCACGCGGGTATAAGGTGAGTCGTTAGTTACCATGCGGAAGTGAGTTGGTTACTACCACGCGGGTATAAAGTCAGTCGTCTCTTAACAACGAGAGTAAGCAGTTGGGCACCACGCGGGGTGGACTGAGAGTCTGGGTCGAGCCAGCACGCGGTGTGCGGAATGGATTCGTCCTTATTACCACGCGGGTATAAGGTGAGTCGTTAGTTACCATGCGGAAGTGAGTTGGTTATTACCACGCGGGTATAAAGTGAGTCGTCTGTTACCAAGCACAGTAAGTGAGTGACTTGTGTAGTTCCCACGCGGTATGGGACTTATTATTGAACAACTGACTTTGTGTTCGTTACCACGCGGTTTTGTAATAAGGGTGTTGACCAAATAAATATATCTGTTGCTCTACTCTAAGTTCTCATTAACCTGTACCCAAACCCAACACCCTATATTGGCTTTTAAGAATACTACATGTGAAATTCCATGACAATACGACCACCCGTTAATGAGCTACCACTATATTTATACTTAGCCCCCCCCCCCCCCCCACAACCCCCCCTCTCGTTCAAAACTTTGGGTCGCCACACACCTTTTTTTTTTACTACATTGTGAAACTTCGTGACAATGCGACCACCCGTTAATGAGCTAGCTCTATATTTATACTTAGGCCCCCCCACAACCCCCCCTCCCGTTCAAAACTTTGGGACGCCACACACCTTATTTTTCTATTTGACCTTCAGGAATACTACATGGGAAATTTCGTGACAATACGATCAACCGTTAATGAGCTAGCTCTATATTTATACTTAGCCCCCCCCCCCCCCCTCAACCCCCCCACCCGTTCAAAACTTTGGGACACCACACATCTTATTTTTCTATTTGGCCTTCAGGAATACTACATGGGAAATTTCGTGACAATACGATCAACCGTTAATGAGCTAGCTCTATATTTATATTTAGCCCCCCCCCCCCCCAAACCCCCCACCCGTTCAAAACTTTGGGACGCCACACACCTTATTTTTCTATTTGGCCTTCAGGAATACTACATGGGAAATTTCGTGACAATACGATCAACCGTTAATGAGCTAGCTCTATATTTATACTTAGCCCCCCCCCCCTCAACCCCCCCTCCCATTTAAAATTTTGGGACGCCACACACAATATTTTTCAATTTGGCCTTTAAGAATACTACATGTGAAATTTCATGACAATCTGATCATCCGTTAAAGATCTATCACTATATTTATATTTAGGCCTACGCCCACAACCCCCCCTTCCATTTAAAATTTTGGGACGCCACACACAATATTTTTCATATTGGCCTTTAAGAATACTACATGTGAAATTTCGTGACAATCCGACCAACCGTTAATGAGGTAGGACTATTTATATACTTAGGCCCCCCTTACGACCCCCCCTACCGTTCAAAATTTTGGGACGCCACATAGCCTATTATTCAATCGGGCTCAAAAGAATGCTACATGTGAAGTTTCATGAAGATCCGTCCAGCCGTTTGGGCGTGATGCTGGAACAAACATACAAACAAACCCCGTTTCAGCTTTATTTATATAGATTATGACCCATACTCGGGCCTTAAGGCTCTTAACGCCTACTACCAGAGTGCTCTTTCGTTACTCTGGTGGACATGAACCCGACTCTACTGTGGGAATAGAAAATGTTGCCTAAATTTTTATTCACCTCGGGCTCGGGACCATCGCTCAACGTCCCATCCGAAGGGCGGCGTGCTTAAGTTTATTTTACCTCTCAAATAAAATAAACTAAGAGTGTAGGGTTTCGAACCCACGATCTTGAGCTCAGTAAGCAAGCAGGCATACCACTAAACTGGGACATCAAGCCATGGTCCCGAGCCTGTAAGATGTCAGGTAGGTACTCGTTAAAGACCCCTACCCTAGGTGAATAAAAATTTCGGACTCCCAGTGTAGATTGACAAAAGAGGAGCACCTTCGGATCCGTTAGTAGGCGATATGACCTCGTCGTTAAAGCCCGAGCAAAAGTCACAATAACTAAATATGTACAAGTACAGTATAAGAGACTGGATAGTAGTGTGTACCGGCATCATTTCACGTAAGGCTTACAAAAATTGAAATAAGTTTTGAAATAGTCATCGATGAATGATCAATGTGCTTCCCCAGGTCAAATTCTATCAATTTAGTTTTCGCTCTCCCTCTCAAACCAAATTGACTTACTAGGAACATCTGAAAGCTCAATTTCATGTCGATACATTATTATTTTTTACAGTACGTGGCTGAGCGTTCAACATAAGAGTTCATTTCAGAAATGTATACTTTTTTTGGGGGGTACTCCTGAACCCCTGAGGGGGTCGGTCACATCACCCTAGTTTGATCGGCGGGGAAATGGGTAACCTAGGGACGTAAGCATCCAATGCTCTTATCTCTTTCCGGGAAGCGCCAGGGTTCCTCCTTGCAGTTATTTCCCGTTCTCCATGGATCCAAAGATAACAAACCGTTCTGAAAAGACCCAGCCTCCCTTTCCTTGGCAAATCTAAGGATACTTCTCTAACCCATCCTTCATGAACTGCTGTCTCGTCTTCTTCTGCGCATTGATCGCAGGTTGGTCTATGTTGTGGAGGTGTTTATTGAATTGACAATATCCTCTGAGGATTCCTGTTAGTTGCAGAAACTCGCTCCTGTTGAGGTTCAGGATTATCCCTCATCACCTTGTGACTGTCTGCATATGGTTCTTACATTCCATGACTTCTCCAATATATCCTTAATAGTCCTTAAAGCCCTCACTGGAATTTCAAGTCTAGAGTACCTACGGAAAATGTTAAGGAAATTGATAATGGGATGTTGGTAAATATGCTTAGCTTTAAAATGGGCTTGCTTAAAAATTTATTTTCCCTGAGGGCGGGAATAGAGAGAAAGAATATCGTTTGGGATCATTTAAAAGTCAATGAGGGCGCACCTGACGAGCATGAGGTGTGTTGTTATAGACAGGAGAGTTCTGATGGAAACTAGAGAGGAACCGCAGGCTGGGAGGCGTATCCATGAGAAATGTTAACCAAGAGGAGGGGGGGGGGGGGGGGCTTATACAAGGTTTAATCAATCTGAGACCCTGATAAATAAATGTAAGAAGGAGAGTTTGTGTTAAACGACGGGTGTCCATTACAATTGCAAAGATCCCAGAAGCAGCCTTTCTCACAAATAAATCTAACGATAAAAGTCGAGTCTGGTGGCTGGGAGATGTTTTAAAGATGAGCCGTCCGGATTATCAGTTGTTGGAGCTTTCCTACAATTCTCCTTCCATCTCCAACCACTCGGAGATTAGAGTGGGGTGGGGAGGCCCCAACACCGCAGAGGATGTCCTCCTATAGAGTCCTTGGCAATCTTGAGGCTTTCTTTGCACACCCGAGAGTTGTTTTCCATAAAGAACCAGTAAGATGCAGGTACAGTGGAGGCTGGATGTAACCCCATCCTGTCTACGTACCCAGAAAGTCCTACCTTACTTTACGTACCATACGTGAAGCAGAAGACAAGAACCAGCCATTCTGGCTCCTCGTTTTCTCTTTACTGTCTCATCTCTCTGAATATTTTCTCTTTATTATTTGTCGGATATGTACAGTTATTTTTCCTTAGAATAAAATTGTTGGTTAGGAAAAGAAAAATATATTCCTTTCCCACACAAGATATATGTATATTTAGGGTGAGCGCTTTCTGTTGCTATACCATCCTCAGACCCTTTAAAAATCACATACAATATAATCAATGCAACAATGCAATTTATATATTAGTACATATTAGTATTTTAAATAATTGTAATTTTTAAAAAAATCTTCTCAAAAATTTATATTTTAAGTTCATCAAAAAATTATGAAATAAAAATTTCTTTTTTTTATTATGAAAAAACTTACTATTATTATAAAAGTGATAAAAATTATTATTTCTGTGGAGACGATAATATTTCTTTCTCGACAGAATCTTTTCACGTATGAAGTCATAGTCGAAGAGGGAGGGTGGATCTGTCCATCCGTCCATCCCATCCATTTTGTTTATAATTTCCAACAAAATTCTAATATTGTTGGTAGTTATGAATTATTTATTGCTTCATTTTATTGATAAAAGTGACTATGAAAAGGTCGTCCGTGAATACAATACGAATTAATCAATTACGTTTTCGCTCTCTCTCCAAAACAAATCGGCCGTTTGGGCTAAAACATAATATTTGACTAAGTGAACCCTTCTTCTGGTCACTATGAACGAGAGTTAGATTAATAGTGTCAAGAAGAAGGGTCATGAAAGTGTCCCGAAAAAAAAAAAAAAAAAAAAAAAAAGACACCTCTGGAAAAATGCCAGAAAAAATCAACATGCCAGAGAAGTTTAAGAAACACACGGCCTCATCAAGACCGGGACTGCGGTGGGGGGACGAGATGGTGGAGAGAATAGGGGATGGATGGTGCACAGTGGCCAGCAACAGAGAAAGATGGAACAAATGTGTTACAGTATTATTTAAGAAATAACTTTCATTTTTACTTATTACTTTTGTTTTGTTTTATCTTATTTTATTTTTATTTTATTTTTAATCAAGAAGTAACAGTTTTACTTAAGAAATAATTTAATTTAATTTAGGAATCGTCAAATTATTTTCTGATTTCTTCTGTTGAAAGAGCTGTAGACTCAAAACCTCCAAAAGGAGAGGCTTTTGTTCTAAAAGAACGTCAATAAAGCTATTTTATTGTATCTTATTTTTACGGCCTCATACTAACTTTTATATCGATACATTAATTACATCGGCAGTTATTAGGGTTGAAAACTGCGCATCGAATTTTTGACAGTTTACATAATTTCCCCGATACTTCGTACAGCTTGGAAAGTAATAATGACACAATTATACCTTACTTTCTACTAAATATAAACAACTATGTAAGTACATTAATACTGTTATTATTATATCTAAAATTATTACGAATGAATTAAATAAATTCAAAAATATAATATATTTTATATATATTAGGTATATACAATAAACTAAAGATACACTAAAAGAAATATTTAAAAAAATAGTTCCTGTAAAAGCAGGTTTAAAAAATAATACAAAATGAATTAATTATAATATGGTTTTAAATAATATAAATCTAATCCTTAAACTAACATTTATTTAACTTAAAAATGTAAACAAACATTTATTACAAAATATAATTAAAATTGTAAGTGACCCTTCATATTATTATACAAGAAAAACTGTTGTGTTTCTTTCTATTCAATTATTCTGTTTATCAGAAGGTTTTTGCCCTATTTTGCCTTGAAGCCCTTCTATTAATAGGGTATCCCTTATCTGAACCGCCCTTTACATTATAGATAGGGTAATTTTGCCTTAATTGTGGATAGTTCAGTCTGTGGTGGGACCTCTCTCCCAAGATGGCCATCCTCTGTCTAGACTATATATTTATAACACAGGTTCTAAAATAAAATATAGTTTGACCTCTCAAAGATTTTATTAACTCTACCTAGCCGGCTTTCGAAGTTGCCCTCATCATAATAATTTGGAAAATAGAATAATCTGGAATGTTTTAATAAATAAGATTAGGTTAGGTTAGGTTTTATGACTCTTGCCCGGGCTTTAACTACGAGGTCATATTGCCTACTACCAGAGCGCTCTTTCGTCACTCTGGTGGACATGAGCCCGACTCTACTGTGGGAGTCCTAAATTTTGCCTACCCTAAATGTTTATTCACCTAGGGTAGGGGTCTTTAACGAGTACCTGACATCGTATAGGCTCGGGACCATCACTTAACGTCCCATCCGAAGGACGGCATGCTTAAGTTTATTTTACCTGCTAGATAAAATAAACTAAGGGCCTCGGTGGGGTTTCGAACCCACGTTCTTGAGCTCAGAAGTCAAGCATGCGTACCACTGAGCTACCGGCGCCCTCTAAATAAGATTATATATAATAATAATAATATAATATATAATATATAATTGTACTCTCATTTCCAAATTGTAGCGGTATTGACTCATTTTAAAAATGGAAAGATAGAAATAAAACAAAATAAAAAAAACAATTATAAAAAATATATTTATATAGATATATACATATAAATAAATGAAAAAATAAATATAATTATATCAAAAATATTTTTACAAAAAAACGAGAAATAAAAGAAATTATTATCTAAATAATGAATAAATAGAGCCGATTCGAGGCATATCTGTATAGTTTGCCATTTGCCACTATCCATTTCCAGACAATGTTCTTTTTCCGTAAATCTATGACATCTTCAGGGTTATGTGAACTTATGTTAGAGGGTTTGTGAGAACGTAAAAGGGTCGGTCGGGGTCGGGTGTGGAGTGAAATCCGAACAAAAATAAGCCAAGTTTTTGTCTAAATGATTAAGTGAGGGAAGAGAGAGAGCCCCCCCCCCCCCCCCCCCCCCCGGAGGTAGATGGAATTGGCGTGATGGATGGTAGCGCCTGGAGTTGATCAATTAGATGAATGTGAGGCCCGAGGACGCTGCACAACTATAGACCGGCTCTCTCCACAGTACTCCAGTCACCTCAAACCAATCATACTCGTACACAACAGTTCACGAGCCCTCTCTATATAACGCAATTCTCGAAAATTGGAAGTTCCTTGTTACGAAATGTCACTCTCATATGATAGTGAGATGTCGGACGAGATTTCTTATAACTGCATCATCATCAGTGGCAAATCTATGGATGAATACATATTTAAAACATCAGGGTAATAAATAAAAAATTATGTACCTACTATTACAGAGTTCAAAATTAAAATCCATACAATAAAATATATCTATATAATTATCCCACTTTCAGTCTTTAACAAAATGGTCATCCTAGTTCAAACAAGGGAACATTCTTCGGATAGAACGTTAAGCAATGTCAAGACTCCTCCCAACACTAGGTAGCTAAACACGGATCGCCAATACAATAGAGTTGGGTTCTATGATAAACGAGCGTTCTGGTAGTAGGCGTTATAACCTCCGTAGTTCAAGCTCGTTCTGGTAGTAGGCGATATAACCTCCGTAGTTCAAGCTCGTTCTGGTAGTAGCCAATATAACCTCCGTAGTTCAAGCTCGTTCTGGTAGTAAGCGATATAACCTCCGAAGTTGAAGCTCGTTCACTATCTTGTGTAAACATCTGACTTAGTATGCTCCCCCTTTCCCCTCCCCCTCCCCCCAAAAAAAATCGAATTTGTAATCTATATATTGTAAGTAACTTACGTCATGTCCACTCTCTATAATTATATGCCGATTGCATCAGTTTTACCAAAAAATGATATGAACAAATAAAATTTTGCTAGGTACATAAAACATTTTTCTCCTGAAATTTTATTCGTTGCTCAAGTTGACACACACCCGCACACACAATGTTCGCACACACAATGTTCGCACACACAATGTTCGCACACATAACTATGAAAGTACTTTTTTTGGGGGTTTCCGACCTTCGGTGAAGGCGACGCCCCGTTCGCCGAATTGTCGGGCAAAGAGGGCAACAAGTTTATTATAATTCAAATAAAGCAAAAACTGAAATAATTGTCTGTTGCTGTTGTTGGCTAGGAGCAATCGTCGCCGACCATCTGCGACGACACATCTTAATTTCCTTGGTGCACCGAAACAGCTCGTCTTTCTTTCTTCGTGCTTTATTTTTTCTCCCCCAGGAGGCGACAAATCGGCAAAACTATGAAACTATGAACACTCAGGTTTTTAAGGATCATTAGACCCTGGGGATAAAAATTTGATGTTGAGATTTCACTAGAATTTCATTTTTGTTTTTCAGCTCCCTCAATCCAAAAATGGAAACAAGTGTGTAAGAAATATATTGTTTATCAATGAAATTAAATGAAACTTAGTTGATGACAAATGGATTGTCTGACTAACACGAGCAGTTCCCAATTTCGGATGAAAATATAACAGAGTAAAGTACTATATTTAATAAAAATAATAATATTTTTCTCATTCTAAGAATACATTTTATTGGTAGAAGCAGATGGAGAAGAAACATGCTAGATTCCCATTAAAAATCAGTTAGGAGCGCCTCCTAGCGGGGTTAAGAAGAATTGCAACATCCTTCCTTATCTTTAGTTGCTACTTTGGCATCAATAGAATGTTCACTTCGAGTAGAGGGGAAGTTATATAATCGGGTAGAAATTCACTGTTGAGTATGCGTGTGAGTTCAAGGTCGTGGGTTTGAAACCCGGCCGATTATATTATCTGGGAGGTAAAATTAACTTAAGCACGCTGTCCTTCGGATGGGACGCTAAGCGATGGTCCTCAGGTAATATGTCCTCAGATTCAAGATAGCTCCAATAATACCTTAATTACACCTCCCCAAAGAATGGATAATAAATTTCAAAAAATATTTCAAAGTAATGGTTAAAAGCGATAGCTTTGGAATGGATAATAAAGTATATTTTTATTATTGGTAGATTTTTATTATAAAGGATGAAAAAATATATATGTGATGTGGCCGCTGACGTCAACACTTTACTTTCATATACCCAGTTGTGCTAGTATGTAATGAATTAGAGAGAGGGGGGAGAGAGAGCGGTCTGTACCAAAGTGGTTGGTATAAGAAAGTCCTGTAATAGCCATATCACATATTTTATTATATCTTGAAAACGATTGTTCATCGATACTCTTTTTCCTGTGTTCCTCGCGAAAAATGCTTTCGGAAACCACTGACATAACATGGCGCCAATGTTATCGGGATCCTGCTCACGCGAGTCGTACTAACATCAATTGGCTAGTACAAAGTGGTCAATTTACAATTCAAAGTGTCGTCATTAATTATTCATAAATGAGTGATGTATTCCAACAATTATCGATGTGCTTCGTTGTCCAACCGAACCAAAAGTTGACCGTTCAAATACGTGCATTACAAGAGAGAAACCTCATTTATCCGCTTTGATATTAATGGCCTCTCTCGTGTTGATCAAGGATTAGATAGACATGAATCGTCAGCATGTATGCAAAGAGGGAGAGCGGAAGCTAAGTTTTAGTAGAAATAATTCAATCTGGGGAAGTATATTTAGCCGTGATTCACCATTTCTTTTTTTAAACTGGCAAAAAGAGGAAATGAACAGATAAATAGCCCGAGGACAGCTGGCACATAGTTCATTTCCCCAGCTATACTAGGTATAGGAGAAGTTATATAATTAGTCAAAAATTCGATGTTATATTTTCACCGGAATTCCGTGAATTTTGAACCCAAGAAAATAAAACAGAAAACAAAATTTCCGTCTACCAATCTTTGTATCTATGAACCAGTAACTCCCAATAAAATTAATATAATATATATATATTTATATGCAAGATTACAAATTTTATATGTACATATATCCGGAACCCCATAAGGACAACTCCTATTGGTTCAGCCAAACGACCTCAAGGGATGGGGGGGAGGTGATGTAACTGTTTATTTGGACTTGAAAAAATAAAATAAAACTTGTTTATTTAAGATATTGTCTAATTTCACTAACTATATATACATGGGAGTACTTTCGGCATTTCTACCATCCTCAGCCAAAAGCATAAGAGATAAGACTTATGCTTTTGGCTGAGGATGGTAGAAATACCGAAAGTACTCCCATGTATATATAGTTAGTGAAATTAGACAATATCTTAAATAAACAAGTTTTATTTTATTTTTTCAAGTCCATTTGAATTATTTCACAATATCTCTGCAATAATGTCAGTTTTCATTAACTGTTTATTGTTTAACGTATCTCGCAAGCCCTGTCTAAACTCTATCTTATACACTACAAGGTTTTAGTAGGTGAGCGGGAGGGAGTCGATATTATCGAACTATATATGTATCGATTTAGTAAATATTCAAATATAGTAAATATATTGATTTGTCGGTACGTTCCGTTATATAACGTACTGATTACTTAACTTTCCCAGCTGCATGCTCGAGGTATAGGGGAAGTTATGGTCAACAATTCCAAGTTGAGTTTTCACACCAATTTTAACGTTTTCCGACAGATTAATTCGAAAAATTAAAAAAAACCATCTGTCTATGAACACGCCATAGCATTTTTTGTTTATCTAGAATCTCATAAGGAACACATCTATTGATTTTCAACAAAATCGGCCAAATGGAAGGAGGGATTTTAATAACTGCAACAAAAACAAATAACTGCCGATGTAATGAATGTATCGACACAAAATATCGACTCTAACAACTGTCGATGTAATGAAAGTATCGACACAAAATTTAGTATGAGGATTTAAAAGCCCTTATGTAAGTGAACTGTTGATTATTGGGGCAAACGGTGACTGGTTTTGTAGGGGTTGTGAAAAGTTAATTGATAAATTCATATGTGATAGTGAGATGTTGTGTGTGGGACGAGATTTCTAATAGAAATAAAACATGTTGTCTTCTCACTCTTTTATTTTACACCAGAACAGGTTTTCAACAGTGTCATCATCAGTGGTTCATCCATCATAGAATAACAAAATATACAAATAATAAAAATTTAAATAATAACATTTTTTTAAATTATTTGTATATTTTGTTATTCTATGACAGATGAACCACTGATGATGACGCTGTCGCGTCGAAAACCGGTTCTGGCGTAAAATAAAAGAGTGGGAAGACAACATGTTTTATTTCTATTATAATTGATAAATTCGTTGTGAGGAAGTACTTTGCCAGTGATTCACCGACCATTTTTATTTTATTCTTTAACTGGCAAAGCCTTATAACTTAACAATGTAATTTCACTAATTAACAGTTAGATTTGATGTTAACAGTAATATATGAAATTCCAGTTTTCCAATATGTAATAGTATAGGGTGGTTGCCTTACAACCCGTCTTTTCCGGCCCAGTTGGAAGTTAAAGCCGCAAATAACAACAATAACGACATCCCTCTAATTAATTGTAATAATTCAAATTTAACATCTGTTTCGCCATTAAACATTTCATACTTTTTTTATGACATACTTACCCAGAAGGAAGTGTACCTTCATTTTTATGGTACCGACAGCCGACAGCACTTCAACTTCGCGTGATTACTTTTTTTCAGAATAATATGGAAATGACGAGTTCAAATTCTTTTGAAAATATTCGTTTACTCCTTTTTATTACTTGTTTATTGTCTGAATTAAAATATCTCATGAGAATATTTTTTAACAATTTTTTTTTTATACCCATTGATCTAGGATGCCTGTCCTTGCTCCTCTCAACGCAAGGCCTCATTTAACAAGGCTGCCATGCTACCCTAGCCCTCATTACATTCCATTGTTCTGAATTTAACTGGAAGGAGAAATGAGTCTTGTGTTCGATAAAAACAAAAAAAAAAAAAAATGTAGAATTTCTGCCAAGCTTTCGGCACTGAGTATGGCTTTTTTCTGTCAGTATGCTATTTATTCATCCGTAAAAGAAAGGGGAATGAGGTAAGCAGAAATAGAGACCTGCTTCTCAATGCGGACGTCATATCTACCGAGTTTAGTTTAAAGAATCACCAATTTTCAAAAAACATAAGGAGACCAGCCAGATTTCAGGCATTTAGAAACAATATGACGCACAGCGCAAGCTAAAAATTGAACTTTAGGTAGTGTTATTTGTACAACAAAAGTTAATGAAAGTTATTTCTAAATGTCATATATCTGGTTGGTCTTATGAAGGTGGGTGACTCGTTAAGCTTTGTATTCGGTAGATATGACGTCCGCATTGAGAAGCAAAAAATAAATAAATAAAAGTTGATTTTTTAATAAACTATTTATAATAAAAAGTTGGTATATCAACACTTCGATGGCGTCACGTCTCCCGATTTTTAGTTTTTTTTATTAACAAAGAGATATTTACAACTGCATAAAAATAAATACAACAAGCAAATATGCTAATAGAGAGATAATGGTAATGTCAAAATGTCAAGAGGAGAGAAATCACCCAGTAGTGACACTCCCTAGTCACTGATTTCCTTTCATTTGTAACTAGTCACTGTCACTGCTGCTGCTAAGGAAGTCTCTAGGCCATTGACGCTTAAGTCGTCGTGTCACGAAATTTAGTATGAGGATTCAGAAGCCACTATGTAAGAGAAATATTGCGTTTTTGGCCAAAAGGACAATTGGCTTTGGGGGGAGAGCGAAAACATAATTGATTAATTCGTGTTGGGGAAGTACACAGCCGGTGATTCACCGACAACTTTATAATTTTTTTTTTTCAATTAAAAATTTAAATTAATGTGATGTAATTAAGTGAAGTTTCTTTGAGTGCTAACCACATCATGTAGTTTGTTTTGTAAATGATGTTAGAAGCTTCCAAAACACAACTTCGTGGTCTTGTGGAGGTTGTGCTAGACGTTTGTTGCTTACAGTTTAACACATGTTACATGTGATATTTTAACACGTCTCTGATTAATTAACACTGTTATGTACATGTTACATGACATGTCTTCAGATACCCTTCCAAAAGTTCTTTCTTGTTTTAGAAAGTTTATGAAATTTTTGTTTCAGTGGGTTTCTATAACCGTGTGAGCCTAGTGGGCGTATTTCTACAGAACTGTTTGGTAAGACCTAGGGAAACAAAATGGAATTATTATAACGACACGACATTTTATAAGTGTATTCAGACAGTTTCTGACGTTCAGCTAAATCGCCAAAGAAAAGAGGTGTGAGCCAACTCTAAAACCCGTGTATCGAGATTAATGGACATATCGACTTTTTCTATCGAAATTTTATTTTTGAATGCAGGACCCAACTGGAGGAGGGGGATCCAACTTTAAAACCTTTATATTGGACAGGATAATGGATTCATCGACACAAAATATTAAATTTGTATCCAGGATCCACTAAAGACCGATCCTATTCGTTTTCCGATCCCCGTGATCCCAAAAATGAAAAAAAAAAAACATTTATATGTATGTGTGAACATGATAACTCCCGATATAATGAATTTATCGACGCGATATTTTGTAAATTCAAAAACTCGATAAGGACGACACCTATTAATTTTCCGCTAACTCGGCCGAATGGAATGGGGGTTCTGAAAAGGGGGGCTTAAATCAGAAACCGACATAACTGACGATGTAATGGAGGGGTCAGAATATTAAAACGACGTTTCAGAGGTCCCTGCGTAAGCCAACTATTGATTTTTAGCTAAAGCAGCTGATTGAGTTGAGAGTTTTCCTTCAACTGGGTCACCCAACTCAGGTGTTACTTGGCCTTGATCGGGGCTGACCACCTTCTGGACAGTCCCTATATTTCTGATATCCGGCCCCTCCGTGGTGATTTGGTAGCAGCCATGAGGAATCATCTGGTCTGTCTCGATATAAATACTATATTAAATTTGAAATACAACTCTCTCTACCGATTGGTCAGTGCTTTAGGGTTTCAGGAAAGCTATCTTTCACTAAACTGCCATATTGAAAAACTCCGACTTCTAGCTCAAATTCGTCTCCACAATAGCAATAGAAATTTTAGAATATTACTTGGAGGGCTTAGGTATGAGTTTTGTCCAGAAAGGGTCTGCAGGCTTTGTACCTTAGACGAAAAGGACGACCTCATACACTTTTTGTTCAATTGTCCCTCCTTGTGTATCCCCAGGCAAACATTTCTCTACAATCATCTCACCAATAGACCAGAATATTACTCAGAAACATTTGTGCATATTTAAAATAATTTAGAAGTTAGAAAAATTAACAATTTATTTTTATTTTTTACTGTTGCTTTGAAAATAAAGAATAATTATATTTAATTTGTTGCATGTAAGATGCATGTATATATTTTTTTTATTATTATTTTTTATTTTTATTTATTCATGTTCATGTCATATCTTGTTTTATAAAATTTTCTTGTTTTATAAAACTTTGTAAAAAAATAAAAAAAATAAATAAAATGTGATATGGTCAGTATGTGTTCATCGTGAGCAGGGAAGGCACGTGGAAATGTCGATGTTGTCAAGAAGCTAAAAAAAACCTTCTGGAAGAAAAGCCGGAAAAAAAGTTAGATATCGGAATGTTTACTAAATTGCTGCTCTCGTGAAACGCTTGAGTTGGGTAGTACACGGCCCCCCAATGTGCGTGCCCTGCGTGGTAATCACACGCCTCCTCATAGTACAATTAGGGCTGCTATAATGCGGTATAGAGTGTGGCGTGTAGCTTTAATATTGCCCTCTTGAAACACCACATCAAAGCAATTTTGCTTAACTCTAAATTAATTCTCTGAGCCGACGTAATTTCCGTGTAAAATTTTTGTTGACTAAAAAAGAAAAAGAAAATGTTAACAATAACAACAATATACAAAAATTCGCTGGTAAATCGTCGGCAATTTACTTCCCCTACTCGAATTATTTGTGGAAAACTAGGTTTTCTCATATTCTGTTAGACACCACACTATACGGTTGTGTTGAACACGGGTTCTGGTCGAAAATAAAACATTGGGAAGACAACGTCTTATATACTATCACATGTCAACTCCGTTTTCACTCTCTCCACTTCAGCGAGTTTTGTTAAAAATCAATAGCTCTGTCTGATGGAGTTTTGGATTCAGGCATAAAATTTCGTGTTGATTTAACCATCCTATTGGGAGTTATCGTGTCCAAAAGACTTTATTATACACAAGCTTGAACAGACAAACAAGAAACTTGTTTTTTAGAGAGTTGGAAAACAAAATTCCGGTGAAAAATATCGAATTTATAACCGATTACATAACTTCTCATATACCTCGTAAAGCCGGGAAAGTAAAAAAAAAAAGTTAAAAAATTATATATTTGTAATAGGAAATTTTTCGATATAGATTAACATTTTCAGGTGAATTAAGGCAAACGTCCGAAAAATGGGTCGATTTGCGTCGAATTGTGAACCAGATATGTTTTTTTGGCATGGTACATCCACCCCTACTTATCTACTTGTCCATCTCACAATATAAGATGATTTGTTTGAAACAAAATGAAGGCGAGGGGCAATTTTGGAGCTGGAATCTTGCCAGTTTGTAAGTTGTTTTTCTTCTCCAGCTAGAAGTTGGTCAGAAATTCGATATTGGGGCCGTGAGGGCTAGACCATAGGGCTTTGATCGCATAGTCTCATCAAGGTTGCGGATTCGAATCTCGTCCGGGAAAGAGTTTTTTTTAAAGATAGAACTCCTTCCCGGGGGAGGGGGGGAGGCACGGAAGCTGCAAATAACCAAATAACATTTATAGAAATCGCCGGTAACTCAGGAGAGGTAGCTCCTACGGAGCTCAAGTTCCTCGGGTTCAAAAACCCGGCCGAGGACCTTGGGTTTTTTATCTGGAAGGTGGAGAAACCTTAAGCACATCATCCTTCGGATGGAACGTTAAGCGACCTTGGGTTTTTTATCTGGAAGGTGGAGAAACCTTAAGCACATCATCCTTCGGATGGAACGTTAAGCGATGGTCCCGCGCTTGTACGACGTCAGGTACTCGTTAAAGACCTACTACTACGCTTGGTGGGTAAAACTCCCATAGTAGAGTCGGACTCATGTTCATCAGAGCGACAAAGGCGTGATCTGGTAGTAGGCGATATGAACACGTTTAGGCCCAGTCAGCATTGTACATAAAAAAAATTCGACGTTGAGTTTTCAAGTTTACCGACTCAATGATTCCAAAAATCAAAAATTCCTTAATGTGTGTATATGTGTCAGTGAACACGGTGATTGAATAAACCAACAAAGGTCTGATGAGGAGGGGGCCGGTAGCTCAGTGGTACGCGTGCTTGCCTTCTGAGCTCAAGATCGTGGGTAACCCGACCGAGGCCCTTAGTTTATTTTATCTGGGAGGTAAAAGAAGCACTCCGTCCTTCGGATGGGACGTTAAGCGAGGTGAATAAAAATTTAGGGTAGGCAAAATTTAGGACTCCCACAGTAGAGTTGGGCCCATGTTCACCAGAGTGACGAAAGCGCGCTCTGGTAGTAGGCGATATGACCTCGCAGTTAAAGCCTGGGCATAAGTCATAAAACCTCAAACACTTATATCTCACGCCTATCAGGAAGTTCGCAAAATTTTAATTCCAAATCTACCTTACAATCCCCCAAGAAGATGAAAGAGATCTTGGCATAGAGATGCCATGAGGGTTCACCACTGGGTGTTTTTCCTCTAATGCTTTCCATGTCATTTTTATTTTTATTATTATTGCTATTTGTCACCCCAGCCGCTGGTTCACCATTTTATTGTATATTTGTGGGTCACCCCAGCCGCTGGTTCACCATTTTATTGTATATTTGTGGGTCACCCCAGCCGCTGGTTCACCATTTTATTGTATATTTGTGGGACACCCCAGCCGCTGGTTCACCATTTTATTGGCTTTTATTGTGGCTTTCAGTAAATACATTTAAAAATTGATTTTTTTGACAAACATTCTGCAAGAAGGAACATTCAAATCGATGCATTTTTCCGATAGTTTATTGTTTGTGTGTTTGTGTTGCTGCCCTATTCTGCTTCCCAGTTAAAAATTAGTATCAATTAAACGACAAAAAAAAAAATATATACCTATATATTTTATATATGATACAGAACCTCATAAGGACGACACCTATTCATTTCCAGCCAAATTGCCCGAATTGTCTGGAAGTATAGGTAGCGAAAACATACTTGATTACAACTAATGTTTGCTGGGGAAGTACATAGCCGTTGATTGAACTACCAATTTTTTGTTCTCTTCTTGAAAGTTTTTTTTTTATATTTAAGCAGTCGAAGAAAGCGTTATACCAGAGTTGAGCGGATATTAAAAGTACAGCTGATTCAACACGAAACTTCTGGGTTGGCTTAAATTAGGTTTTTTATATTTGATTTTTTTTATTTTATTTTCATATTCTTTTTTCAGGATTAGAAAACTTTAATAAATAGCGTTTTTTGCCTTCTTCCCGGATGTGCGGGCACGACTCGACTCGGGTCCAGCCAGACCATTTGATGTCCCAGACACTATCCTGTCACGGCGACTTCAACGCCAAGCTTTTATTTTCCAAAAGAAAAGACAGCCCGAACTACGCATGCGGTGGCGTCGAGACTGCGGAACACGTAGTCATCGAATGTCCTAGGGCGGCGTTGATACCCTTGATGGTGACAATAACACTTGGCGGTCCTAACCCGGCATGAACTTTCCGAGTATCAGCGCACTCCAGAAACTACAGCTATGGTTCCTCCGCAGGGACGAAAGCACCCAAGAACTCAGGGGGTGGGTTTAGTGGAAAGTCAACACGAGGCACCACACTGTTGGGAATGCACGTGCATCCCTTCGTTGTAAGTATTCCCATCGCCCTGCGGAAAAAAAAGTGATTAGTTACAAATTAGAGCAACTCAGTGACTAGGAAGTGTCACCACCGGGTGATTTCTCTCTCTCTCTCTCTCTCTTATCATTTTTACATTGTCATTATCTCTTTCTTTTAGCCTTAAAGGTGTTAATTTATCAATTCGTTCTGGGGAAGTACATTGTCGGTGATTCAGCGACGACTTTTTGTTTTTCCCTATAACAATGGTAAACCTAAAATAAATGATAACACTATTAAATTCTAACAAGATAAAGTAATTTATTTGTGATTTCCATGAAACAGAAATTGTGTATTTAACAATATGATTACTGATATGAGAATATTGATAAAATTTAAAACAAAAGCTTTTCCTATTCATAAAAAATATCAATTCGTGATAATAAACATTGACGAGGATAATGATTTAAAGAACACAATTAACCTCTGGAAACAGAACTGATTCTAAGGTGTTGACAAAGGGGAGGGTACATTTGGTCGTTCATTTGCAGTTGTTCTAAACCATCGAGTGACTGCTTTTGGTTGGGTCAAAAGAGTGGCTATTGTTGATAATGTGGGTCGCAAAAGTGGACCGGTTGCCTCCGTTCCATATTTCAGTCATATGTTCTATAATTACGTCGGCCAGTCTGTCCAATATGCAGTTGGTTGCACGTCGCGCACTTATGATTATATACTCCACTTTTGTTCTCAATTTCAGTTTTGCCTCCACCTTAATAGAAGGGAAAAATCGAGAAAAAAAAAAGAAAGGAGATAACGAAGAAAGAGACTTTGAAATTCTATATAAAAGAAGTGAAAATATGATGAGCTTGGTTTTATCAAAAGAGGAAAACTGTTTGCTTGGAAAAGGTACGGTATGAAGAAAAAAGGGAACAAGAAACAGTTGGAATGTTTGGCAGCCGAAGTGGATGCCATATCCAGCGAGGGGAACAAAATGGAAGCAAGTCTCTTTGCGCAAGAAATATAAAGAAGAAGGGAATAGAATGGGAAGACTTGAAGAAGCTACGCGAGGAACTCAAAGACAGAGAGAGACATTCTGACTGCAAAGGCTACAAAGGGAATACGACGGAGCTGATACAACGTGTAGAGTACGGAAATGTTGACAAACTCATGAAAGAAAACGGCTTTTCAAAAATCAGGACTGATCCAGCTACTACATTGAAGAAAAAAGTTCGGGCAGCTGTTTCTGAATTATCGAGGAAATCAGGAAAATATATAAGAAATGGAAGTTTGAGAGGGCGTCGTTAGTTCAAAGATAGCGGGCTATCCGACCGCTTCAGGTCTTTCTGAGGCCCAAAACCTTGAGTTTGCTGTCCTCCCGATGGGACGTTAACCGATGTATTCGTTAGGAATCCTACAGTAGAATCGGGTTGCGCTAGTAAACAATAGTTGACTTACATAAAGGCTCCTAAATCTACATACTAAATTTTGAGTCGATTAATTCATTACATCGGCAGTTATTAGGGTTTTGAGTTGAGTCTCTCCCCTGAACTTCCTCTTCCCTTTAACCAAAGGCGCTGAAAGTTAATACGTGTCGTCCTTATGAGATTTTGAATTTACTTATGCATTTTGAGTCGATACATTCATTACAATGGCAATTATTAGATTTTGAGTGATGCCATCCCCTAATCCTCCCGTCCCTTTGGCCGTTTTCCTTATGGTGTTTCAAAATATAAAATTTCGTGTCAATACATTCACTCTATCGAGAGATATTGTGTTCACAGACAAACAGACATTTTTTTTTTTTTTAAATTTTATAATCTGAGGGTCGCTAAACAGGAAATTCCGGTGAAAACCCAGCTTCGAATTTCCGACTGATTACGTCACTACGGATACAAAATTATTATTGGTGTTTTATTCTAATACAATACTTGCTTATGTTTACATTTTAATGTTGGAAAGATTGAATAATAAAGAGACCTTCCCCGCCTTATTTATGGAAACAATGATGTCAGAAACACATTTTGCCTACCCAAAATTTTTATTTGCCTAGAGTGGGGGGTCTTTAAGGAGTAACTGACATCGTACAGGCTCAGAACAATCGCTTAACGCCCGTCCGAAGGACTGCATCCTCAAGTTTTTTTTACCTCCCAGATAGAATAAACTAAAGGCCTCTGCCGGGTCTTGAACCAGCGATCTTGAGCTCAGTAAGCAAGTGAGCTACCAGCGCCCTCAATTTAACATTACCTACACTAAGTGTAGATTTATTATCCGAATAGACTATTGTAACGGACCTTTCCTATAATTCTTGGTAATTGTAAGATTATTGTAATCACCTACACAATTAGTATATCTACGTAGTATAATGACCGTTTGATCAATTATACAATTTAGATAGGATCACCATTTGCCTACTAATCCTACTAGAATGTACGTATTTGGTTTAATTATGGTAAATTGTATATTAAATTGCAAAGTTACGCAGCTCAATTAAAGATATTTGTTAACTTCGTCCAGAAGAGGCTCCACATCATTGAAGAAAGCTCAAGATTTACAACTTTTTCTTCACCCAAAAAAGTTGCCCAAAAAGTTGCCCAAAAAGTCAATTTTTGGTAAATTGAAACATTTAGATACTTAGTTCTTTACCAAATTTGTAGAAAAAGGCCAATATAATGCTGAAAACAAATCTTTCAAACATTCACAAACAATTTTTGTTGCTATGGAACCAGTTTTATCGTAGGTAGAGCTCCCAGATTACAATGAGAGAGCGCCGGTAGCTCAGTGGTATGCGTGCATTCCTTCTGAGCTCAAGATCATGGGTTCGAAACCCGACCGAGGCCCGTAATTTATTTTATCAGAGAGGTAAAATAAACTTAAGCACGCAAGTCCTTCGGATAGGACGCTAAGCGATGGTCCCGAGCCTGTACGATGTCAGGTACTCGTTAAAGACCCCTACCCTAGGTGAGTAAAAATTTAGGTTAGGCAAAAATTTAGGACTCCCACAGTAGAATCGGGCTCATGTCCACCAGAGTGACGAAAGAGCGCTCTGGTAGTAGGCGATATGACCTCGTA
This sequence comes from Aradus depressus, assembly GCA_963662175.1. Taxonomy (NCBI): domain Eukaryota; kingdom Metazoa; phylum Arthropoda; class Insecta; order Hemiptera; family Aradidae; genus Aradus; species Aradus depressus. The sequence continues at coordinate 39,434,050 of OY759222.1, forward strand.
GTTAAAGCCCGGGCATGAGTCATAAAACCGAACCTAACCCCCCCCCCCCCCCCCCCCCCCCCCCCAGATGACAAGTAAAACACCATCTTAATAAATTTTATTTCCCCAGTTATTGGAATAAAATAAAGGAGGGCTTAACGTAAAACTTTAATAACTGTCAATGTCATGAATATCGACACATAATTTAGTATGAATAGCAGTCTATGTAGGGCCGTAGGGCTTTGGTGGCATGGTCCTACCACGGTTGCGGGTTCGAACTGAAAGTTTTATTTGACAGATCGAACTTCCTCCCGTTGCCATGGGGATGTATGCACAGTTCCTAAGGTCAAAAAAAAAAAAGCTATGTAAGTCAACTATTAATTTTTAGCACAAAATGTCGTTTAGTTTCCGAGGAATAGCAAAAACTCAGTTGATTTCAAATAGACTAGAACTGTGTTAGTTCATTGCCGGCTGAGGAATTTTTTTGTGGTGTAAATCTAGTGTGAAGGTTGGCCTGTGGAAGATAGGGATGAAGCAGGGTTTGTCAGTTTGGGAGGCAGGTCACGAGCCGTCCCAGGGGACCTCTGAACAACTCTCCAGTTCATGATCCCGGTTTCTCCCTAGTGTGTTTTGTCCATCCTTCCTCTCTCTGTGGGTAATTCAGAAGGCCGCAGTCTCACTTAGCTGGTGTGCGATACGGTGGGGGGCGTCTCTGAGAATATCAAGTGGCTATACCTCTCCACCCTCTCCACCCCAGTCATCTGGACTTAGGACCTTTTTACTTTTTTCAAGCTATGAAGTATAGGAGAAGTTAAGTAACTTTATCAGATATTCACTGAAATTCCATGTTTTCCGACCCCTCATTCCAGAAATTTTAAAAAAAATTGTATAGAAACGAAATTTTATATTTTTATCCAAAACCCCGTGAGGCTGACACGTATTATTTTTTAGGAAAAGTGACTAAGAGGAGGGGAGGGGGTTGGAAAAACAAAATTCCGGTGAAAACTCATCGATTATATAACTTTTTCTATACCTCATACAGCTGAGTAAGCAACAATTGAAGGGACCCTGTCTTATCAGTGTTATAGAGTGGGTGGGGTAGTTATCCAGGATAATTTTCCTTGACCTGAGCAGTGTGAGACCCCGATAACCAGACATTAGGAGGAAGGTTATAGTCTCTCTAATGGCGTCTATGGTAATCGCCGGTTATTACCTCCGATAACCACCTCCTATCTACCACCACTCCTCCACCTCCTAACTACCCCCACTCTTCCACCTCCTATCTACCCCCACTCCTCCTCCTCCTCCTCCGCTCTAATGCCATGTTTTCTATTTATTTTTTTTATTTTACTTTCATTGTGCCGTTTGAAAGGGATTCTGATTCTCCTACCTTCAAAATGTTGGTTTTCCGCAGGCGGCTGTACCTGTCGTAGAATTTTCTTTTCTTTCGTTCACAACAACTTCAGCACGGAAACGGGAGAGTCACCATTGGAATACAGAGAGTTGACTTTGTTGGCACAGTAGGAAGTCAGAACTGTGGCGAACCATCCATATAAATATTTTATACTCCAAAATCCCCATCGTCATATCTACATAGAGATTTCCAAGACTTCCCCAGGCTTGTTGGTCCTACTAGACGAAACACCAGAGAGGGTTGGTGCAGCATATGCGATAAATAATAGAAATTATTCCACAAACCGCTAAACAGATGCAGTATATTTACCGTCAGATTAATGGCAATATCAAGCGCTCTAAACACTGTAGCCTGGTATTCATCGTTTGAGGTTGTACACGTCATCCCAGAAATACATCAGACTGTATAGAGGCTTCTTCTCTTCTAGGTGTTAGGGCATTGAGAGATCCATGAAAGAAACAGGTTGATAAAGAGGCGAAGCGAGCGCTGCACAAAGCCCCAACGTGTGGCCATCCCTTCAACCTATCTGAAAAGTAATTCCTCAAAGAATGGCAGAACAGCTGACAAGAAGGTGAAGCTCCAGACAGAGTAGCGATAGGTCGCCTGGGACTTACCCACTGTCGACTGACACTTAATTGATATTATTAAATCTTGTACAAAATATTAAATTAATTTTTTTTTTATTTTTCCCGAAATATGAAAGGATCTGTTGTCTTAGAATTGCATCAAAGTGGGTAGATGACGTTTCCCCTTTAAGACTATCGTAAGTACAGGATAGTGGTAACTGTGATACTAGCAGACATGTGAGTAGTAAGGAGACAGAGCTGCCATGAAAGCCAACTCTTCGTTTGTGTTTTCTCTCATCGAATTATATTGGTTCCAAAAAATCTATGTGATGTGGCCAGAGAACTGTCTTACTGGCATTACTAGTGGGTATATAAAGTAATGCGCTGGCGTCAGCTGTCTTCTTTGTTTCATTCAACAGCGTAATTCTTTGAGTAACTTTCTCGCTAAAATTCGAAGATAAAAGGACACTCAAGAGACCTTCAAATAAAAATATGGAAGGTTTGGAGAGAGAGCGGAAACATGCATGTGAGTCAGGCTGTAGCCTCAAATTCAGAGATCGAAGGATCCTCCACAGAGCAAAAACTGAACGTAAGGGGGCATTTGAGGCTACAGCCTTGTGAGTCAGGCTGTAGCCTCAAATTCAGAGATCGAAGGATCCTCCACAGAGCAAAAACTGAACGTAAGGGACAACCAAATGAACACTTCAGCCAGATACCATCATAGTCTTCTATAAGTAAAACTATATTTTGGTTAGCCTAACCAAAATAACCGAAGAAGAAATATAGAATATAGGTAACATTGATTCGTTATCCCTTGATCCATTCATTGAGTGTAAATGGTGAGAAATGTGATCAATCAATTATAGAAAAAAAAAAAATGTCCCTACATTCAATTTTATATTGACAGACAAATTAAACAGATAATCTACACGATGGAAAAATGTTTCGAAGGAAGTCTTTTGAAGCTCAATCCTGAAGATGATCCTGAAAGATTATCCTTTGAGTTGAAAGAAGCTATCAGGGAAATGTCCTTAACGAGTCTTTGGGCGTAATCTATCAACGAACATCAAGGCATTAATCTTTGGTAATCTTCAATTTGTCTTATCTCAGCTCTGTCCACGCTTATCTCAACTGGAGGAGGATTAGCAAAGCGAATGGAAGAAAATGTGAATCACCGGCAGCTGTACAAAGTGTATAGGGGAAGTTATGTAATCGGGCAGAAATTATACTTTGAGTTTCAAACCAAAATTTTCTGTTAATATGGAGAGGATGTAGTGAGAAGTGATTATTTCATAGGTTGTCAAATAAAATATAGTATGACCTCTCACAGATTTTTATTGGAAGTATCTAGCCGGCTTTCGAGGTTTCCCTCATCATCAGGCAGTCTACAAAAGAAACCATCCTTAATATAATATAAAGGCAACAATTAATATTAATAAATAATTAATATTAAATAAAATATTTATAAATAATAATATATTAATATGAAAAAAAAAAATAAAAAAAAAATAATAAAATATATTAAAAACAATTTTTTGAAATAACCATACCTGATAAAAAATTTATAATTTTTTATATATAGTTTTTCAAAAAAAATTTTAAATTTCTTATCAGGTGCTTATTTTCAAAAAATTATTTTTTATATTTTTATTTTTTCAATTTAATATATTTATCTTTGTTGTGCCTTAATATTATATTAAGGATGGTTTCTTTTGTAGACTGCCTGATGATGAGGGAAACCTCGAAAGCCGGCTAGCTACTTCCAATAAACATCTGTGAGAGGTCATACTATATTTTATTTGACAACCTGTGAAATTTTCTGTTTTCCGAGCCCTATTCCAAAAATGAAAAAACTGCTGATGTCTGGGTGTGTGAGGGAGAGGGGTGGGGGGGGGGGGGGGGGAGGGGGCTTAACACAAAAACTCTATTAACTATCGTTTTAATGAATGAATTGACTCGAAATTTCGTATATAAAATCCCAAACCCTATAAGGACTGCAACTATTAATTTTCAGCGAAATTAGTCGAAGTGAAAGGGGGGGGGGGGGGGGGGCTTGATTCAAAAACCTGCCCAATAGCTGCCGATGTAAGGAATTTATCAACGCAAAATTTAGTATGAGGTTTAGGGATTATTCAACTCTGATCCGTCACTTCTCTCCAAAACGCTTTGCCCCTGGGTGAAGTCATAGCGTGCCTAAGCTGAAGTTATAGGATGCCTCAACTAAAGTTATAGGACCGCCTCCTATACACCTCCTCGCTCATAACAGCAATTATTACCCACAGGAACTTGAGCAAATGCCAGGGCATAGTTGATTTCGAAAGTTCCTTGTAGGTTATGCGGTATGCCGGGCTCGCGAACATTCACATGGGAATGCCTGCAAGATCGCCCATCCTTTTAATTTCACATTCCTTCAGGGATCTCTTTGCCGCAGGAAATAGGAATGAGAGAGCTCTTCATTAGAATAAGTGGATTGGGGGGAATGTCAATATTTCGGAGAGGAGGAGGGGGGGGGGGGGGATATTCAAATGACGTATTAAAATGTAGTCATCAGCAGAAAGGAAATTGGAAGAAACCAGCATAAATCCGAATGTTTCCAGGTGAGAACCTCTTTATGAAGAGGGCGCTTCGTTCACAGATAAATCAGTTTTTTTTAAAATTAATCTATCTAAGAAATCCGTCGGTGAATCACCGGCAATCTACTTCCCCAGCTCGAATTAATCAATCAAGCTTCCGCGCTCCTCTAAACATCGATACTTGACTTAGGGATATATTCATTATATCAGCAGTTATTATTATTTCTGCTTTGCACTTCCATCATCTGATCCTCTTAACTTCCCTTCGGCCGATCTGGTTGGAAAGCGATAGGTGTCGCCCTCGTCGTGGTTTTTGGTACAAATATAAAATTTCGTATCGATTCTTCCATATTGACAGGTGGGAGGGGGGGGGGGGGGGGGGGGGGCTGAGGCGGAGAAGTTCTGATTTCTTGTCTATAATAACGACATGTGACAGATCACATCGAAGAATCCGACAGGAAGATTTCGAAAATATACATCTTTCTTTTTCTCGGAGAAATTGGTGTTTTTCATTTTTTGACCGAGAATCTCTCGTAGTCAACAAATAACCTGCTAACAAATTCTTTTTAAATATAGTTATGTATATAATATATATTGGATATACAGGCTGGCCCAGATAACCGGGCCACAAGTAAAATAACTCCTAAACGGTTAGAGATGTTAAAATTGTGCATAGGACTAAAGTTGTAGCATTTGTTGAGAGCTATAGTATGGCGTCCTCGAAAAGACAAAAACGACCCTTTTAATGGCTCAAACAGCCCTTCGAAGGGCGGGGTCCCTTTTGACCCTTAAGTTTCATTACATTTTATTAAAGTACTAAAGAAACAAGGAAGAACTGTGCAAACAGATTTTTGATACGTCAAGTAGTTCTCGGAAAAGAAACGTTTAAAGTTGTACGTTTTCGCCCGACTGCAGCACGATCATTTTCCGCGCACTCACCAATCACCAACACCATATCCACAATTTTGCTAGAGGACTACATTGCAAATGCTGTGAATAAGTAATTCCTTATCACTGTAAGTCGTTCTTTCTAAATCCTTAAACTTCTCTAAAACCTTTCTAATTCCTTTGCATCAAAATACATGAGTAATAAGCGGTGGTAGTTTGTTGCAATTTAATAACTTCAGAATAAGAAAAACGTGCAAGTTTAAACGTTTTTTTTTCCGAGAACTACTTGACGTATCAAAAATCTGTTTGAACAGTTCTTCCTTGTTTCTTTATTACTTTAATAAAATGTAATGAAACTTAAGGGTCAAAAGGGAACCCCGCGCTTCGAAGGGCTGTGTGAGCCATTAAAAGGGTCATTTTTATCTTTTCGAGGACGCCATACTATAGTTCTCGGCGAGTGCTACAACTTTAGTCCTATGCACAATTTTGTTATTTCTAACCGTTTAGGAGTTATTTCACTTGTGGCCCGCCCTTCTGGGCCACCCTGAATAGTAGTCCGACTACATCTAGCAAAATAAGAACGCCAAAAGTTCAGAGTTAGTGTGCTTGCCTAAAGAACTAAAAACGCGGGTTCGAAGCCCAGCCTAGGCTCTTCCGTTTTTTATTTGTAATATAAAGAAACATTGAGCCTGCCGTCCTTTGGATGAGACGTTAAGCGATGATCCCGAGCTTGTATGATGTCAGCTACTCTCAAGTTCAACAGAGCGGCGAAAGAGCCCTTTCTGAACTAGTAGGTACTTAAAGGCCGGGCATGAATCACAATAATTAACTCCAGCAAAAATAAATTAAATTTGGCAAAAGTTTGTTAGGATGTTTGTATGAACTTGAATCGGCTTCGGTGAGAGCTGAAACTTCTTTCACTTTCGAACCCTTAAACCAATAATGAAGTGAACATTTCTGGAACCCATACACGATATAATGAATGTACACGAACTATCGTGTAGATAACACGATAGTTCGTGTATCCCAAACCAAATTGATTTTTGATTTTCAGCCAAATCGGCCAAAGGGAATGAAAGGATTATTGGGTGGGGGGAGGGGGGGGGGGGGTTAAAACAAAACCTCTAATAATGCCGTTACATTGAATGTATTGACACGAAATTTCGTACGTAAATTCAAAACCCGAGAAGGATTGCATATATTAATTTTCAGCGGATTCAGTCGAAGGGAAGGGGTAGATCAGAGGAGGCTCAATTCAAAAATCCCAATAATTGCCAGTGTAATGAATGTATCGATACAAACCTTATTATGAGGTTAGAAAAGCCACTATTGATGTTAACATGGAAGGATCGATAGGTTTTGAATAGTGGTGAAGTACAATGTCGGTGATTCACCGACAACTCTTCTTCTATTTGTTTTTATTTGTCCTTTTATTTCACCACAAAGTTTATATTATCCAATATTTCCCCAAATTGGAAATATAAACATTTATTTCCACGAAGTCTCAAGAAAGGTTTGTCTTTTGTCACTACTGTTATTATTATTATCCATAAAACAGCTAACAATTTCCATAAAGTAAAGTTTTCCATCAGTTTTTTTTTCAACTAATACTTGTTTTGTTGGAATATATATGTTAATATTTAGTCAATATTATACTTAATTCAGTGAAAATATTCTTCATTTATTTACATAATGTTAGGTTCGGGTTATCTAAGGAGATTCTGATTTTATGTATAATAATGTACATTTCACAGCTATATTCTTCTATCATAATATGATATTATATTTTATTATTATTATATATATATATTATATTTTATTGGTTTTTACAACCCAACAAGTATTAACGTCCCATCCGAAGGTCGGTGTGCTAAGGTTTTTTCACTTTTCAGATTAAAAATCTAAAGGCCTTTACTCGGCGACACAAAATAAAGCGGGTGGGTGGAAATGCGGCGTTGTCAGTTCGTGCTTTACCATCCACTGGGTTGGGAGGTAACTTCACATAGGTAGGAAAGGCCTGACGCTGGTCCTTTCGGGGTTCCAAGTGCGGCAACATGGCATATTTCCTGAACCGCCTTATTTCGCGTTGCAAGGTATAGGCCCTCGATCTTGAGTTCACTAGACAGTGGAATATAGTAATTGTTTATTATAATTCTGTTTTTTCTCTTGTTTTCTTCGGTCCATATGGAGGTCGGAATCTGCCAATCTAAATAGAAATAACTTCGTCTCATTATAATCGAATTCTAATTTTGTACTTCTTCGATATTTCATTCTAAATATTAGTGCACCGCGACTATCGATAGCCAATATCAATAGTATCGAAGCTATCGAAGAGTGGTAGCGAGGTGGCTTCCCCCTCTCTCCGTAGAGAAAGTGAGTTAGGAAGAGTAAGCTTTCTATGCTTGCTCCGGATATCGCAGGTAATCAACTTCATTCAAGTAATACAACACTAAGTTTCCTCCCTGGCAACGGTGAATATAACCTTTTCATTGATAAAAGTTTTTCTTACCCGAAATCCGTTCCATTGAAGGTCCTCCCAGGTATCCTATTAGTGATTCATAGGGCTGGAGAATGTTGCATTGTGGGTCTGACTGTGGCGAAGACAGAATGGAATGAGGTCAGCCCTCTTCTTTAGTTGGATATCGATTCATCCATCCCTTATCCGCCCTTCTGTCAAAGAACTGCAAGAAGTATTGGAGTAATGTGGAAGAAGGAGGATCACTAAACTGGATGGCTAACAAATTGTACGATGTCCGTCAGGCTGTCTGTCTGTGTGGCAGACCACGCATTCTCTTCGGACAGACTCTTTGTATTTCTGACAAATGGAGATACGGAACTTCTTTTTTACTTCACCCCCTCTACAGAGTATCCGCTTTACAGGTATCCGGATAGTAAAATCTTTGGAAATTATTGAATTCAGATGTTAGCGTATAAGACGACCAGGATAATAAGCAATTTTCAATCATTTTTAATTAATTTTTTTTTTTTTTTATATATATTTTTTTTAAATAATTTATGGTTTCCAGATTTACTTTGTGAAGCTCCATTCTAGGAATAGATAATTAAAATACACAATTTCTTTGTCAAACTTCACTATATATTCTCAAATACTCAACTAGTTTCGCCGTGTTAAGGCATTATCAAGAGTCACTTATAAACCTTTCTTCCCACGTCAATCCAGTTGCTCGACTCTTGTCATCCCAATCCCATCCAGATAATCCCCCCCGAAGACTGAGGCGGCGCTGGCCGAGAGACCTTCAACTCTCCTTTCCTTCTTGGCCTGCCTCCACTGCTGTACAGTGAATGGCGGGGCGGATCACTCGAGTATCCGCGGCCTCCCCTGCTCCCCATTAAGTTGGAGGGATGGGGATGAAATGAAATGAAATGAAAAAACAATTTTTATTCTGGGACATACGTCCCCTAAGAATAACAGCATAAGAGATAAACAAAAGAGATACCAGTATCAAACAAGTTGAATAAAAGATAACAAATAAGGGAGTATAGCAACTAAAGAAACAAAAGCAGTTAGAAATAAGGATAAACAAATCATATTAAAATAAATGAGGAACAGTGTTAGAATTATAAAGTAAAAAGATAATAGCAAAAGTAAATATAAATGACAGAAAGGGTCACTGAGAGAGAGAGAGAGAAATAAAATAATAAAATAAATAAATATAATATGTGTCATACACTCAGGTACATACATTAAATTACAGATATATATCCAAAATCCAGAATATCACACACCTATACATTATTCTGCTTGGAATTGAAAGAAATGAGTGAAAAGAAAAAAAGGAATGATTACTTCTAAAATAAAATATGTAGTGACTAAAACACATAGTGACCAAACATATAGTGTGTAGTTATGTAGTGCCTAAACAAATAGTGACCAAATATATAGTGACCCTACTTGTGATCCAACTGGGATGATGAAACTGAAGAGTAACATCAGTCCAGCTATAGACTGAGAGACTCATGGGAAGACGAGAACTATCCCATAGGACGCTAGGCCTGGGAATCAGACTTTTGATGAGTAAGGAGGTGCTGGAAGAGCTGGGATTTAAAAGAAATAAGACTAGGAGCATGGCGAATCTGGAGAGGGAGAGAGTTCCAGAGGGACGTAGCCTGGACAAGGGATGACAGAGAACCGGGGGTGTTTCGAGGGGTTTCGAGTTGTAGGACTTTATGTTCATTTTATTTTATCTTTATTATTATTTTATTTTTATTTTTATGTTTATGTTTATTATTATTTAAATTTAATATTTTCTTTTTGTTTTGTACATATATTATTTGCATAGTTTTTTTTTTTCCTCTTTACTATTATTTTGTTCATAATCATATTCTTTCGATGTATACCTATATATATTTTATTATTATTATTTCTTTTTTCTTTTTTCTTTCTGTTATGTTTATTTTAATGTTTTGTCATTCATCAAATTTACTCATGGTTTATACCGATTGTATATATTCAAAATAAAGAATTAAAAAAAAAAAAAAAAAAAAAAAAAAAAAAGTTTTCAGTTTCTACAATATGTCAGGTCTCTCAACTTGGAAGGACTTAACCTTTCTTTAGCTCTGAACTTCTACAAAAGGCACATAGTTGGCTGGGCATATTTTCTGTCTGCTCTGAGAGATTCTTAGTTGTGTGTCCTCTGATTAGAACAGGAAGGGAGGGGGGGGGGGGGGGACCTTCTTTTTGAAGGGTGACTTTTGAAAGAAGTGAAAGAGGACCGCCTTCAAAATGAGAAATTTTAATCAGGGCCTCCCACTTCTGAAAGGAGGCTTCATTTTGAAGTAGACTTTCAAAGTTGTGTTGTCAGCGCCAACTTTGTACCTCCTAATGAAAGAAAAAATTAGTAAATTTGTTATCAACTAGCTGTATAAGGATCGTGAGGGATCATATGAAACTGAGGAACAGACAAGGCGCAATTCTCTTCTCACAGACAGAGAATCCCACACAGTCCCTTTCTATAGCTTCTGACAAGCTAAAGAAATCAGGAACGAGGTTTGTTCCTTTTCGGAGAGGCATGATGAACAACAATTTAGGTATCAATCTTCTTATAAATAAAATTTAAAATGACGACATCTATTGATTCTCAGTCAAATCTTCTTACGGGAAGGAGGGAATATAGAGAAAGGTTTAAAACACAAATTTTAATAACTGCCGTTGTAATGAAAGTATAAACACGATATTTCATATGTAAATTGAAAACCATAAGAGGACGACAATTATTAATTTTCCGCAAAATCGGCAGAATTGGAAGGAGGAGGCTCGACCCAAAAACCGTAATAACTGCCGATATAACGAATTCAGGAACCCCTATGTAAGTCAACTGTTGAGTGTTATCCGAAATGGTCGATTGGTTTTGTGTGGTTCACCGACTTCCATTTTTTTTTTTCTATAATTTTTGGGTTGAAAACGCAAATTTTTGATATATTACTCAACTTTCCCTATACGACGTATACCTGAGGAAGTAATTCGATACTTGCAGAGGACAGGACAGTCCCTCTAACGCGCCCCGGAGATTAAATAAAACATTTCTTCAATTACATGGTTGAGTAACAGTTTAAAAAATTAATAACAGTGATTAAAGCGAAGGAGACTTCGTTGGTAGATAATTTTTTATTATCCCCTCATATAGGAGACCTGGAGGCTGGAGGCGTAGAGCTGGAGGCGGGGGGCTGGTTAGAATGGTGAGGCAGCAGGTGTGTCGAGCCCAGCTACGGATTAGTCTAAGGTAAAACTGGGGGAGGCTTTGCGACAAATTTACCTTTTATTAATAGCTACTCGTTAGAGTGAGATTTTCAGGGGTTCGAACCACCAACCTTTCTCTAGGGCGCACTCATTACAGCACATTTCGGCCAGGGAGGGATTAAAAGGAAAGCTATAGCGAATTTGTGTTCACTTCTTGTACAAATTTAGATGTCCTTTGAAAATATATAACAGGTTAGGAAGTAGTGATAATAGGGCCTTTGAAAATATATAACAGGTTAGGAAGTAGTGATAATAGGTTGCGGGAGAGGTGATGTCCTTGTTTTCCTTTAACGGAGCCTCAGATAGTTGTACTAGTCAACGGCCGGAGCCTCAGCTAGTGCTAGTCTACGACCGGAGCCTCAGCACGTGATGGTCAATGGCCGGAGCCTCAGCTAGTTGTACTAGTCAACGGCCGGAGCCTCAGCTAGTGCTAGTCAACGGGTGGAGCCTCAGCTAGTGCTAGTCAACGGTCGGAGCCTCAGCTAGTGCTAGTCAACGGCCGGAGCCTTAGCTGGTGCTAGTCAACGGCCGGAGCCTTTATATAATATCTTGCTAATAACAATACAGAAAAACAAAGGTTGTATTCCACATTTATTTGACCCATTTACTATGTAGAGGCATAGAAAATTATCTGTTTCGTATCGAATTCAAAATCGTTGACGAAATTTGAATGAATGTATTACTGGTTTCAAAACAGTTGATCCATTCGACATATTCTATTGACCCATCAGAAATATAATATTGAACTTAATATAAGTTTTTATTATATATAAAGCATCTTGTCTTTCAGAATATGGCAGTCGACAGAAAGAAGACAGAAATAAAAAAAAATACATGTGTTATTTGTTGTCAGAGAGAGGTTATTATATTTTTTATTGTTCTGTGTTGGGATCGGTGTTTACTTTGATTGTGTCAAGTCTACCGTAACAGAATCTCAACTTTACGATCGGCCATAAAACTGCAGTTGACAACAAGACTCCTCCAACCTCAGTTAAACGTTGCACAGAACCCAACAAAGTCGCCGGCATCCACTTCACTTATTTACACTCTTGTCTTCCAGATAAAGCCAATAGTTGCTATCTTTTGTCAACATGGTGTTTTGTATAGAACTAGTTATGGTATCAGTCAAAAATTCCATCTTGAGTTTTCAAAGGAATTTGATATTATTTGACATTTTGAATAAAACAATTAATAAAAAAAAGTCGTCGGTGAATCACCGGTGATATACTTCCTCAGCAAGATTTAATCTAAGTTTCCTCTCTCCCTCCAAACTCTAACGTTTGGGCTGAAACTCAATATTTGACATGCACAGTGGCTTCCGAATCCCTTATACTGAATTGAGGGCGCCGGTAGCTCAGTGGTATGCGTGCTTGTCTTCTGAGCTTAAGAACGTGGGTTCGAAACCCGACCGAGGTCCCCCCCGGTAAAATAAACTTAAGCACGCCGTCCTTCGGATGGGACGTTAAGCGATGGAACGGAGCCTGTACGATGTCAGGTACTCGATAAAGACCCCTGCCCTAGATGGAGTAAAAATTTAGGGCAGGCAAAATTTAGGACTCCCACAATAGAGTCGGGCTCATGTCCACCAGAGTGACGAAAGAGCGCTCTGGTAGTAGGCGATATGACCTCGTAGTTAAAGCCCGGGCATGAGACATAAAACCTAACTTAACCTAACCCATACTAAATTTTGTATCGATACACTCATTACATCGGCAGTTATTAGGGACCTGAGATATTATATATGTATACTGGTATTAGATACCCTACCCTTTATATTCACATACCTATAATCTGATGATATTATACCTAGGTATATAATAACGTCTCTTAATTTTGTGTTCTATCCCCAAAACGAGGATTTATTAATTTATGATTAATTTGTTACTATCAATTTGTTGACAATAATTACAATAGTCGTGTACCTTTCAATATTCGTGTACTTTGCAATAGTCGTGTACTTTACAATAGTCGTGTATCTTACAATACAATCACAATAAGAAAATCTAGAATATTTTCGGAAATATTAAACTATTTAACGGTTATTTTAATTGTTGAAATAATTCGGAATGCATTTTCACAATACTTGCATGAATATCTAATAACCTCTTGTGGCATCAGTAACGAAACACGATGTAACCTAGCTCGGGCGCGCAAGGCTTTGCTGCGTGAGTTTCATGAGATTACTGCAGTATATTTTAGGGGAGGGGGTGGAGGTTTTTTTAGATTAGTTTTTATTTTTGGTATAGGGGTGTCAGAATAGACAAAATTCCTGTAAGAACTCCTGACCGATTACATAAACTTCGTATAGCTGAGGAAGTAAAAACCGCTAATAGTGCCTCATCGTAGTCGAGTTCCTGCTGAAGACCTATACAAAGACTGGAGAGACGGGCCAGAACGGAGGGAACGCGCGGCGTTTCGTAATGGACGGACTTCACATAATGATTAGGTATGAAAACTTAGCTGCCTGGTCGTTAGAAGGGCATGTAGGTATATCTGGGTATATACCACAATTGGGCCTGGAAGGGATGACCCTTCCACCCACTGACTTGATATAATTAGGATCATCTCCTTCCCCTTCCCAAGACTGTAGCTGACTGAATAGTCGGGGGGCGTCCAATTAAACTAAGATTGTCCCAAGATGTTCAACCTTCATACAGCCCATCTTCCATGGAATCAGCTCATTATAGAGAGGACACAAACGAAAGGCTAGGGGTGTGAGGAGGGAGTAGGGAGGTGAGGAGGAGAGGGTGTGTGTGGAAGGAGTGGGGGTGTGAGGAGGGAGTGGGGGTATGAGGAGGGAGTGGGGGTATGAGGAGGGAGTAGGAAGGTGAGGAGGAGAGGCTGTGTGTGGAAGGAGTGGGGGTATGAGGAGGGAGTGGGGTTGTGTAGGAGTGGGGCTGTGAGGAGGGAGTAGGGAGGTGAGGAGGAGAGGGTGTGTGTGGAAGGAGTGGGGGTGTGAGGAGGGAGTGGGGGTATGAGGAGGGAGTGGGGGTATGAGGAGGGAGTAGGAAGGTGAGGAGGAGAGGCTGTGTGTGGAAGGAGTGGGGGTACGAGGAGGGAGTGGGGTTGTGTAGGAGTGGGGCTGTGAGGAGGGAGTAGGGAGGTGAGGAGGAGAGGGTGTGTGTGGAAGGAGTGGGGGTGTGAGGAGGGAGTGGGGATGTGAAGAAGGAGTGGGGCTGTGAGGAGGGAGTGGGGGTGTGAGGAGGGAGTAGGGAGATGAGGAGGGTGTGTGTGGAAGGAGTTGGGGTATGAGGTATATATATACTTCTACATCATGACATCAAACAATATTTATTCTATAAAGGTTTTTATAAAAATGAGAGAGAAAAATAAAGTAAATTTTGAAAGAAACATGAATTAGATCTTTTGATGTTGATATCTAACTTAACCTCAAACAAATTAAACATAATATATATTTTATTCTAACTGAAAAAGACCAAAATTCTTGAGGAAGTGAATTTAAAAAGTAATTTGGAAACAAACATGGTTTATATATCTATTTCTAGTCTTTGTAATCAATTGGCCTGCCTATATATCTATTTCTAGTAATCAATTGGCCTGCTTAATAAAATAAGCAGAGATGACAAATATATATGGCTATCTCTGATATATGGTAGCCATTGCATCTTCTCAGTTGTCCCCAGACAGGAAGATATCCTGACATAAGGAGCCTCCTTTAAGGACGGGAAAACGGGAGTCGTTCCCCTCAGGAAGACATTCTCCTGTGGTCTTTAATAGAGGAAGAGCAGTTAATCTTGGGCAGCCCCCTCGACAAATGAAAACGGAGGAGATGAATGTGAGTCTTGGACAAAACAAAATGTTAGTTAATTCGAGCTTTCACCTTCTCCACCCAAACTGTCTTCTTTTAGTATTTCTCCCGGCTTAGTTATATTGTATGTGAGTAGAAGAAAAATAGGGATTAGGGTGGCCCTTGCCCCGAAGGGCCTCTTTTCCTCCACTTAGGTCAAGGTATGTAATCTGTAGAAAATGTTTATTATCCCAGGGACCCTGTCATATGTAAGAAAATCCCTTTGAGTTCATTTAGTACTCTCATAGTTATGTGTAAACATCGTGTAAGTACTATGACTCATGCCCGGGCCCTAACTACGAGGTCATATCACCTGGGGTGTGAAGAAGGAATGAGGCTGTGAGAAGGGAGTGGGGGTGTGAAGAAGGAGTGGGGCTGTGAGGAGGGAGTAGGGGTGTGAAGAGGGAGTGGGGCTGAGAGGAGGGAGTGGGGATGTGAGGAGGGAGTAGGAGTGGAGCTGAGAGGAGGGAGTGGGGTGAGTAGGAGTGGGGATGTGAGGAGGGAGTGGGGGTGTGTAGGAGTTGGGCTGAGAGGAGGGAGTGGGGGTGTGTAGTAGTGGGGATGTGAGGAGGGAGTAGGAGTGGGGCTGAGAGGAGGGAGTGGGGGTGTGTAGGAGTGGTGCTGTGATGAGGGAGTAGGAGTGGGGTGTGTGAGGGATGTGGGGGTGCATACCATCGATAGTCAGAATCAACTATTTCATCGATGGTTCGACTTCTATATCATGATATGGAGAGTAAAAAGTGAAAAATCAAACAATATTTATTCTATAAAGGAAACTGACATAATTGCAGAGATATTGTGAAATAATTCAAATGGACTTGAAAAATAAAATAAAACTGGTTTATTTAATATGTTGTCTAATTTCACTAACTATATTTACATGGGAGTACTTTCGGTATTTCTACCATCCTCAGCCAAAAGCATAAGAGGTAAGACTGACTCAGTCTTATCTCTTATGCTTTTGGCTGAGGATGGTAGAAATATCGAAAGTACTCCCATGTATATATAGTTAGTGAAATTAGACAACATATTAAATAAACCAGTTTTATTTTATTTTTCAAGTCCATATTCTATAAAGGTTATCTCTCTCATGTCCACACGCCCTTCCGTCGCTCTGGTGGGCATGAGCTCAACTTTACCGTGTGAGTTCTAACCTTTTGCCTGACCAGGTCTATTCACTTAGCGCAAGGGTCTTTAACGAGTTCCTGACATCGTACAGGCTGCAGTTGAGGGAGTTAAATTACTAGAACACCTTTTTAAACAATAACTTATGTACCTACATATCTGGTATTTCATTCATAGCCAATCTCGTCGCTCATCACAAAAACCACCTAATCAATTTGGATGAAACTTAATTTTCGTTAATTATAATCATGAAGACTATGTATCTGTCAAATTTCATGTTTCTAGGTCAAATGCGACTATGGGGTTAATATTTCATAGAAACCACACATAACTATTTTCGAAAATTTGTATTTTTAGTCCCTTTCTCGATGTATGTTCCCCCCAAAATATGAGTCGAGTACAAAAATTGGAATAAGGAAGAGTAAGGTTCTTTTTGGACACTTCGGGTACAGAATCGGGAAAAAGGCAAAAACCAGGATATCTGCAGGCCTCTGGACACGTTAATTCTCAATCGATTGAATATATATCAACTGGAACTTAACTTTTCATGTGGTCATAAAAAAAAAAATATAGGTATATATTGTCTAAAAAAAATGACCATTATCTCCCTGAATGTACTTCGAAAATAATTGACTAATTACCTTCTTTTTTTTACAGGTAAGTCTCTTTTCCTGGGTTATGCTGAATGTAAGTACATAGCACCTAGTATAGACCAATCTACTTGAATAAGAAAGTCACCGTTGAATCACCGAATCTTCCCTTCTGCCGATTTCTCTGAAAAATAATAGGTGTCCTCCTGTGAGGATTTTAATTTAAAGTTTCATGTCGATACATCAGTAGTTATTACAGTTTTTGTGTTAAGCTCCCCCCTCCTAATCCCCCTTCTATTTGGTCGATTTGGCTGAAAATCAATTGATGTCGTTCTTATGTGGGTCCTAGATACTCATATAGTTATTTGAGTTTTTGTGTTAAGGCCCTTCCTAAGCCCCCCCCCCCCCCCCCCCCACTTTTCGTCGATGTAAGAACGTATTAACATAAAATTTAGCTGAGGATTCAGAAGTCCGGTGGTTCGCGTTCTAAATTGAACATAAAGCTTCCATGCTCTGTATCATGAACGGTTTGGAAACATCGATGTTTGAAGCGAGAGAGATATGAAGTTCACTCATTCAAAGAGCGATAGCCATTTTCCAATATCCCCTAACGAACCACTGGTTTAAATTATTTTCTCTTTTATAATTTTTTTCTTCTTTTTTAGGAAACCAATTAATAAAGAAGAAAAATCAGCTAATCAAACAGACTCAAAAAACCACTCAGAGAATCGCCCTTTTTTTTTTGTTAATTTATCGAGCAGTTATTAATTTTCTCAATATCTTTTATGGATGCACTCAGATTTATTTTAGAATTTAATCAAATTAACGTTTGTAGGTTGAAGACCATATACGAAACCCTAATAACGAGTGTTTCACTTCATAAAAATGTGTGTGTATACTGTTCCTTCCTATACTTTACGTACATTTTCTTTGAAATCTATTACATTAGTATAGTCTGTCTAGCGAATTGGAGGGAAGCGGTGTTGCCAATTCTCCAATTTGACACTGACTTTAGTTTGCCACTTGGATGAGTTCTTAAAACCTCGGCATTATTTGAGTGAAAATAATAAGGTAAAGGTAACTTTAAGATAATAATATTCTCTGAAATAATAACTTCTATAACAGTTATTTGTGGAGTCGGTCTCATATCCACGAGAGCGACTGGTAGTAGGCGATATGGCCTCATAGTTAAAGCCTTTACTAATCTTATGTGATTCCGACTCTAAGATCTAACAACTGTTTATTATAATATTTATAGGTTGTCTTAACGTATACATTTTTATGACGTATCCTATTACAATTTTTATGGTTTAACGGAAATAAATATTATTATTGTAGTCTCAACTAAGACCGAACAGGTTATTCGTCTTACAGCAGTTTCATTTTAGTTTTCAATTAGTTTACTCCTCTAGTTTATGTTAAAAAACAAATAAATAAATAAATAATATATATATATAAATAATGTGCTACATATAAATAGGATACAAAATTAAACTTAAATATTAATAATGAATAGTTGTAATAAAGTTTATTAATTGATCTATAGCGGTTATTTTAGCCAGAGCTTATTGTATCTGTTTATTTAGTATTTATTTATGAGGAAGTATATGAAAGCATTGTTAACTTACGAAACCCTTCAGTGTGTGACCTGATCACCTTTCTCTGTAATATTGTTTCCAAGAGTGGCGGTATAAAAAGTGGGGTGAGGTGGAAGGGGGGCTTGGTAAATATTTGACTTGGCAAGTGTTGTAAATATTTACTGTCCCCCCCCCCCCCCCCCCCCTTCTCGAGGAGGTATGATGTTTAGAATAGCCAAAATCAGACCCTTCATTTCCAGTTTAGGTACATATACTTTATCCAGGGACTTGGACTATACAATCTATATGTATACAAAGTGTCCGGCCTCATCACGCTGTTTTTTTCTGGAATATTAGCGCAAATGGTCGACTTGTTTTGGAGGGGGAACAAAAATTTAATTGAATGTTTCTTTCTGGGGAAGCACCTTGCCGGTGATTCACTGACGTATTTTTCATTCATGTCGAGTAGAGTTCACTCTTCGTCTTCCCCACCACTCTCCCTTTCTCCCACCACTCTCCCTCTCCCCCTCCTTTCACCCCCTCCCCCACCACACTCCCTCTCCCTCCCCCACCACACTCCCTCTCCCTTCTCCCACCACTCTCCCTTTCCCCCACCATTCTCCCTCTCCCCTACACTCTCCCTTTCCCCCACCACACTCCCTCTCCCTCATTTCCACACCATCCTCCCTCTGTCCCACCACTCTCCCTCTCCTCCCTCCGTCTTTTAGGACGTCTTATTTATGGTATCTACGATACCCTTCATGAGGGGTTCCTCAAATCATATTACTGGTCCGGATTGCCTCCTCGGTGCTAGAATTGCTTGCAAGGCAGGTTCCTGGAAGCCAAGATCGATATCTACCCAGGAATGAGGACTCACACCAGCTAAGGTATCCAATAATACAGACTGAAGCACAATAGCACAATTTTCGTTTAAGTAACAGTTTGAATAATCTTTTAAAATAATAAATAAATAAGTAAAATGTTACAGAGATGAGCACACACACTGAAGGGTTCCGTAGGCCAACATTGCGTTAGTGCATTAACTGAAGTATAATTCATAATTACTTTGTTCCCGAATTTCGCCTATTGCCTACACCACTCACGTGTCAGTTTCAATGTCATGAAAATTCAACAATTTCATGGTTTCAATCTCGTTCACCACAGTTATAATAACTTGTTACATAAATAAAGTTTGTTAGTACAGTTCCTTACTATACCTCTATATGAGGCTTGCTTCACCAGTTCGACCAAGAGTTGTCACCTAAATTTCATTAATTCTAATTCCCTGATTCCAGAATTGCAGAAAAAAAAAAAAAAGCGGATTGTGAATACGATAACTCCTGATAAAATAAATATATCGAAATGAGGAGGAGGGTTGTTAACTGTCTATGTATGAGGATTCAGAAGTTCTTTTGATTAGTTTCTCAGCATCAGCTAACAGTTAGTTGATTAATTCTGCGCAGGGTATGTACAACGCTAGTGATGCATCGACGAGAGAGCATTACTAATAATATTTTGCAAAAGTATTTTGCGTTAAGTGATATTGTGTCCCCAACGTGTCTCAATTGATCCCCATTGCCTTTTTCCGACGTGTTACGTAATTTATGGACGGCTCCATAGCTGACAAAGTCCCTTAATTCTGCTAATGGATGTTCGAATATGCAAAGTCTCCGTCCTAATGGACACCCTAAGTAGCCAATGTGGTGCTAATTCTAAAAGGAATCTCATTAGTTGGACGTTGTAAAAGGACAGTGGCCTCAGGACGGCATCCCTTCACATCATCCAAGGACAGTGGCCATAGGATGACATCCCTTCACTATCCAAGGACAGTGGCCACAGGACGGCATTCCTTTACCATCCAAGGTCAATGGCCACAGGACGACATTCTTTCACCATCCAAGGACAGTGGCCACAGGTCTGCATCCCTTCATCACCCAAGGACAGTGGCCACAGGACGGCATCCCTTCAGTATCCAAGGACAGTGGCCACAGGACGGCATTCCTTCACCCTCCAAGGACAGTGGTCATAGGACGGCATCCCTTCACCATCCAAAGACAGTGAGGGAGGGGACACAATTCACAAACCCTAATAACTGCCAATGAAATGAATTTATCTACACAAAATTTAGTGTGAGGACTAACTATTGATTTTTAGCCAAAACAGTCGATTGTTTTTGGAGGGAGAGCGAAAACTTAATTGATTAATTCATTCTGGGGAAGTTACATTGCCGATGATTGACCGACGACTTTTTTCTCTGTTTTTCATAGATTACAATTTCAATGCGAATTTTATGTGTTTTTCTGTAATTTGTAGAGCATAATTGCAATATAAATTTCAAGTGCTTTTAGAGAAAAAACATGAAGAGACAACCCGAAGTATTAGATATGTAAGCTCTATTTAGGAATTTTTAAATGATAGGGTAATCCGAGTTGGTTTAAATTCGCGAATTCGCCCCCCCGTCATGTTCCTAATTGTGCTAGAGTGAAGTGTATAGTATAGAGTAAAGAAAGTTATCGGAGCTCCAGATCTGACCGCTGAGAGAGCGGTTTGAGGGCAAATTGGCGAAGTTGGAGCGGCCCGGCCCGGCTCATTATCATATCTAGAAAGGATCTGGCACGAATCCAGGTTCACCCATCGACCTGGGAGTTCTTCACCTCAAGATAGCAGCGGCTCTTGATTCCGCTCCAACTTCCACCCTCAGCCAAACCCGGCAAAGTCTCCAACATAGCCCACATCCCTTCTATAACTTTTTATTTGGAGAATGTGCCTGAAAGACAAGGATCATTGCAGGCGGCGAAATGATGTGGCGGAAGGACGTCAAAGACTAGAGGTCCATAGGCACGTACGCAAACCCCCCGACCCGGGTTTCCGCATACGAACGGCGTTATACACGTTAATGATCTGTAGGTACTTCCTTGGATACTTGAACAGGTAAAAGATACTTGAGTGTGTTCTTATGAAGTAATTATAGATTTGTTGTATTATATTAATTTGTAAGTAGGGAAGAAAAGTATGTTCTGAAACAAGGCTAAAGGGCAAGATGGCGGCCATCCCCCTCCCCACACATCTACTTCGGTACACAGCCGGTGATTTGTGCTGGGTACAAAGCCTGAGTACTTCGGCAGAAATACTCAGGCTTTGTACCCAGCACAAATCACTGGCTTTGTACTTCCCCAGCACAAATCACCGGCTTTGTGCCGAAGTAGGTGTGTGGGGAGGGGGATCTTGCCCTTTAGCCCTGTTTCAGAACATACTTTTCTTCCCTACTTTTGTATTAATTAATCTTTACTACATCTACTTTATTCGAACATAAAGCTTACAAATAAATGGGAAGTATAGACATTCTTAAAATTTTATTTTGTACCATTAAGTCCAGGCTAACTACGAGGTCATATCGTGCTCTTTCGTCGCTCTGGTTGACTTGAGACTGACTCTACTGCGGGAGTCCAAAATGTTGCCCATCTAGGTTTAGTTTCCTAGAGTAGTGGTCTTTAACGAGTACCTGACATCATACAGGCTCGGGACCATCGCTTAACATCCCATCCGAAGGACTAGTATTTCTTTTAATCTTTTAAGTTTTTTTTTTTTTTTTTTTTTCTCTCCCTGATAATAAAACGTAAGGGCCTCGCCGAGTTTTGTACCTTTGATCGTGAGCAAAGTAGGCAAGCACGCTATTAGTTTCTATTGAATATTCAGTTTTTAACGTTATCTAGGACGACACGTATAAGTTTTCAATTGAATCGGCCGAAAGGAAGGAGGGGGGGGGGGGGGGGTCAGAATGGGGCTTAACTGCTGATGTAATTAGTGTATCGACACAAAATTTAATATGTGAATTCAGAAGCAGCTATTGCTTTTTAGCCAAAACGGTCGAGGGAGAGCGATTAATATCTACAGAGGAAGTACATTTCTGGTGATTTAACGACTGTGCGGCTAACCCCTAGGTTAGGATGGCCGGTTAACAGGAGAGCCGGTTAAGTGGGAGCCTACCGTATTGATCCTGATTAAGATGGACAAAGAGCCACTTGGTCTAACCTCATTTGAACTTTGAATTGAGTCCCCTCCCGTCCTCTCCTATCTCGTCCCTGTTCAATCTACCATCACCCAATTAACATGTTTACACTCGTTATAATGGTTTCATTTTGTGGCCTCCCGCCTTCCACTAAAAAAAAATGGTGTCTGATTAATTGTAATGTATTGTTTCCGTTCTCTCTTTAAACCATTATTTTCCTTCGGTCGATGTGGCTGAAGGTGTGAAGTATAGTGGCAGTTATGTAATTGTGTGTTTTTACCGGAATTTCGTGTTTTCTTACCCCTGATTCCAAAAAAAAATAAAAGTCCTGTCTGTGAACACAATAACTACAGAAAGAATGAATGTCGAGGCAAATAATTTAATATGTGTATCTAGAACCCTATAAGGACGATGCCTATCAATTTTCAGTCAAATCGGCCAAATGAAAGGTGGGGATTTGAGGGGCTTAACACAAAAACGTTTTAATAACTGACGATGTAATGAAAGTATCGACACGAAGTTTAGAAGTCCCTGTGTAAACGATTGTTTAAAATTATCGATTAGTTTTTGTTTAACTTTTGTAGATCATAAGGGTTTCAAAAAAAAGGGTCGTAGGAAATAATCTTTAGGAATATAGAAATAAAAATTCTGTTTGTTATCTAATAAGTAAAAAATGGCAGGATTTATATGAAATTATTAGGATATTTATTAAACAGACAAATATAGGCTATGTTGAACATTTAAATTTGGTGGGGGACCCACAATAAAGGGGGGGGGGGGGGCGAATTTCGTTCAACGAATATTGTGGCCATATTGAATAAACGTCTAAACAAATAAATTCCAAAATTTAACATTTCACATGATTTAATTCCCCAGCCATAGGGGATGTTCGAAAAATTCGTTGCAGAGCCGATATAATGAATGTATCGACACAATATATAATATGAGAACTCAGAAGCCACTATGTGTCAAATATTAAATTTTAGCCCAAACAATCGAATGGCTTTGGAGGGAGAGCGTAAACGTAATTGGTTAATTTGTATTATCTAAGATATGGTTACTAACCTGTATATAACCTGCTTACGGGGCAACGCCTGGGTAACCTGCTAGTCAATGGAATATCATTGAATTATTGAAATGTATGAATGGAATGGTAAAATATGGCAGAGGCGAGCCACAGTGAAGAAATGGAAATTGAAATGGTCCCCCATTGCAGACATCTGTGACGGCTCACAAATCTTTATCCACTTTCATTAAAGTCACTCCATTTGGATGGGGTACATCTGTGTAATAAATGTCAACACAGCGGCGACCCTGATAGAGAGGTCAAAACGTCACTTGCCCCCTTCACGGGATTTCAAAATGTTTCACTTCCCCGAAAATGAAATGAAAATTTGAAAAAACGCTCTGGTAATAGGTGATATGACCGTGTAGTTAAACCCCGATTGATCCGGCTGAGGCACTTTTTTCTTTTATCAGGCAGGTGAACTTTGAGCACGCCGTCCTTCGGATGGGGCGTTAAGCTATGTAAGACCCCTACCGTAGGTGAATAAACCTAGGTGGGCAACATTTAGGACTCCCACAGTAGAGTCGGGTTCATGTCCACCAGAATGACTAAAAAACGCTCTGGTAGTAGGCGATATGACCGCGTAGTTAAACCCCGGGCAAGAGTCACATTAACTAACTAAAACAGTTCAGAGGAAGAGTGAAAACTTACAATTTATTTGAGCTGGGGAAATACATTTGTGGTGAGTCTCCTGTATTATGTATTACATGTATTATTTAAGAGGTTCACTAAGCTTGTGGGAAAGTACATTTCGACGGTGTACAGGTCGATTATTTATATCGATCGAAATAATCATTGTCCAGGAAGAGACTTAGACATACAGTAAAATGATGTTGGCTGCTTTTATGTTTTTTTTTTTTTTTTAAAGTCACATCTTTTTCAAACGTTTCTTTGATTTTGTCTCTGGATTTCCATACTGTCGATATTGTAGTCTCGATCCCTATGGAGGCAAAGGAAAGAATAATCTCAAACTAGGAATATACGCACGAGAAGGGAAGAAGGGAGTTCGAAGAAAATTCGACAAGGGGGAAATGGTATGTTTGGAAATGGAATGACTCATTGCGCTCGGAAAGAGTGAACAAGAACCATGTTTAAAACCCTTCTCTATAATGTTCGTATTTTTCATCCGTTCAAAACTCATACTGTTTTACCCAATTATGTATGTAGACCTAACAATAACAAGACAAGACAATTCCTTCCTATTTAACATATACAGAAAAGACACTTACACGGACGCCATAATCCCCAATGACTCTTACGCCCCGGAATCTCACAAATATGCATACTTCAAGTCCATGATACATAGATGCTTCTCATTGCCTCTAACGAACACAAACAAAAAACAAGAAATAGCCAAATTAAAGCAAATTGCAGCCGGCAATAACTTTAATACCAGTATAATAGACAAACTAATATCTAGTAAATTAAAACAGATAACTTATCATAATATCTACCCTAAACCACAAACAGAAAAATGTAATTATTACTCTATCCCTTACACTGGTAGATTATCCCAAATAATAAAAAAGAAATTAAGTAAGCATAACTTGAATCCAGCCTTCAAATCCAACCCCAATCTGGGTAGAATATTATTTAATTCAAAAGAAAAAATAGATTTAATGGATAAATGTGGAGTGTATCAATTGGAATGCCCAGAATGTAATGCCAAATACGCGGGACAGACAGGGAGATCCTTTAAGATTAGATACAGGGAACACACAAGAAATACAAACTCCAACACTTCCTCATTTCACCAACATCTCACAGAAACAGGACATACCATAGACACACAACACAAACCAAATATAATACATATCTGCCAAAAAGGTCCACTTTTGAATTTACTGGAAGCGGTAGAAATAAATAAACTGAACAAAAATAACGATATTATAATGCTAAATGAACAAATAGAACTGAACCATTCCCCCCTTCTTAATTTAAATATCAAGTAGCTAAGAGTCTGATGATTGTGGAAATGTTTTGCCAACTGACATTCAGAGAATACTATAATTTTCATTTGATGTTTTAATTTGTCTTTAAATTCTTTGTATTTGTTTTTATTCACTTTAATATTTATTATATTTTACATTTATATAATTCCTGAGTCATACCTATATAAATACCAACACTTTACTGTTAGATTCGCTTTATTAGATTTTATATATATATCATTTTCTTTCTTCTTTTTATTTTATATTTATTATTATCTCGTAAATATCTGTTTATTGGAATGTATAGAGTAACAAAAACAAGGGATTCCCCGTCATTACCTAAAAACCCCCTCCTTAACTGTACCCTCTACCCTGTCAACCAATTCTGTCAGTTTGTAAGTGACTCTTGATAATGCCTTAACACGGCGAAACTAGTTGAGTATTTGAGAATATATAGTGAAGTTTGACAAAGAAATTGTGCATTTTAATTATCTATTCCTAGAATGGAGCTTCACAAAGTAAATCTGGA
The DNA here is from genome assembly GCA_963662175.1 of Aradus depressus. Taxonomy (NCBI): domain Eukaryota; kingdom Metazoa; phylum Arthropoda; class Insecta; order Hemiptera; family Aradidae; genus Aradus; species Aradus depressus. The sequence continues at coordinate 39,459,863 of OY759222.1, forward strand.
AACCATAAATTATTAATTATGTATGTATGTGCGTATGTACATATATATTATATCGTTATAACCGAAATGAAAAAACAACTTTTTCTTATGTTTTAGATCGTTTTATACGAAATGTCGTTATACCTAACATCGTTATATCCTGATTTATTTCTTCACTTTTAAATAGCAAACCAAACTAGATACGGGTTTTACATCGTTATATCAGGAATCGTTATAAAAGGATTTTACTGGACGTGGCGTAGATTGCTGTATGCGGAATAAAAAGGCTACGTGATGAAGAAAATTTTGTTTTATAATTTAGATTGATTGAACGACAAAACTCACTTCAAATTATCACCTCTGTTAAACGTTGAACGCTTTGCTATTAGGCGAAATGACCTCCCAGCAGAAACTCCAACATGTGCCACAAAAATATAAAAAATAGAATATACAAATTTCCATAAAAAAATACTTTTTTGAAATGAAAAAAAAAAATAAAGAATAAGGAAATGTGAGAGAGAAATCCGTGGGCTTTGCGTACATAAGAATGATTTAAGGGGTTTACGGTGCGTTATAACGAGGAGCGTTATTGCCCTGTTATGTAGAACCGACCAGTTAACGAAGCCGTTAGTTTAACGGATCATATAAAGTAGAAAGTTAACCAGCCTCCTCCATCACCATAGTTCTTGTTGACACACCAATTGAGTTTTATCGCCGTTACTCACATTAATTCTCATTGCTTGGTCTAACTTATGAACTTTCAGTTTCCCATAAATCTGTACCATTTCCAAGTAAAACTCCTCAAGTCAAATTTTTAAGTTTTAATATATACAAGAGGTGTATATAAAACTAAAGTATTTCACTATTAAATAATAAATATATTATAATAAATTTTAGAGAGAATTTATTGCTTTTATTTGTACAATAAAAAATAAAATCGTCGGTTAATCACCGATTATGTGTAATTCCCAAGCTTGGGGTAAATATCAATATTTGACTCAGTTAGTATTTTCTGAATCCTCATTCTAAATTTTGTATTGAGGTTTGCTTAGGTTAGGTTTTATTACTCATGCCCGGGCTTTAACTACGAGGTCATATCGCCTACTACCAGAGCGCTCTTTCGTCACTCTGGTGGGCCTGAGCCCGACTCTACTGTGGGAGTCATAAATTTTGCCAACCTTAAATTTTTATTCACCTAAGGTCTTTAACGAGTACCTGACATCGTACAGGCTCGGGACCATCGCTTAACGTCCCATCTGAAGGACGGCGTGCTTAAATTTATTTTACCTCCCAGATAAAATAACTAAGGGCCTAGGTCGGGTTACGAACCCACGTTCTTGAGCTCAGAAGTCAAGCACGCATACCACCGAGCTACCGGCGCCCTCTTTTGTATTGATATATTTATTACATCTGCATTTATTGAGATTTTTGCGTTCAGCCTCTCCTGTGATCCCCCCTTCCCCTCGGCTGATTTCACCGAAAATTAATAGGTGTCATCCGTATAAGGTTTTCAATTTACATATGAAATTTTGTGTCAGTTCCTAATCCTCCGTTTCTCTTTGGCCGATTTGGCTGAAAATCAATACGTTTTTTCCTAAATGTCTTCTGAATACACGTATATAATGTCGTGTCGATTTATATTTTCATGAGTTATCGTATTCACGATCACGATCGATTGGTTTTAGACGGAGAGCGATGACGTAATTGCTGGAGAAATACATTGTCGGTGATTCACCGTTTGTCATATCTTTCTATGATGAAAACATTGATATGTAGCATGAAACCAGCTTAAGACAAAAGATCTTATCTTGTACGTTATGGATCATCTTCCCTAATTGTTCATTCTGCCGAGATTAACTCAGTTTTGGTTTATTGTACCGGTTCTGGTTACAAGAGAAATCTGAGTAGGATGGGTGTCTTGGAAGGGTCGTTATCCGAGCCATACACGCCCTTCAATTCGCCATGTTAGGACGGCTTCTGTGTACACCATAGGACCTCAACTATCCCTTTCTCTGGGAGTCCTACACTTTACTGTTTAGGTTTGATTTGGGTAGGTGTCTCTAGTGAGTACTTGACCACCATTAAAACATCACCTCCGAAGGGCAGCGTTCTCAAAGTTTTGCTACCTCTTCTGCACAGTAGTTCTGTCCTTTAACCCTTGCTGACGTCCCAGCAGCTCGAGAGTTTTTCTCTACGTCACTGGAAAATCATTCCTCCACTAGGTGGTGCTTGAGACCTATTTCAATCAGGAAGAATGTATGTGGAGGCGGGGGGCTCAAGATCACGGGTTCGTAATCGACCGAGGCCCTTAGGTTTTTCATGTGGGAAGTGAAGAAGCCTTGAGCCATCATTCTGATAAGCGAGCTCACACTCAAACCAAACGTATCTGCCTCTCACATAGTCCGATTCATGTTCACAGCCGGCGGGAGCGCAGTTACAACTTATGTTCCTTCCATGAGCTTTACAGGGTTATAGATTTTCATCAACTTTAACTTCGGCTATATAAGCTTCTATCCAGCTAACTTCGGCTATATAAGCTTCTATCCAGCTAACTTCGGCTATATAAGCTTCTATCCAGCTAACTAAGATCTCAGAGATCGATCCAGGCCTGTAAAACTGTGTTTTTTTTTGTTTTTATTTTTATTTTTTACATGTCTCTGTCAGACTTTATATAAGGGCAAGATGAAGTACACTAGTGGCAAGTGGAACAGATGTTCCCACCGACGTCGACACATATCTTATCCCTAGCCGTTCGCCTCCTTCAGGCACAACACACTTATATCTCCTTAAGCTACCAAACTTGTAAGCTACTCCCGTCTCCCGCCCTCCACAAAGTCTGTATAGAACAGAACCCGTCTATATTCCTTCCTTGAAAGTTAACCAACAACTCTCACAAATTCAATGTTCTCATGTGAGCTTCCACAAAAAGGAACGAAACCAGAGCTCTTGACAGGATTCTCGTTAAAACTTATATACTGAGCCCGAATTTTCATCGGAAATCATGTTTTCCGACTTTCTCATTCCTCTATTGAAAAATCTATCCGTGTGTGTCCTGCACGTCAACTCCCGATAGAACGAACACAAAAATTGATTTGTGTACTCACAACCGCATTAGGACGAGTTCTACTGATTTGAAGCCAAACGGGAGGTGCAATCGGGGGACCGTGGAGTGGCGTTTAACCCAAAAACTTCAATAACTGCCGAAGTAACGAATGTTTCGACAAGAAATTTTGCGTGGAATTGAAACAATGTTGTGTCATCTTCAGTGGTACATATATGTACATATACATCATCCATTCAGAATTGGTTTGCATTGCACTGAAGGAGTGTTGTACTATTGAAGATGACACAATAGTGACAGTAGATTTATAAAATAAATGGTGGGAAGATAACATCTCGTTTCATTTAACACATTTATTTCCACAACATCTCTCTAGTGAGATAATTTTATGTATAAATCCAAAACCCCATAAAGACGAAACCTATTATTTTTCAGCCAAATTGTTTAAAGGTAGGGAGGGGGGGGGGGGGGGGGTTGTACTTAAAGCCCTAATAACTGTCTATGTCATAACGTATTGACACAAAATTTTATATCTAGAACTAGTAACCCGAAAAGGACTTTACCGGATTTTAAGTGAAATCAACCGTAAGGGGAGTATGACAGGAGGTCGACTCAACTCAATAACTGTTAATGTAATGTTTGTATCGACACAAAATTTCATATGTGAACCCATAACCCTCATAACGACAACACCTACTGTTTTTCAACCAAATCGACTAAAGCGAAGACACCTATCGATTTTAAGCCAAATATCCAAGGATAGAGGAATTAGGGAAAGGTTTAACTGAAATACTCTAATAACTGCCATTGTAATGAATGTATCGACACAAACATTCATATGTGAATTGAAAATCCCATAACGGCGACACTTATTAATTTTTATCAGAATCGGTAGAAGGCAGGGTTCTGAGAGGGGGCTCAACTGAAAAAAAACCAATAACTGCCGATGTAATGCATCTGTCTACACAACATTTAGTATGAGGATTTAGGAGCTCTCATGTAAGTTAACTGTTTGATATTAGCGCAAACGGTAGACTGGTTTTGGAGGAAGAGCGAAAACTTAAATATGTATATCTCTTAATCGTCCTCGTTCTGAGGAAGTACATTGCCACAATGATTCACCGACGTATTTTCTTATTATTTTCTATAGTTTTATTTATATATATTACTAGCAGTAATACCCGGCGTTGCCCGGAGAACTTTGATTTTTGTCCCAATATCTTCTATAACGCTATTCAGTTCCTCGACAGTACATTCATGATGTTATAATTTTCAATTATTCATACGGAATAAGGCTTATAGTCCTTCAGCTGTTGTAACGCTAGTAAGTTTTTAGGACTCCTGGGCACCACAGCTAGTATGCGCCTTTCAACGGCGGAAGCCACACCTAGTGAATACTTAGCATCGCTGGACGTCATAGTCAGTGCGTACTTAAGAACGTTTGTGACCACAGCTAGTATGTGGCTTGCAACGCTGAGCACCACAGCTAGTACGTAGTTGGGAATGCTGGGCATCACAGCTATTAAGTGCCTTGCAACAGCGGACCCCACAGCTAGTACGTAGTTAAATACGCTGGGCATTACAGTTAGTAAGTGCTTTGCAACAGCGAACTTCACAGCTTTACATAGTTAGGAACGCTGGGCACTACAGCTAGTAAATGCCTTGCAACAACGGACCCCACAGCTAGTACGATATTAGGAACCCTGGGCATCACAGCTAGTATGCTTTTGCAACGACGGACCCCACAGTTAGTACGTTTTTAGGAACGCTGGGCCCTACAGGTAGTAGGTGCCTTGCAACTGCGGACCCCACAGATAGTATGTAGTTAGAACCACAGGGCATCACAGCTAGTATGAGTTTTGCAACGGTGGACCCCACAGCTAGTACCTACGTAGTTAAATACGCTGGGCCACACTGCTAGCGCCTTGCAACAGCAGACCCCACAGCTAGTACGTAATTAGGAACGCTGGGCATCACAGCTAGTAAATGTCTTGTAGGTGCCTTGCAACAGCGAACCCCACAGCCAGTACATAGTTAGGAACTCTGGGGCTGAGCACTACAGCTAGTAAGTGCCTTGCAAAAGCGGACCCCACAGCTAGTACGATATTAGGAACGCTGGACATCACAGCTAGTAAATGTCTTGCAACAGTGAACCCCACAGCGAATACATAGTTACTATTACTACTACATGTGAAATTCATGACAATCCGATTCATGACAATACGATCAACCGTTAATGAGCTAGCTCTATATTTATACTTAGTCCCCCCCCCTCAACCCCGCCACCCGTTCAAAACTTCGGGAAGCCACACACCTTATTTTTCTATTTGGCCTTCAGGAATAATATATGCGAAATTTCGTGACAATACGACCAACCGTTAATGAGCTAACTCTATATGTATATTTAGCCCCCCCCACAACCCTCCTTCCTGTTCATAATTTTGGGCCGTCACACACCTAATATTTCTATTTGACCTTTAGCAATATTACATGTGAAATTTCATGACGATTCGCCCATTAGTTAATGAGTTAGCTCTATATTTATACTTGGGCCCCCCCCACTACCCCCCCTCCCGTAAAAACTTTTGAGCCGTCACACCGCCTATTTTTTTATTTGGTCTTCAGGAATACTACATGTGAAACTTCGTGACAATCCGACCAACTGTTAAAGAGTTAGCTCTATATTTATACTTAGGCCCCCCCACAACCACCCCTCCCGTTCAAAACTTTGGGACGCCACACACATTTTTTTCCTATTTGGCTTTTAAAAATACTACGTGAAATTTCATGACGATTCGCCCATTAGTTAATGAGTTAGCTCTATATTTATACTTAGGCCCTCCCACAACCCCCCTCCCGTTCAAAACTTTGGGACGCCACACATTTTATTTTTCTATTTGGCCTTCAGGAATACTCCATGTGAAATTTCGTGACAATCCGACCAACCGTTAAAGAATTAGCTCTATATTTATACTTAGGCCCCCCCACAACACCCCCTCCCGTTCAAAACTTTGGGACGCCACACACCTTTTTTTCCTCTTTGGCTTTTAAAAATACTACGTGAAATTTCATGACGATTCGCCCATTCGTTAATGAGTTAGCTCTATATTTATACTTAGGCCCCCCCCACAACCCCCCCTCCCGTTCAAAACTTTGGGACGCCACACACCTTATTTTTCTATTTGGCCTTCAGGAATACTCCATGTGAAATTTCGTGACAATCCGACCAACCGTTAAAGAATTAGCTCTATATTTATACTTAGGCCCCCCCACAACCCCCCCTCCCGATCAAAACTTTGGGACGCCACACACCTTTTTTTCCTCTTTGGCTTTTAAAAATACTACGTGAAATTTCATGACGATTCGCCCATTAGTTAATGAGTTAGCTCTATATTTATACTTAGGCCCCCCTTACAACCCCCCCTCCCGATCAAAACTTTGGGACGCCACACACCTTTTTTTCCTATTTGGCTTTTAAAAATACTACATGTGAAATTTCATGACGATTCGCCCATTAGTTAATGAGTTAGCTCTATATTTATACTTAGGCCCCCCCACAACCCCCCCTCCCGATCAAAACTTTGGGACGCCACACACCTTTTTTTCCTCTTTGGCTTTTAAAAATACTACGTGAAATTTCATGACGATTCGCCCATTAGTTAATGAGTTAGCTCTATATTTATACTTAGGCCCCCCTTACAACCCCCCCTCCCGATCAAAACTTTGGGACGCCACACACCTTTTTTTCCTATTTGGCTTTTAAAAATACTACATGTGAAATTTCATGACGATTCGCCCATTAGTTAATGAGTTAGCTCTATATTTATACTTAGGTCCCCCCACAACCCCCCCTCCCGTAAAAACTTTGGAGCCGTCACACCGCCTATTTTTCCTCTTTGGCTTTTAAAAATACTACGTGAAATTTCATGACGATTCGCCCATTAGTTAATGAGTTAGCTCTATATTTATACTTAGGCCCCCCTTACAACCCCCCCTCCCGATCAAAACTTTGGGACGCCACACACCTTTTTTTCCTGTTTGGCTTTTAAAAATACTACATGTGAAATTTCATGACGATTCGCCCATTAGTTAATGAGTTAGCTCTATATTTATACTTGGGCCCCCCCACTACCCCCCCTCCCGTAAAAACTTTTGAGCCGTCACACCGCCTATTTTTTTATTTGGTCTTCAGGAATACTACATGTGAAACTTCGTGACAATCCGACCAACTGTTAAAGAGTTAGCTCTATATTTATACTTAGGCCCCCCCACAACCCCCCTCCCGTTCAAAACTTTGGGACGCCACACACCTTTTTTTGCTATTTGGCTTTTAAAAATACTACATGTGAAATTTCATGACGATTCGCCCATTAGTTAATGAGTTAGCTCTATATTTATACTTAGGCCCCCCCACATCCCCCCCTCCCGTTCAAAACTTTGGGACGCCACACACCTTATTTTTCTATTTGGCCTTCAGGAATACTCCATGTGAAATTTCGTGACAATCCGACCAACTGTTAAAGAGTTAGCTCTATATTTATACTTAGGCTCCCCCACAACCCCCCTCCCGTTCAAATCTTTGGGACGCCACACACCTTTTTTTGCTATTTGGCTTTTTAAAATACTACATGTGAAATTTCATGACGATTCGCCCATTAGTTATTGAGTTAGCTCTATATTTATACTTAGGCCCCCCCACATCCCCCCCTCCCGTTCAAAACTTTGGGACGCCACACACCTTATTTTTCTATTTGGCTTTTAAAAATACTACGTGAAATTTCATGACGATTCGCCCATTAGTTAATGAGTTAGCTCTATATTTATACTTAGGCCCCCCCACAACCCCCCTCCCGTTCAAAACTTTGGGACGCCACACACCTTATTTTTCTATTTGGCCTTCAGGAATACTCCATGTGAAATTTCGTGACAATCCGACCAACCGTTAAAGAATTAGCTCTATATTTATACTTAGGCCCCCCCACAACCCCCCCTCCCGATCAAAACTTTGGGACGCCACACACCTTTTTTTCCTATTTGGCTTTTAAAAATACGACATGTGAAATTTCATGACAATTCGCCCATTAGTTAATGAGTTAGCACTATTTATATACTTAGGCCCCCCTTACAACCCCCCCTCCCGTTCAAAACTTTGGGACGCCACACACCTTTTTTTCCTGTTTGGATTTTAAAAAGACTACCTGTGAATTTTCATGACAATTCGCCCATTAGTTAATGAGTTAGCACTATTTTTATACTTAGGCCCCCCCACAACCCCCCCTCCCGATCAAAATTTTGGGACGCCACATAGCCTATTATTCAATCGGGCTCAAAAGAATGCTACATGGGCAGTTTCATAAAAATCCGTCCAGCGGTTTGGGCGTGATGCTGGAACAAACATACATACATACAAACAAACAAACAAACAAACCCCGTTTCAGCTTTATTAATATAGATTTATATTTAGAGTGACTTCCGAATCATCAATACATTTGTGAGGTGTTGATAGGGAGGGCTCTCTGATTGGTCCACGTGATGTGATATCTGTATCACCAGGTCCTGGTGTTATCGAGGTCCCGAGAGTCAGGTCACAACTCCCCTGGCGGCACTACTCAAAACTCACTACTCTATATTTCCACATTCCTATCTATTACTTCCGAACTTGGAGAATACATTTGTGAGGTGTTGATAGGGAGGGCTCTCTGATTGGTCCACGTGATGTGATATCTGTATCACCAGGTCCTGGTGTTATCGAGGTCCCGAGAGTCAGGTCACAACTCTCCTGGCGGCACTACTCAAAACTCACTACTCTATATTTCCACATTCCTATCTATTACTTCCGAACTTGGAGAATACATTTGTGAGGTGTTGATAGGGAGGGCTCTCTGATTGGTCCACGTGATGTGATATCTGTATCACCAGGTCCTGGTGTTATCGAGGTCCCGAGAGTCAGATCACAACTCCCCTGGCGGCACTACTCAAAACTCACTACTCTATATTTCCACATTCCTATCTATTACTTCCGAACTTGGAGAATACATTTGTGAGGTGTTGATAGGGAGGGCTCTCTGATTGGTCCACGGATGTGATATCTGTATCACTCTGTTCTTTAGTTTGCTCCTGCTGCTCTACCTTGCCTATTACCTAATGAAGTATACATACCGTCCACTGACTGACTCCGGCCTGCTGGCTATCTACCGTTTCATTATATTAACTCTCCTGTTCCTCTGTTAACATCACCAGTTCCTCTCTACTCTATACTCTCTGCTCTGTAAACTCCATTTAATTAGGGATCATGCTGCTGATTCCAAATATCTCCCATTGTTTAATCATACCTTTGTTTGAGCAACAAAATAATTGGCCGCCTCCAACTGCCCGTTTCATATGTGATCCTTACGCAGGCTCTTCTACATCCTTTGTTTCTAAAACATAATCCTTTGTTTTGTGTCTCCGTCCTTTGGATTTATGCTTCCTCAGCTCTAGATGAAATATAGGGGAAGTTATGTAATCGGTCAGATAGCCGATATTGCTGACATTTGACAGGTTATATGTCCTCATTGAATTTTGACTCTAAAAATATATAAAATAATATGAAATTTCATGTCAACACATTCATTACATCGGCAGTTATTGACGTTTTTGTGTTGATCATACACTCTGATCCCCCTTTCCATCTGCCGATTTCGCTGAAACTTAGAAAGTGTTGTCCTTATGAGGTTCTGGTCACACATATAAAATTTTGTTTCAATACATTCATTCTATCGGCAGTTTTTAGAGTTTTCATGATAATCCCCCTTCTCTTTGGTCGATTTGGCTGAAATACAATGAGGGATTTACATATAACATTTCGTGACGATACATTCATTATATCGGGAGTTATCATGTTCACAGACAAACAGAAAAACATTTTTTTTTATATTTGAAACCTAGAGTTCGGAAAACATGAAATTCCGCATCGAATTGTTGACCGATTACATAACTCCCTTTATACTTCTTATAGCTGGAGATGTAAAATGAATGATGACTGCTGAGTAGGCAGGAGTGCGGCGTTGTCAAGACTTGCATCCCCTCCCTGCCGAGCTGTGAAGTAGATGAGGTTCTGCCAGAGACAGAGAGGTTGCTATTCAGCCCCATCTCATCTAGAAACAGCTGCCACAATTCAACGGCTCGATGAAACCCGCCATGGAGGTAGTTTTGGCGGGAGGTGGGAGGTGCGGATCGAGCCTCCTGTAATCTATAACTGGAGCTGAGCTAGACTGTAATATATTCCAAGTAAGAGAGACAGTGCCGAGGTGTCACTCTAACTACCTATTAACTCCATGCAAATTAGACGCCCTCCTGACTCAAGCACACAACTCTACTACTTCATTCCTCTTTTTTCCCCTCCGTTTTAGTTAAACCATTCCATGTTTATTTTCGTAATTTTCTTATAGCATCCCATCTCTAAGAAACATAAAAATAAGTTAAATAAAAAAATATGGAGTTGCACAGAACTTTCCCAAAGGGTTATTTGTGAAACATTGGAAAGCTTGAGTAAAGCTCCGATTTCGAATACAAAAACGTATTTTTTGAATCCATGTAATTTTTGTCGTTCAAAAAACATTTTTGGAATCAATGACGTTCTGAGGATTCGGAAGTGTAAAATTAAGACACCGATAGATTTTCAATTAGATTCGATGGGAGAGCGAAAACCTAGTCGATTTATTATACTATATGTCGATTTATATTTTTGCTGTGACTCAGGGACGACTTTCTATTCTGTTACATTGTGTTACTGTAGTTACTCTTGTAAAGGCTAGGTTTCTTCCGACATGTCCTCCCTATACTGGCATTTGTCTTGTTTTTTCTGCAACCTGGAACGAGTTGGGCAGGGTCCACTAGTTGAATAGTGTTAAGTAGGGCTGCTATAGGTAGCGAAGGGTTCGGACAGGGGTTCGGATCCCAGAAGAATTCGCTCAACAATCCAGGGATCTAACAAGGTTTGGGTACACTGACGTGATGGTAGTACCACCTTGTAGCCTCATGCTGAACTACATTCACGGATTATCATATTAGACTGGGGAAGTTTTTTAGTTTATCTCGGCTCATGTGAAAATGTCACGCGTCCTAGTGTTGGTATCACTATTGATTATCAAACATGTCGATAATTCGGTTATAGTGAGAGAGGGAAAACTTAGTTGAGGGGGCCGATAGCTCTCAGGTTGCGTGCTCGGCTTCTGAGCTCAAGATCACGGGTTCGTATCCCGGCCGAAGCCCTTAGCTTTTTTATCTGGGAGGTGAAAAAACCTTGAGCATGCATCCTTCTGATGGGCCGTCAAGCGATGTCACGATGTCAAGTACTCGTTGAAAGACCCCCGCTCTATAGTTGGGCTCATGTCCACCAGACCAACGAAAGGACGCACTGGTAGTAGGCGATATGATCTCGTAAAGCCCGGAATGAGTTGCAATAACTAACTTAGTTGATTCATTCTGGGATTCATCTATGTTGTGTTACTTGAGTAACACTTTCCCGTTTCATCAATACTTTGTTCTTTGAGATCCACCCTTATTAGTCCTGTCAAAAACAATTAAATGCGATTATAGATAAAGTTAGCTAAGGGTGTGGGAGGAAAGTTAACCCTGTTTTAATAATGCCTCCAAGTTTCATCCCCATTTGTTGTAAATACTTCTAGAAGTGAGTTCCTTAAAAGATTCCCGTTATTAGGAAACTTCCAACTTCCCATAATGATTGCAGCACTTAAGACTATAAAAACATTTTTTTAAACTTTGAGAACATAACATTTTATGACGTTATCTTTTCTTCCCTTATGAGTACATATAGATTTTGGAAAGTCTGCCGTGAGAAGGCCTGTAGTGTAGTGTGTAGTGTACTTGGCTATTGTCCAAATAATGGCTCTTGGCTTTTTTACTTTCTTATAATTTTAGTATAAACAATTATTATAATCTTTCGAAAATCCGAGATTGATTTTAAAGCGCTTATCGCGTTTTAATCTTGCCTGAATATGTTTTTTGCAAACTTTTTAAGCTGACTAACTCGGAAAGGATTGCAGTAATGATCTTGAAATGTAAAACGTTGAAGTATGCAGTTGAAAGATGGCACTGTATGAGAACTATAAGCTCTCTTCTGGGGAAGCCCTCTTCCACTTATTTAGATATCCTGACAAATCCCTCGGTCACATTTGAACCTGTTGGAACCTATATTAGCTGTATTGGAATTAGTGTTTGAGTAATATTGAATAATGACTAATACTACTATTATAGAACGATGGCTAATGGCATCAAGCTAAAGCCTTTAATAAACAAATAAAAAAATGTAAAATGAAGATATCACATGTGCTAACATAGATCTCATTAGATTTTGGTTGAAATCAGACGAAAATTGAAACAACTTTACATCGGGGCCTAAGTACATTAAAAAAAAAAATAATAAATAAAGTCTTGAATCCCAATTTTTTAGACGTTTGCTTCATCATATAAACGAATTCTGTTAATCTTATAGAAAAATTAGTCCCCGCCAAAAATGTTCCTTTTTAAATTTCCAGTCTCCTCGGTCCTCAGATTTGAGATATAACTAATAAGATATATGTGGAGGTCACCGGCAGAATGCTTGAATGAGTACTCAAGATCTCGGGTTCGGAACCCGGCCGAGGTCCTTAGGTTTTTTTATCTGAGAGGTCAAAAAACCATGAGCACGCCATCCCTTGAATGAGACGTTAAGCGATGTCCCCAAGCATGTACTAATTTAGGAATCCCACAGTAGAGTCGGGCTCATGCCCACCAGAGCGCTCTGGTAGTAGTTGATATGACCTCATAGTTAAAGCCCGGCCCTGAGTCACAATAACTAACTAACTAAAGTATATTTGATGATATACAATTTCTTATACCAACCACTTTTGTACAGATCTATAACTATTTATTTTTCAATGTTTCAGGTAAGTGTGGGGGAGTTGCTTGCAGTTCGTTCGTTGCATCTTCAGATGTCGGCTTTCCTTTGTATGTACATTTATTGCACTCATATTATATTTTCATTGGTATTTAATTTTGCCATTTTTTCAGGACTTCAGTTGCGTACAGTCGTACGTCATCAATGTTATGATATTATATATGGAAAAATGACAAGATGATTTTTTTCATAAGCAAATGGTACGAATCACTTTTCAGTATATTTATACGTAATTTTTTCCTTTTTGAGATATCTTTTCCAAAAATCTTAACTTTTCGGAACGAAATATTGTATCTATGAGGATATTGAACAATGAATTCAGTGCGAACTTTCGAAATACGAGCCTTTGTCAAAATAAGTTAAATTTTCTAGCTGCTAAATAAATGTATAAATTGATATTCGGGGGCGGAAAGTCTAGTTACATGCACTAAAATTTGAATCTACGCATACCTACTTCCCGGGCAAGTGTACCCCATTTCGAGCTCTTACCTCATCTTGGACCCCGGGATTAAAGTGCAGATCCGGGGTTCAGGAAGTGATAGGAGCTCTTTTCATGCTAAATATTGCCATTTTTTCAAGACTTCAGTTGCGTACTGTCGTACGTCATAGATGTTACGTTATTATATACGTGAAAATTACAAGAAGATTTTATTTCATGAGCAAATGTTACGAATCACTTTTCAATATATTTATACGTGTTTTGTTTCCTTTTTGAGATACTTTTCCAAGAACACTTCAACAGGTAGGGCGGCCGCCCCTATTATGGGGTTAAATTTGGCGACCCTTGTGCCTCGCACGCCTTCGCCATAGGCTCTGCACGGCTCTGGTTCTGGCAGAGTACATTGCCTCAACACCATTGTGGTAATTTTGCTCCATTTATTATCTCTCCTCTTTATTATCCCTCCTCTTTTCTTAACATCTTTGCACTTACTAACAGCGAGGTCATATCGCCTACTACCAGAGCGCTCCCGTCACTCTGGTGGAGATGAGTCCGACTCTACTATGGGAGCCCTAAATTTGAGGAGTATCTGACGTCGTCGCCTCGGGACCACTTAACGTCCCATCCGACGAACAAAATATAAAAAATACCCCATGTATATATTTCTGTTGGGGAAAAAGAAGTAAGTTTGAAAGAAAAATTGAGTTATTTTTCTTTTATTTTATATTTTATTTTATTTGCATATCTTAATATTTCAGATCCTTCTTTTGACCCACTTACTAAAAAAAACAAAAATGAAAATAAAAATGAGAAAAAGCACCAACTGAGTTGTGGAGGGAACTTTATTACAAGATAATTTTTCAAAAGAAACTTTTAAGTTCTGTATAACTTTCACTGCTATAGAATAAAGTGACTCAATGAGATTTTACAGAACTGAAATGAAATTTTACTGAAAATTGTCTAGTCTTTTATTGAGAATTGTGTAGTAGTTCCAATTTATTATTTTAATTCACTTATTTATTCATATCTGGGTTGCCCAGCCCTTCAGTTTAGCGTTATAGCCAACAATTTAACCAGTATAATTTAATTGGACAAAAGAAAATTTACTCATAAATATTTTACAGTATATTTACAGTAGCCAAGCTACTTTCTATATTTCAGATATTGTGGAGGGACGTTGGTAGAAACGTCACAAAATATTGTCGTGAAAGAAGAATTTAGGAAAAATTATAAATATTTTTCAGAGGGCGCCGGTACCTCCATGGTATGCTTTCTCGCTTACTGAGCTCAAGATCGTGGGTTCGAAACCCGATCGAGGCCCTTAGTTTATTTTATCTTAAGCACGCCGTCCTTCGGATGGGACTTAAAGCGATGGACCCGAGCCCGTTAAAAGACCCCTACCCTAGGTTTAGTTATTTAAAAATAATTGTTATTACTTCCCCCGAACTATACGAAGTATAGGGGAATTTATGTAATCGGGCGAAAATTCGAAGCGGAGTTTTCAACGGAATTTCATGTTTTCAGAACATATAGATTCCAAATAAAAAATGCTGTTTGTCTGTGTGTCTGTGAACTCGATAACTACCGATAGAATGAATGGGTTGACACGAAATTTTATATGGGAATCCAGACTCCTCCAAAGACGACACCTATCGTTTTTCAGTCAGATCGACCCAAGGGAAGGGTGATTAGGGGGGAGGCTTAACTTAAAAACTCTAATAACTGCCGTTCGATTGAATGTATCGACACAAAATTTAATGTGTGAATTCAAAACCATTGGGACGACACATTAATTTTCCCTAATAACTGCCAATGTAATGGATTTATCGACTCAACATTTAGTATGAGGATTTTGGAGTCCCTATCTCTTTATTCAACTATTGAATATTAGCGCAAACATTTGACTTTTGGACGGAGATTTAATTTAATTGATTAATTCGTTCTGGGGAAGTGCATTGCCGGTGATTTACCAACGACTTTTTTTTTACTATTACTATTATTACTAATCATTTGTGTGTCCGACTCTAATATGTAATATCGGCTACTTTTCGTCACTCTCTTTCTTCTTCAGGATTCTCTGTAAAAATATGCAGAGTGTGCCAAATTTGAACCTACGTATACATATCGTCCTGGTGTATATAGTATTGGGGAGGTAGCGAGTATTGAATGGTGGTATTGAGAGGGCTAGGCTAGTATTGATGCGACCTGGGTGGGAATGTACTGTTACGATACCGAAGGGCGAAGGGAGGAAGGAGCCCTATCAGAGGTTCCGCACAAGTGGATCTACTCAATAGGAGGAGGAGCTCCAGTCACTGTGAAACAGGATCAGAGCTGGGGCTGGTCCAACAACATCCCCTATAGTAGGGGGTGAGCGGCCCGGCAGGGGGAATGTTGAGATTTCACCGCAATTTCATGTTTTCCGACCCCCCTCAATCCAAAAATTAAAGAAAAAAATATTCTTCCCCAGCATCAATTATGTTTACGCTCTCCCTCCAAAATAAATCGGTTCGGACTGACGTGACGGTTCTCTATCTCGACCGTTATTCATCATATCCGAAAGAATAAAATGTTGATAATAAGCAATCACGCTATCTTTGTACTAGCTTACTGCTCTCCTTGCCAACCTTGAGCATGCCGTCCTTCGGATGGAACGTTCAGCGATGATCCCGAGCCTTTACGATGTCAGGTACTCGTTAAAAAGAGCCCTACCCTAGTTGAATAAAAATTTATGGTAGGCGAAATTTACGACTCTCGTATTTGAGTCGGGCTCATGTCCACCAGAGCGACAAAAGAGCACTCTGGTAGTGTAATAAATATTACCTTTAAGTTAAAGCCCGGGCATGATTCATAATAACTAACTTTAAATTAGATTAATTTATAACTGTAAGCAGTATTCTCCATTATATCTACATGCAGTATTCTTCATTACATCTACATGTTTTATTCTCCATTATATCTACATGTTGTATTCTCCATTACATCTGCATGTTCTTCATTATGTCTTCTTGTATTCTCCATTGTTATTTTTGTAGTTATATAAAAATGAGAATAGCTCCGATTAGAATTTTATTAATGATCTCATACATCTGTAATCATTTTGTTAAATACACAAATATAATTTCACCCATATCACAATGTAATAATTGTATCATTAACTTTTAATTTTACGACTGTTATTGAAAAAAATGAAGTAAATATTTCAGAACAAACAAATTGTTAACTGTAGGCCGCGTGGATTTACCTACCTGATGTACTTATAAGAATGGTTCGCACTCAGTAAGCTTGTCTTAGTTTATTACTAATCCTAACAATGATTTAACGCCAACAATTTTATTTATACATTTCTTGTGGAATATTTAAAAAAACAAATTTTGTTTAATTTATTATAAGTTTGCAGAGTAAGTTGTCAGGGTAGTAGCCTGATTAGTGATCGGAGATAAGCTGCAAGTTATCTAGCAACCACAGCCAGCAGCAGTCTCACGTTTTGTCGATCTCCGAGTTTGTGCTGATTTAAACTTTGTGCGTTGGGTTAACAGCAAAGGGTTGGAGGCTAGAACTTAATCGGGAAGTTAGGTCCATAAACCTGATTTAAGCCTGAATCCATACTTAGGGGCTTACTGGCTAAGTCCTTATTGGTTCATATTGTCCTGAATCTACCCCCCCCCCCCCCCCCCCCCCCCCCTGTCGCCTTTATCATACTTTGTACCTAATTTACTGGCACAATTTCAGGACAAAACAAACACTTCATAGCAGTTCAATGAAAATATATGGAGCAACTTAGAAAAACTTCGAAAAATTATTGTCTGCATAATAAAAAAATAAATAAATTGACGTGGCCATAACAGGGCTTTCTTATACCAACCACATTTATTTGGAAGTAATATATAATATATATATAAGTAATATGCTGGTATCAGCAGGTTTCCTTGTTTCACTCCAAAGACTCTCAGAGAGACTTTCTCTTATACCCTGCGAGGCCAGTATGAACGTAATTTGGGAGGGGAAAAAGGGGGGTTGGGGGGATTGTTCTGTAAAAATGTTGGCATAAGAAAGTTCTCTTATGACCACATCACATATATTTTCTTTCTATTTTTAATTTTAAAAAACTACCTACCAATATAATAATGAAAAATATATTTTAAAATTTAATGACATTGGTGACATTTACGTTTAACTATTTCCTACAGAAATGTATTGTATGTTCTTTGGAACACTTCGTTCATATTGGTCCTATCTTAAATCTGAGGACACATTAGTCATTGAAAATTTAATAAGGAACATTTTTGGTAAGGATCATTTTTTCGAAGTACCGTTTTTACGTAAAACAACCAAACGTCTAAAAAAAATCGGTATCGTGTTTCAGTTTCTATACAACTTTTATCTGAAAGAATTTTTTTATTGTCATAAATAGAAGCGGTTTATTTTCAACTGTATTTATGCCCCGAAGTAAAGTGGTCCCAATTTTTTCCCGATTTCGGCCAAAATCGAATCACATCTAAGTTACCACATGTGACATCTTCATTTCAAACTTATAGCTACAAATTTAATAATTAATTAATTAAATGTAATTTTAATCAACGGAATTTTTTTGTTTTCATTCCGCCGGATTTCAAAATATTAAAAAAATTGTTTTAATGATTATATCGACACAAAATGTAGTATGAGGGTTCAGCAGTTCCTTTGTAAGTTAACTATAGATAGTTGGGGGCCTAGAGCGTAGGGCTTTGGTCGCTTGGTCTCACCATGGTTTGCGGGTTCGAATGCCGTCCGGGAGAGAGTTTTATTTCGTAGATAGAACTCCCTCCCGGGGCCATGGATGTCGTAAATAACTATATAATTCATGGACAATGGCTAAAAAAAAACTATAGATAGTTAGCCCAAACGGTTGATAGTAACGAAAATTTAGTTGAGTAATTCGTGCTGGGGATGATTCACCGATGACTTCATGTTTTTGATTTTGTGGCTACTCTAACGAAAACATAAAATTAGTGTGAAAACGCAAGGTCCAATTTTTGACGTTATACATAGCTTCGTTTACACTTCACGTAGCCGGAGAAGTATAATGAGACCAGAAAAGCGTAGTTAAAGTGATTACAGTAATATCGTTATAATTAGTAAGGTCAATTAAAAAGGAAAGTTATGAGTGAAAAGTTGAAGTTTATCTTTTGGAGGGGGGAGGGGGGGGGGGGCTTAACTTGAAGAATAGCAATCAAGGAAAGAAGATCAACATTTGGAGAGGGGGGGAAGTTAGGAGCCGGAGAGTCAATTAGGCGGGAGATGAACACATCTGGCGGGGAAAACAGCCCGTCCCCGCCAAAAAGTGGAACCCATATCAAAAACTCAAAACTGGCAGCAGACGGAATAGTTGGTGGTGTGTTGGATAGCGTGCCTGCCTCCCAACCAGAAGTACATCCTTTTTTTTAATTAACCAGAGCCCAACAAATGAAATATTGGGACGTTCAATTTTTTTGGCTCCAATTAAATTTTAAAAAAATGTTAAATACGGGGGCAGAAGTTCGTAAGTCTGAGTAAAGAAGAAGAAGATATTAGAAGGAGAGCAGAAACTTAGTTTATTGCAAATTAAACGAGCTGGGGAAGTAAATAGCGGGTGATTCATCGATAATTTTTGTTTCAATGAGAGGCTGCAATATAACTATTTTCGGATTTGATTTCGACATTACAGCATTTTCAAGTTTAGTTATAAACGAAGACACCTCACAACATTGAGTTAAGACGAGGTTCTGTCGTGTAAACGTTTCAGAAACTATTTATTTCCTTCTTCAGGGCCTTATAATGACTCGAGTGGTAATTGTTTGTGTCTAAGAGATCTACATCACTAACGAATTACTCCATGAAGATGTAACAGGGACTCTTAACCTTCCTCAATAAACTTTCATCCTCCATTTGCATAATCCTTCACGCCGGTTGAAAAGGAGATGGCCTCGAGATCTGCTAAGTGAAGTTGTGACGTAACATGTTACTATATTCTTGGGAGTGTCTTCTGCCATCATGTGACAAGGACACTTATTCATGATGAGATACCTACCTATATTTCTTGCTCAGGGTGTAACAAGTTGAAAAGGCCATACTTGAAGATCTTATAGAAAATTGAATTCTGAATAGAAGGTTTCCTGTAAGTATAGGTTTGAAAATGCTTTCATGAAGAGATGGAGCCCAAAAACCTCTAAGGCATTTTGAGCCCTAT
Organism: Aradus depressus; assembly: GCA_963662175.1. Taxonomy (NCBI): domain Eukaryota; kingdom Metazoa; phylum Arthropoda; class Insecta; order Hemiptera; family Aradidae; genus Aradus; species Aradus depressus. The sequence goes on from OY759222.1 coordinate 39,479,487, forward strand.
ACATACGTTAAAATATTTTTAGGAATCACTGTTTTTCATTTATAAAAAGGCGATTTTTTATTAAAAACAAGAATTCATTCATTAAAAAAATATTTTTATTTATTTGTTTCGTAGAAATTCCCGTTTTTCATTTTTCCCCGTTCTTCTTTCATGTTCCTATGGTAAGATGATGAGCCCGACTCTATGGGAGTTCTAAATTTTGCCTACCCTAAATTTTTATTCACCTAGTAGAGTCTTTAACGAGTATCTGACATCGTACAGGCTTGGGACCATCGCTTTACGTCCCATCCGAAGGATGGCATGTTCAAGTTTATTTTATCTGGGAGGTAAGGGCCTCGGCCGGGTTTTGAACCCGCGACCTTGAGCTTAGTAAGCAAGTACGCATCGGCGCCCTCTCATCCTGTATATTTTGTATACAGATTGCAAATTACAAAATGTTTAAAAAAATTGTATATTCATAAATGACTTTAAGCATTTAATAGTAGTACTTAATTATCCAAGCTATTGTGTAAATACTCGTACTTATAGGTATTATTATAAATTAAATCCTTGTCTGAAAGACTTTTCTGAGAAACTTACACAGAGTTGGGCGAACTTAGGAAGAGGATGAATGAATTGAAAATTCAAGAAATAATTAGAGACTTTCCCGAGAAGAATGGTGGGAGAGGGGGATGCCCAGAGGGATGGAAATTCGATTAGAGACTAGGAGGGGGATGGAAAGTTGAGGGGGGGAACGTTGGGGTTAATATAATCCTTTGTAAGGACAATTAAAAATGGTCCGAGTGAAGTGCAAGGATTGGGAGGGGGGGGCTGTCCGCTCCTGGAGGCTAATCAGTTTAAAGCGGGAACTGAGGGGAATAATAAAAATAAAATAAATAATAAAATAAAAGGTCACGAATTTCAAGTTGAGATATCCTCCGATGAATTCCTAGTCAAGCAAAAACTACTTCCCCACCCAAATTATATTAAAAGTTGAAAAATTAGAGTAATAACTATTTGTATACGAATATATAATTTGTTTGTGTCCGAGCTCGAAACCCGACCGAGGCTCTTTGTTTATTTTGTCTGGGAGTATAAAAAAAAGCATATGCTCGCCGTCCTTCGTATGAGACGTTAAGCGATTGTGCCGAACGTATACGATGTCAGATACTCGCTAATGACCTCTTTCCTAGCTGAATACAAGTTTAAGGTAGGCAAAATTTAGCACCCATCGTAGATTCGGGCTCATGTCCACCAGAGTGACGAAAGAGTGCTCTGGTAGTAGGCGATATGACCTTGTAGTTAAAGACCGGGCATGAGTCACAATAACTAACTATATTATTATTATATTGTTTTCAAACTATAATTTAATTTCCCTTGATAATAGCTGCAAATATTTTGTCCAACCCTCCTCAACCCAAGGAACGTGAGCAGTTAACAGGCTGGGCTATCACTCAGAGCTCCATTTATATTTTTCTCTGGGTCCGTTTATGGGATATTAATACGGAGGAGTACGTCGTGACTTGAAATATCATCAGCCAAGTAAGTAGAGTCTCCTAATAACTGGTTATGTAATGACGTATCCACAACATATTTTATACGTGATAATTTATGGTTTCCAGATTTACTTTGTGAAGCTCCATTCTAGGAATAGATAATTAAAATGCACAATTTCTTTGTCAAACTTCACTATATATTCTCAAATACTCAACTAGTTTCGCCGTGTTAAGGCATTATCAAGAGTCACTTACAAACACAACGCCTTAACACGGCGAAACTAGTTGAGTATTTGAGAATATATAGTGAAGTTTGACAAAGAAATTGTGCATTTTAATTATCTATTTTATACGTGAATCCAGGATCCGATAAAGACGACCCCTGTCGATGTTCAGTGAAATCAACCGAAGGGAAGGAAAATATTAAAACAGGAAATTTAGTGTGAGGAATCCCTAAGACACATTTTATTATTTTTTTTGCAGGGTTTCCATTCTGGTTTTTGCCCTATGGAACACTAAAAATTAAAAAGTAAAGGAAAAATCGTATGTTTAAAGAAAATATTTCACAAAGACTCGTATATATAGTATGGGAGTACTTTCGGTATTGCCAACATCTTTGTTAAGTCTTGGCTGAAGATGGTAGCAATACCGAAAGTACTCCATTATCATATTTGTTCGTCATCGTCAGTGGAAGGTTATAGGCGTATTAGTACCTCAATATCTGGTCCATCCCAGCATCCACTCACGCAATCTTTGTAACTCGAAAACCATTGCAACGATTAATGAGAAATCTTTTTGAATAAATTAGTTTTAGCTCCAAAGCTAGCGTTACTACAGTTGAAGAGTCAAGCCTTATTCCGTATGAATAATTGAAAATTATAACATCATGAATGTACTGTCGAGGAACTGAATAGCCTTATAGGAGATATTGGGAGAAAAGTCGAAGTTCCCCGGGCAACGCCGGGTATTATTGCTAGTATCTTATATATCTTGTGAAATAGACAATATTTTTTTTTAAAACATCCTTTTTTTGTTTATTTTTTATTAAGTGTTTCACAATATCCCTGCAAAAAATGTTAAGTATCACAAAAAATTAAGTTCCCTTAAAAGCGCAATCTCGTGACCATTAACATGTTGTAGTTTTTCGCCTCGCTCAATTTCGCCTAATAATGACACATATCAAAGCGTGGCTAATTTCAGCAGAATAATTCACAATAATTACTTGATATTATATATAATCTCTGGTATCATTACTGTGGTCAACTCAACCAATTAACCTTCTGTAAAAATATAATTTTTCTCGTGTTTTAGTCTCTTTAAAATAACTGCTGTTCGTGCCACTCTTCATCATTTCAATGAAATTTAAATTTTTATGTGTGAGTTGTAGCATTTTTCCGGAAAAAAATGTGCCAGAAAATAGAAATGTTATTATATACTATGCTATGTAATAATAATAATAAACTGTCTTTATTACTTTGCCAAAAATACAAATACAATTCAAAATTATGGATAACATTTTGACAGATACCCCTGGTACATACCATGGGGGGAAGTTCAAAGGCTATAATTTTTACTTTATTTTCTATATATAACAAAAAATTCAAGTAGCATAATTTAAAAAAATAAGAAAGTAAATAAATAAAAATAAAAATAATGCCTGCCTTTACATTTTAAATACAAAAAATAATATTATTTAAATACTCTACTCATAATTTTCAACTTTAGATTAATTAGTAAATTTAAGTCTAAATGACCTGGCCTTACAATACTTCAGAACAACAGACCAGCTCTCACCATTCAAATACCGCAACAATTCACATTCTGACAAATAATCATGACTACAATACATAATCCTATATTTCCGCAAGGCCGGACAACTGCACATAAAATGAAAAACTGATTCTACTTCTTTCATCTCCTACTATGCTATGTATTTTACATAAATTATTCTTTACAATTCGAATAAATAATTAAAATAAAAATAAAAAAATTAAAAGAATTAATCAATTCATTACATTGGCAGTTTTTTTCGGGGTTTTGAGTTGAGCCCTTCTCTGATCCTCCCTTCCTTCCCGCGATAAATAATAACAACAAATTTAAATTTATTTCCGTTAAACCAATACATGGTAATAGGATACGTCAAATGAATTTATACATTAAGATAGCTTATAGATTAGATTTATAACTACTTGAGTCTAAATACACCTGTGATTAGTAGTAATAACAGAACTATTAAAAAAAGTAAAATGAAATTAATAAAAACTGAACAAATAAATACTTAAAAATATATGAGTACATAAACAAAATTAATACATGATACGTTTATAGTAAGTAGACACATTTTTCAATTTAATAAAAATTAAGATAACTATTTTTCAAAAAAAAAACTCTTCGGAATTGTTTTTATCCCAACGATGTTTGGGGACGTTCTTACGTCCCATCATCAGGTCCCATTGTGCAAGATATAGAAAAGAAAGAAAAAAACAATGTAACTATAACAATATATGAAAAATAATATATATATTTATATTATATATTAATCAATTAAAAATAAAAAATAAAACAATAACGTACATTGAACTGACTTTTAAGGTGTGGAGGAACTCTGCCCAAAAAATAAAAATGAAAGCTTTGTATCAAATTATGTTTTTGGATATGAAACACGATTATTTATTGTGATTATATTATTCTTTTTGAACAGTGAGAATAAAATTCCGTTTCTGTGTAAAGGGTTTCCTCTAACATGAACATTTTTAGTTGAAATTAAAAAAAATTTTATTGTATCTATTGACTTCAAGAAGTGGGGAAGGGCATTAAATAAATTAATTCCTTTATGTGTTATACTTTTTTCAAAAAGAGAAGAGCAATGTTTAGTTATTCGAAAGTCTTCTTTCTTCCTGGTATCGTAATCGTGTCTAGAATTGTTGAGAGGTAAAATATTTCTATTTTTCCTAATAACCATTAATGTTTCAAATATAAACAGCGATGGCAAAGGCAGGATTTTAAGTTGTTTAAATATTTCTCTGCAGCTTGTGCTTTGAGTAATATTGTTTATAATTCTTTATTGCTTTACTAAGCTAAAACTGAATTACTAAGTGTCGTCCTTAAGGAGTTTTGAATTGACAGATTCATTACATCGTCAGTTATTGTGGTTTTTGTGAGCCTTCACTCCACCTCCTCTCTTCGACTCATTCCAAGGATGGGGTTTTGAATATATATACATATGAAGTTTTCTGACGGTACATTCATTCATTCTATCGAAATTTATCGGGTTCACAAACACACAAAAACACACGCAAAGACAGACAAACTTTTTTTTTTAATTTCTGGAATAAAGGGATCGGAAAACGTAGAACTCTAGTGACCTAGTGGAATTGTAGTGACCTAGTGGAATTCGGGTACCAGTTTGAGAAGTTCACGCTCCTGGAGATTAGCTTACAGACGCTAGAAGTAGGTTTCAACCTATAAGGCTTGGAAAAAAAAAATGTAAGATTAAAAGTTAAATTGAGAGAAATCAGGATATATCGCGCATTAGCGTAAGTAATAAAGTAAAATGAAGTTAGAGCCTATAGTTACTTAACGTTTTTAAGAAGGAAGTCCAGCGTTGATTATTATTAGTTTAAAATAAGTTAAAGCCCCCTTAAGCTTCTGAAACTGGCTTAACTCCCGGATTTGGAATGACTTTTTTATTTTATTTTTCCCTACTTCGGTAAAAAGTAAAAAAAAAAAAACTTAAGTCTTGGGCAGTTTGTGGAAAACCTCAAAAAAAAAAGTTGAAGTTATTCTGAGTGGAAGAGTTAAAAAGTGATAAAAGTGGGGAAGAAAATGGGGGGGAACTCTGGAAGATCAGCTCCAAGGTTATGGCTAACTTTCATTTTAAAGAAAACTTGAGGGGGGGCCTTAGACTGATTGTACTTCAGCCTCCCTCCTGGAGATGTGTCTCAAATAAATAAAGTAGTCCGACGTCACAGTTTTTATTAGTGGTGACTAGCCAACTTTCCAGGTTTCCCCCATCATCAGGCCGTCCATAATACAGTAAAGTAACAATCAAAATTCTAAAAGCTAAGTTATAGGTATGTAAAGTTTAGGGGAAATTAAGTAATTGGTATAATACACACACACACAAAAACATAGGAAATTTCATTTTAATTTTTGGAATCAAGGGTTTGGAAAACATGAAATTCCTGTAAAAATCAACCTGGGATTTGTGACAGATCGTATAACTAAGCGTGCCAGGTTCTGTGGGCCCCCGCGCTATAAGAAGTCGTCTGTTGAAGTCCTGACAGTTTTACATCGTTCTCTTAAATCTCAGGTTAGCTGGATAGAAGCTTATATAGCCGAAGTTAAAGTTGAGGAAAATCTATAACCCTGTAAAGCTCATGGAAGGAACATAAGTTGTAACTGCGCTCCCGCCGGCTGTGAACATGAATCGGACTACATGGAGTAGTCAGACATTCAGCAATAATTGCAAATGTATGTTTGGGCACCGGAGACTCCAAGATCGTCCATCTCAACTGAACATACTCAAACCTGTCCCTTATATGACTAATTATGACAAAAGTGATAAAGAATTCTTTCAGCTTTCGATTATATTATATCGATAAGCCCTGAAAAAGGGAGCACCCCCACTCTCCCTTCCAAACTTTAAACTCACAAAAGATTGATCTTCACTGATTTTCACTATACTATAAGGGGTTACGTATTCGGTCAAAAATTCGATGCGGAGTTTTCATGTTTTCCTATCTCCTGATTTCAAAAATTCTCCGATTAGAATGAATGTATCGATACGAAATTTTATTTGTATATATAGTATCCTCTAATGACGACACCTATTGATTTTCACCCAAAGGGAAGATTAGGGTGGAGGCTTGACACCTAAAAAATTCTAATAATTGCCGTTGTAATGAATTGACACTAAATTTTATATGTTAGTTCAAAGTCAATATGGACGACACTTATTATTTTTCAACGGAATCAGCCGAAGGAGGAATCAGAAGATGGCTAGACTCAAAAACTCTCATAACTTTCGTTCTTAAAATGTCGTCAAAATTTAGAATTCTCCTATGTAACTGAAATATTGAGTTTTATTCCGAAGTTGGTTAATTCCGGCATTTCTTCGAGAGGTGTCTTCTTATTTTTTTTTTTTTTTCTGACAATATTTCGGGACTCTTACAAGTCCTTTCTTCGGGTCACTATGAACACCATTGTGACCCGAAGAAGGGACGTGTAAGAGTCCCGAAATATTGTCGAAAAAAAAAAATAAATAAGAAGACACCTCTCGAATAAATGCGGGAATTAACCAACAATGGAATATCTCAGAGAAGTTTAAGAAATACATTTTATTGCGAATTGTCGATTGGCTTTGAAGGGAGAGCGAAAACGTAATTGATTAATCCTTGCTGGGGAAGTACATAGCTGTGATTCACTGACGAGTTTTTGTTTATTTTGTTGATGGTGATACTTTTATATGATACATCATGGGATCGGATTAACTTCTCATTTGCTAATGAAAGCCAAAACATCGTCTATAGATTAGTTAATCCCCCCCCCCCCCCCCAGCAAAACAGAGACTGTGTCGGCAATAAATAATGAAAATACTTATAAATATGGCTGCCACCTGACCACCATTTGAGACATCTGTGGCCGCTCAGATATCTATCTCCAGTTTTATTAAAGACAAGTCTGCGGCGTCTAGGGATGTGTATTCCTTTATGTGTCATTATTATGTTAATACTGTACAACTAATGGTCACTGACTCCATTATATCGTATATAGGGCTGATCCCTTTAAACAATAACAATTATTGTTATTATATTAACCATTTTCGCATAAATCAAGCAAACGTCTAAAAAAATGGGCTCCAGAGGGTCATTTTAGGACAGTTTTCTCTAAATTTTTTTTGTGTCGATTTTTGATTAGGTCATAAATATAAGAGGTATACAGGGCGCCGGTAGCTCAGTGGTATGGGTGTTTGTCTTCTGAGCTCAAGAACGTGAGTTCGAAACCCGACCGAGACCCTTAGTTTACTTTATCTGAGAGGAAAAATAAATTTAAGCACGCCGTCCTTCGGATTGGACGTTAAGCGATGGTCCCGAGCCTGTACGATGTCAGGTACTCGTTAAAGACCCCTACCCTAGGTGAATAAAAATTTAGGACTCCCTCAGTAGAGTCGGGCTCATGTCCACCAGAGTGACGAAAGAGCGCTCTGGTAGTAGGCGATATGACCCATAGTTAAAGCCCGAGCATGAGTCATAAAATCTAACCTAACCTATAAGAGGTATATTGTAAGATGTACTTAAGCCCCGAAATAAAGTGGTCTCAGTTTTCATCCGAGTTCGGCGAACATCTCCTCGAATCTAAGTTAGCACTTGTGACACCTTCATTTCACATTTCAAGTTCATTGTACAATCCTTTCTGAGCGTTCTTAAAAAATCACATGGACACAGACGAACAGACAGACAGCGATATCACGCGATAATAGACATCACGCGATATCTATTCAACGAATAGTTCATTGGATATTTTCTAAAGTAAATGAAACAAATGTTTCAAAGAGGAATATAATTTAAACAAAAGTCAATCTCTTTTTCAATAATTGTACACCAGGATTATGTTAATATCTGTTTCCAACGTAAACAAATTAAACCCGACCAAGTGGAAAATGTGCTGAAAGGCAGCTAGGAGGAGGGGGGGGGGGGGGGGGGGGGGGGGGGTGTTCATTTTAATCGTCTTAAAACATTATCAGTGTAGCCAACTTGAACCTTTCTCCAGATGTATTCTTTTGTTCTGCGGAAAGGGAGCCCTCAGCCTTAGCCCTTAGAAGATCCCTATCTCAGCCCTTATATTATTCACAAGTCCAGATAGCATCTTCCCTTTATTTGATACTAGCAGGTTACCCGGCCTTGTCCGGCAGTAACAACGATATGTTAGTTTACCCTGGAGCTTATTACGTCTGATATCTGGACAAAGAATAAAAGTCGGAAAATTAATAGGTGTCGCCTTGAGTCGCCTTGAGTTCGATAACTTGAATTTGGACCCCATGATTTCCACTTCCCCAACTATATGAAGTATTGCACGAGTTATGTAATCGGTTTAGAAAGTCGATGTAGAGTTTTCACCGGAATTTTATATCGGAATCCCTGATTTCATATCTGTCTGTCTCTGTGTGTGTTGTATCTGTCAACACGATAACCCCAGATAAAATAAATGTATCGACACGAAATTTTATATGGGTATCCAGAATACGATAAGTTCGGCACATATTGACAGCGGAATTGGACGAAGAAAAGGAGAGGATCAGAGGCGGGGTCAATAACTGCCGATGTAATGAATGTATCGACATGAAATTTTATGTGGGTATCCAAAACTTAATAAGGACGGAAAAGAGGCTCCACTAAAAAACCCTAATAACTGCCGATCCAGAGGTCATGTAACCTGCACTGTACTAGCAGTAACATAATTGCACTGGTCCCTTGATCTCTATTCCTTCAGGTATATCTCCATCCTAACTGTTATCTCCCCCAGCTATAACTGCCCTGATCGCTTGGTAACCTGCTAGTACCAGTATAACTGCACTGGTCCCTTGGTCTCTATTCCTCCAGGTATATCTCCATCCTAACTGAGTCTTCCCCCCCCCCCCCCCCCCCCCCCCAGCTCTCCTGAATAATACATTTCTCTTCTCTGGCCAATTTCTCTAGTCTCCCTCTTGCAGCAGTAGATACATCAAATATATGGAATATACATATCATAAATGTGTCCAATAGGATATCGTAAGCACATTTATTTTATATGCAAAAGATTGCCTGGACAGTTTTGAAAAAGTGTTTTCTGAGTGTTCAATATGAACATGCAACTGCAGTAAGTATAATATCGTCATTTGTACGACTAGCAGGTTCACCTGGCGTTGACCGTTAGTAACTTTGCTTATTATCATTAGTTGACTTATAAAGGGGCTTATGAATCCTCGTACTCAATTTTGTGTCATTACACTCATATATCGGTAGTTATTCGGGTGTTGGACTTGCACCCCCTTCACTGATCCTCCCTCCACCATTTGGTCGATTTGGCTGAAAATTAATAGGTGTCGTCCTTATGGAGTTCTAGGATACACGTATAAATTGTCGATTTAGTACGATTCAGAATTCTTCTATGTAAGTCAAATATTGCATTTTAGTTCAAACGGTCGATTGATTTTAGAGGCAAAGCGATATATAATTGATTAATTCTTGTTGGGGAAGTACACATAGCCGGTGATTCACCATCTACCTTCTTGTAGATACATATATTTTTTTGGGAATAAATAAAATTGTTGTACAAGTTTGTTATGTTTATTTGTTTTTTAACGAGAGTTCCTAATTTTGAAGAACAGAAACCCCGTGAACTTGTTAAGCATCCTTTCCTTGTGCTTGTTAGGCTAAGTTAGGGGCAAAGCATTGCCAAGCATATTTTGCTTAGAGTCACTGTTCTAAGCCCACTTCAGAATAATTTATATTTTATTTGACTCTATAATAAGGAAATAAGTTATATGAATTTTAAAGTGAAAATTTAAACTTCAGTAATTACATACTTGTTTGGTTTTAATAAACTTTTTAATAAAGATTGTTTACAAAGGATAATTTCTTTCTCAGAATGTTTTTTCATTTTAATTATTTTTATTTTTTATACATTGTATTATGTAAACGAGCCCAACTCTGCGCGAGTATCTTCTCTCTTCTTCGACGTATCTTATAGGCTGTGTCCTTTCATAGTTCGAAATGAGCTGAGTACATTTGAACATTTAAGGCAGACAGAGCCGGAACTAGAAACTTCTTTTGTGAGGAAAGACCTCAAATTAGTGCTCCCCCCCTCCCTATTTCGTTACGTCCAGTCATTAATACTGATTTTCCTGTTTTTCCGTCATTTTCCTTACAACTGCTTAGCTAAATCATCTCGGGAGCCAATTCGGATAACTTGAGCCGATACGGATTTACATCGTATTCCAATGTCCCTGTTCCCTGGTTGTCTTCCTTACACCTCCTTATATTTCCTCTCTCGGGAGTCAGTTCAGTTAAATCCAGTAACGTTTCTCTATTTCCCTGTTTCCCTGCCATCCTCCTTACATATCCTCTCTTGGGAGCCAATTCAGTTACATCCAGTCACATATCCTTGTTTCCCTGCCATCCTCCTTACTTATCCTCTTTTGGGAGCCAATTCAGTTACATCCAGTCACATATCCTTGTTCCCCTGCCATCCTCCTTACTTATCCTCTTTTGGGAGCCAATTCAGTTACATCCAGTCACATATCCTTGTTTCCCTGCCATCCTCCTTACATATCCTCTCTTGGGAGCCAATTCAGTTACATCCAGTCACATATCCCTATTTCCCTGCCATCTTCCTTACAATTGCCCAGGTATCCTCTGCCTCATCCCTCTTGTATTCCCTTCCTTTCCTTCGCCCCCCTTCCAACTCGGTTTCCTAAGTGGGTTTTATACTCGTTCCAAGTCCACTCAGACCTAAAAAACCTTCCTCAAATTTAACATTTAGATCTAGCAGGGCCCCCTCTCCTTTGGTTCCGTCTCTAGAATAATTCAAGAGCCCTTGGACCCAATTTTGGTTTTTGCCAAACACCGCAGACCTTCCTCACCCCAGCACCATGCTGCTTCGTCCCAAGTACTCCTCTCTTCAGTAATACACATGTTCCTTCTTCCAAATGTTTTCTTCTTTTCTTTACATTGCCACAGTCCGTTCGAAGTCTCACCCAATTATATGTCTAAAGATAAACCCACTGAAATTCCTATCTAATTCCAGAAGTGTCGGAGCGGTAAGATTTTTTATTAAAATTGGGATATTCCCGAACTTCTGGAGTATTCTGTTGGTAATTCCCCTTGCCATTGGGAGCGGGATATTTAGAGATAAAAAAACAGAACTAGAAACACAATAAAATTTAATTAAATAATTAACTATTATTACAATTAATTCGAACTGAGGAAGTAATCGAATTTCTTCGGTGAATGACCGGTGAATTAATCAACTACTCAATTAACCGATTAACCCCTTGAATAACAGTAAGATGTCTTACTTAGGGACTTCTGAGAGATAGAGGAAGATTTTAGATGACTAGAACACGGGAGTATTCTTAGATTTACCAAGGAACTTGAGAGAAGAGGTCCTTCATGAAGGGCTTGGTTTGTGTGACCTGAACCCTTTAAAAACCACACCTTTCGATTTTCAGCCAAATCGGCCAAAGGGAAAAAAGGGATTTAGGGAAGAGGCTTCACAAAAATCCCAATAACTGTCGATGTAATGAATATATCGACATGAAATTTTATATTTGAATTTAAATCCCCATAAGGACGACAATTATTAATTTTCAGCGGAATCGGCCGAAGGGAAAGGAAGGATCAGATGGGGCTCAACTCAAAAACCTTAATAACCGTCAATGTAATGAATATATCGACATGAAAGTTTATATTTGAAGTCAAAACTCAAAGAGGACATAACCTGACAAATTTCAGCGATATAGGCCTGAGGAAAAGGGGGTTCAAGGGAGGGGGCTCGATTCGAAATCCTTATAACTGTCGATATAATGAATTTATTGACAAAAAATATAATGTGAGGATTTAAGAGCTCCTATACGTTAGTCAACTATTGAATTGTTGGAAATTCCCCATAGTTGACTATTTTTGAAGGAGGAGCAAAAAGATAATTGATTAATTCCTTCTGGGGAATATGGCAGGTAATTCACCCAAGACTTTTTTTCACATTTTCTGTATCAGGTGATCAGAAAACAGGAATTTCTTCTGAAAATGCAACATGGACTACTTGGTATAGCTAAGAGGGAACTGAAGTGACCTGCACAAGAAGAGAAGAACAATATGTGTCATTTGACCGACGAAGGAACGTAGAATAACGGAAGTAGTCTTCATGCGAGTTTGCTTTTTGCAAGGATTCTGGGCCCGGATCTTTGTCAGCTGCATAAATTTTTAATAAAACAAGTCTGATTTTTTATTGTCTTTGATTAATTTGATCTTATTAAATGCATTATAGCCTAACACTTTTTTTCACATTTTTAATGTTTACGAGGGTTACATTCTGATGTTTGTAATGTCACCCAGGGTTCACTCGTATAATGTCACACAGGGTTTATATCACTCCTTTCTCGTTGTTAATATAAGTCTGTTCCAAATATGAAATAACATCTCCCAAGCCACAATAAGTCACATCATTTATCATGACAAATATAAGAGAGATCAGAGGACTAGCCCTTGCGGAACACCCTCAGTTATTTTATATATCAGCTGATAGGGATTTATGACTCTATTCTTTTAATGGTTCCATAGCTACAAGACCCTAGACGAAACCCTATTAACGAGTATTTAACCCTATTATCGAATATCTTGAAAATTATAGATACTACTATATTATTGAAACTTTGTACAATAAAAAAAGACCTAATCGATGTGGCGAAACCCAATGTTGAACCCCTATTTCAAGAAAATAAAAAGGTGAAAATTCCTTTTCAGCCAAATCGACCAAAGAACTATTGATTTCCAGAACAAACGGTCGATTGGTTTTGGAAGGAGAGCGACAACGTTGTGAATTAATCCGTGCTGGAGAAGTGATGCACAGACAAAGTTTTGGAATCAGGGAGTCGGAAAAACCTGAAATTCCAATGAAAACTGAACATCGAGTTTTTAACCGATTATGTAACTTTGCCTATACTATTCTACTTATAGCTCGGTAAGTATGAGCAATGCTAAATTTGAAAATTTGTGGCTCCTACCCCCCCCCCCCCCCCCCCCCCCTCTCCTAAGATCCTGGCTACACCCATATGGTTGAGGACAAGCAATGGCTGGTGTTGACACAGGTCAAGTGCTTTAAAGAAATATCACCAGTCCACATCGTCACTGTGATATTTCTCCCAGTTTGGGATACCGAAGAGAGAATATCACCCCACTGTGGTACTCCAGCCATGTCGGGAAACCTCCAAAATTTATACCCCGGGTATAATTTTCCCCAGGGGACGGCAGGAGGGGGGTTTTCCCATTTTCCGCTCGGAGGCAGATTTGGGTCCTGGATCAGTGGAAATATGCATTTACCAGGTTAGGTCATTTAGAATTGGGAATCCCCCCACAACTTTAGAGCCCCCATGCAAATATATATCTGACTACAGCACTACTACTATATATATCTGACCCCGTCGACTTACCAACGGTCTGCACAAGTGGGGAGCATGTAGTTTATTGGGTAACAAGGAGAAATTTCTAACTTAATGTTTCTAGTTTTCAAATGAAATCATTTCGAAAAAAAAGTCATTAGTAAATCACCAACAATGTACTTCCCCAGAACAAATTAATCAATGAATTTTTCGCTCCCCCTCCAAAACCAGTCGACCGTTTGCGCTAATATTCATTATTTGACTTTCATAGGGGCTTCAAAATATACTAATTTTTTTGTCGATAAATTCATACATCGGCAGTTATTAGGGTTTTAAAATTGAGTTCTTCCCCTGAACCCTCCCTTCTATTTGGCCGAAATCGCTGAAAATCTACAGGCTTACAAATTTCATGTCGATGCGTTCATTAAACCGGCCGTTATTGGGGGTTTTTCTGTTGAGCCCCCTTCCCTTCGGCTGAAAATCAATAGGTGGCGTAATTGAAAGGTTCTGAATATACATGTGAAATTTCGTGTCGATACATTCATTCTATTGGGAATTATCGTGTCCCGAGAAACACAGCCACACCACATGAATGTATCGACGTGAACTATCATATTTACAGTCAAAAAGCAATGAGGACGTAACCTGTCAAATTTCAGCGATATCGGTTGAGGTGAAGGGGAGGGAGGCTCAATTCAAAAACCCGAATAACTGCCGATGTAATGAATTTATCGTTAGAAAATTTAGTATGAATTTAGGAGCCTCTATGTAAGTCAACTGTTGAATATTAGCGCAAACAGTTTTTGGAGGGTTTGCGAAAATATAATTGATGAATTCTTTTTGGGGAAGTACAATGTTGGCGATTCACCGACGACCTTTTCTTTCCATATTTGGAATCTTGAGGTCGGAAAACATGAAATTCTGTTGAAAATTCAGTATCGACTTTTTGACCGATTACATGACTTCCCCTATACTCCGTAATAACTGGGGAAGTAAAATGGGTTTATGACTGGCGTTGCCAGGTTAGTAACTTTAAGCAGGTTATCTGCCTGTAAGTTAGCTGATTTCAGAAGTAAGTTGACATTCCGCCCCCCTCAGCATTAGACGACTACGTCACATCTTCTGATAAACAATAATAGATATTAATAATAATAATATTTATTTACGTTAAACCATAACATGGTAATAGGATACGTCATAAGAATGTATACATTATGATAGCTTACAAATTAGATACGTAAACAGCTATTAACTCTTAGGGCCCTTACACACCAAAGCCTAGCCGAGCCGGGCCGGGCGATGCGATGCGAAGCCGAGCCGAGCGGAATCTGCCTGCGTTCGCACCGAAGCCGATTTGCTCTCAGTAGGTTTTCTAGCCTTGTAGTGAGAGGTGCTTCTTTCCTATTCAGTCTCAGTTGAAACGTGGTGCAAAATGATGTCATCAACTTTGATGATGATGATGATGTTATTGGATAGTTCATCACTTGATGATGAATGTGTGGCAGAAAGAAGGCGATACTGGACTCACAATATAAATAAAGGTCACGAGACTAATGGACAGTTCGTAACTCTATACGAGAAACTACGAGAAGATGAAGAACGGTTTTGGAGATATTTTAGAATGAGTACCCATTTGGTTATATACTGGAATCCATTTGTCCACAAATCCACAAAAGAAACACGAACTACAGAAGAGCTATTCCATGTGAAGAAAGGCTGATGGTGACTATTCGGTAAGTAACCAAGATTTTAAATAAATTGTTAATTACTTTTAACCTTGAATTTATTTTTATCTACAACTGAAAAAGGATGTTATAAGAACATAGTAATACGTTTTAAGAAATTTTATTTATAAAAATCAGTACAAAAAATAAGAAAAAATGAACTGGCCTAAATTGTATTTAGAAATAGGGGCCCATCAGATATTGTACAAATATATTCAATCTATGTTCTGTTATCGGTAAAGGTAGAAAATAAAGTTGAAGAATATGATGTAACTCACTGGGCTGAAACACCCAACTAGACTGAATGACGGAAAAAAACGGCTTGGCAGAAAACGCTCGAATTGGCGGGAGGTAGTACTGCTCAAAACCGCTCGGCATCGCCCGGCCTTGGTTTGAATACTCCCATCTAAACCCTGCGTATCTAGCGCTCAAGCTCGGCTCGGCCCGGCTTTGGTGTGAAACCCCACTTAGTCTGACATATGTAATTATTAATAACAATACTACTAACAAATACAATTAAATGAATAAATAAATATATGAATATAAAAATAATAATATTAATAAATAAAGTAGATACAGTTTTTAACATAATTTTCACGAAAACATCGGGACATTCTTATATCCGTTCATGAGATCATAGCGTACGAAAAATAGAAAAGAGAAATAAAGCAAAATAACTAATATAAGAAAATATCCATTAAAATATGTAAGAAAACATAAAAGATAAATAAAAACAAAAAAGGGATGATACAAAAAAAATTTGATGAAAATCCGATGAACTGATGATGAATACAGGTAATATTGACTTCCTGTCATCTTCCAATTTAGTTGTTGACAAGTTGCCGTTATCAGAAATTTTGAATTTTCCCGCTATTTGTGGCTCAGTTGTTGTTAGTTGCAGCTGATTTGGCTAGAATGCGCTGCTACCCCTGTGGAGGTGATATAGGTCACAAGTTCACATCCCCCTCCCCCCCCCCCCCCTCCCTCTAAATCTGATGTTATCTACTACCCTAGCTGAATACCATTCTCTCCCCCAACAGCGTATTTAGGGAAATATCATATCTAAATACATATTTTAAATATACATTCGTATTCAAACTATCTGACTTACATTCAGAGAAGTATCTAGGGTGACAGGTTTCTATGGCACGTGACCTGGGCTCTATTGACTACCTTTTTTAGTTTCCCAGATAGGGAAATCAGAAATTCTATTTTCTAGTTTTCATCGGAATTTCATTTTCATGACAACCTTCTTCCGAAAATGAACAAAACAAATTTTAATATCCCTTCTGTCTGTGAACACGAAACCCAATGAATATGAGGGCGCCGGTAGCTCAGTGGTATGCGTGCTTGACATCTGAGCTCAAGATCGTGGGTTCTAAACCCGACCGAGGCTCTTAGTTTATTTTATCTGGGAGGTAAAATAAACTTAAGCACGCCGTCCTTCGGATGGAACGTTAAACGATGGTCCCGAGCCTGTACGATGTCAGGTACTCGTTAAAGACCCCTGCCCTAGGTGAATAAAAATTTAGGGTAGGCAAAATTTAGGACTCCCACAGTAGAGTCGGACTCACGTCCGCCAGAGTGACGAAAGAACGCTCTGGTAGTAGGCGATATGACCTCATAGTTAAAACCTGGGCATGAGTCATAAAACCTAAACCGAAACCCAATGGAATGAGGTAATACACGAAATTGGATATATTTACCCATAATTTCATAAGGTCGATGTTTATTATATTGATTATCAGCAAAATTGGCCAAAAGAAGAGGTGGGAAATGGGGTTGGGGGGGAATAACATCACAAAAACCCTATTAATTGTCGATGTAATAATTGTATCGACACAAAATTTTTCATAAGGATTCATAAGTCCCTGACTAACACACATTGATTTTCAAACAAATATATAGATTGGTTACAGAGGGAGAGTGTAAACTTAGTCGTTACTTATTAATTCGCTTTGTTGTGATTTACAGATTCCTGGGTTCGGGGAAAACTAGCTAGGCATTTTAGACGAATAACTTTTTCCTTTGGACTGAAAAACTTGGATGGTTTTCTATTTTGTAAAAGAAATATTTAATTAAATTAAGTAAATAAAATTATTACAAATAATTAAATTAAGGAATTATAATTGTATAAATTCTTATCCAAAAATGTTAATCTGGGTAAGTCAGGCTAATTGGGGAATTGTTGGCATTGACTGACGTGCCTAATTTAATTCCCCGTCGCCATTCCCCTCATCCCGCGTTCTTTGCCACTGCCACCGAGATATAATTACAAACTCATTAGAAGATGTGTTTTAATCAGTTTATCTGTACAACTTTTGTTTCAAGTTGACAGTTGAAATGTACACCAGCAGACTTCAAGTTCTTGTTTTAAGTAAAATCTTGTCTCAACTCTCCTACGTAGTATGGACATTAACTTGGTCTCCTCAAGCCGTGCACTACACAGGCCACAGATTGTCTGAACAATTCCATCGTCATTATAATAATAATAATAATAAATTTATTTCCGTTAAACCAATACATGGTAATAGGATACGTCAAATGAATTTATACATTAAGATAGCTTATATATTAGATATATAACTACTTGAGTCTAACACACATATGATTAGTAGTAATAACAAAACTATTAAAAAAAGTAAAATGAAATTAATAAAAACTGTACAATAAATAATTAAAAATATATGAGTGTATAAAAAAAGAAATTAATACAAGACTTCGTTCATAATAAGTAGACATATTTTTCAATATAATAAAAATTAAGATAACTATTTTTTAAAAAAAACTCTTCGGAAGTGTCTTTATCCCAACGATGTTTCGGGACGTTCTTACGTCCCATCATCAGGTCCCAATGTGGCGAGATATAGAAAAGAAAGAAAACAATGTAACTATAACAATATATGAAAAATAATATATATATATATATATATATATATAGAGAGAGAGAGAGAGAGAGAGAGATAGAGAGAGAGAGAGAGAGATTAATCAATTATAAATGAATAAATAAAACAATAAGGTGCATTGGACTGACGTTTAAGGTGCGGAGGAACTCTGCCCAAAAAATAAAAATGAAAGCTTGAAATTACCTTGTGATAATGTCCACGGAGTTCAATGTAAGTGTGTACGACAAAAGTTATATCATCAGTTGAACAAGAGTTATGGAGGAGTACAATTGGATAGTGTGAGTCAGAGTTTAAAATTCGATGCGGAATTTTCAACGAAATTTCATGTTTTCCGACCTCTTCACTACAAAAATAAAAGTCAGTTAATCACCGGCAATCTACTTCCCCAGAACAAATTAATCAATTTTTTTGCACCCTCTCCAAAACCAGTCGACCATTTGCGCTAATATTTAACAGTTGACTTACATGGAGGCCCCTAAATCCTCATACTAAATGTGTCGATAAGTTCATTACATCGGCAGCTATTAGAGTTTTTTTATTTGGTTTTGTCTACCTAGGGTTTATTCACCTACTACTCATCAAGGACCTGACATCGTACAGACTGTCGTCCCATCCGAAGGGCGGCTTGCTGCCAGATAAAAACCTAAAGGTCTCTGTCCGATCTTAAGCTCAGTTTCGCTACCTCTGAACTGCCCTTGAGCAAGGAATCCAGTTTGTCGTCCAGTTGATTATATTCACCAAGACATTCACTGCATGGAAAGAAGGTATCAGGGACGTTGGGACTGTGCTATGATGGGAGACTATGTATGGGGTATAGTGCGTACAGTGGGGTCATAGAAACATAACGTTTGTGCACATTTTGTTATACATTTTCACAATAAACTCGAAAATGGAAATTTTTGAGTTGTGTCACTATTCTTAAGAGGAAAGGCCGATCTCATGTACATTTTTAAAAGACACTATTGTTGTATGAACATTCAATGTTATTCAATATGTTTGCTCTTATTCCTAACAATTCTTGAGGTACTGTATGTTAGATTTCTTCTATAGGACTCGAGTTATATTAAATAAATATGTAATATTAGTGGCTTTTAAGAAAATTGAAAAATTTATTATCACAGCCAAAATATTGACAGTTAAGAAAAACTATTTGTATTCATAATCAGCATCATCAAATTAAGCAATAAACACTAAACAATTAAGGTAAACAAAAACTTGATCAAATTTTGTTACGTAGTTTATCTGTAAACTTAGAGTTGTTGCTCCACAGAATCTAGACCAGGAACCTGAACGGCTCACTTCAGAGACTTTATTTATTTTTATTTTTTTAAACAAAATCTAATTTAACCGGACGGTTAGTTGAAGCCCGAGTTGTACTAAATTAAAGTGGGGAGGGGGGGGCGCTCTTCATTTCAGCTCCCCCTCCACACCCCCCACCCCACCCTCCACTCGTAGCGTTTAAATTAAATACCTCAACTAGTACGAGGGGTTAAACAATGGTAAGAAGAATTGAAAAACTGTCAGAGGCCCCCCCCGCTAGAATCCAGGGCTGGGCACGTCTGCATTCCCAAGTCTCCACTGGAATTCACCTCCATTAAATACCCCCCTCACTCGACCCAATCTTCCAGCCCATCTCGCATTTTTCCCTTCATATCTAGTTCATGCAGACATTTCTTTTTTGTACAGTACTCGCAAATAGAAACGAGAAAAAAATTAATAAAATGTTCTCTGTATTTTTTTTTCAATATAGTTTATAACAGATTTAATTTAATTTTCAAAAACTATGTCTCAATAATATTTCATTCGAAGGGGTTAATTCTTGGTATTCCAGTCGAAGACACACACATTACAACACAGTGCCCAGTAGACGACACAATTCAGGATCTTTACAGGCGTTTCTAGCAAATTGACCCGGCCGAGGCCATTAGTTGTTTTATCTGGGAGGTGAAAAATCGTTGAGAATGCCGTCCTTGTTAGATCCTGGTTCCACTAATACAATTTCGGGCCGATATATTCATTCCTTCGGGAGTTATTGGGACAGAAAAATAGATACACATACAGATAATAAATGAGTTTTTTGGGGGGGCCTGATGTCACAAAAATCTAATTTCTATATACAGTGAAAACTATCTTGGACGGACACCCATGGGGTCGTGGAAATGGTCCGCCCAGCAGAGGTGTCCTCCTAACCGAGGGAAAAGGAAAATAGAAGGCACATTGATAAGGATGAAAGGTATCTTTTCTAAACACGTGTATCGTATGTAAAACATATTGTTTATTGAACAACTGAATACAGTTTTAAAAAATAGGAAATTTGGTGTTTCGGTTGGGTGCCATGGTTGAAAGTTGGAACGAGACTAAGCAAAAGCTGGTAGAAGAACAGCATTTTGGTAACTGGGAGTATGGAACATTACAGACTTGTTGGAATAACGAGTCCCTATGTAAACACAGGTGCACTACGTGGAAAGTTTGGTAGGTTGGTAGTACAATGTACAAAGAGAAGTCTAAGGACATATTAAGCGTCAACCCGAATTAGAGGCCTGCCTGTCCGTCCAACAGAGGTAGTCTGCTCTTCTCGGTACTTGATTTCACTGTCCGCGTCCGTCCAAGAGAGGGTCCGCCTAAGAGAGGGGTAAATGTGTTGAAATCCCTATATACATATTCTGCAGGGACCGTAAAAATTGTCCGCCCACCAGGGGTGTCCGGCTATCAGAGGTAACCGCCGAGAGAGGTTTCACTGTACTAGACATTTTTTTTTTTTATTTCTAGAAATTTGAGGTCTAAAAACAAAAAAAAATCAGTCAAAAAATATTTGTTGAAGACAAATTATGCTACTTGGTTACTTGTCACCCCCCTCAGATTATACACCAAATTACTTCATTTTTTCAATTGTTTTTTTTTCATTTTTGGGCTCAGAGGCTCGGAAAGAATGTAATTCCGGTAGAAACTCAACATGGTATTTCTAATCGATTACATAACTGGGGAAGTACGATAATATTGTAATTAGTGATGACAGGAAATCGATACATCTTTTGATGAGTGACATCGATATAGGGTGAGATGTAGAGGTAGGTTTACCTTCCAAAGCCCTCTCGTCAATGGGCTAAAGCCTCCCCCCCCTCCCCTACCCCCCATTCAATGTACAAAGCCCCCCCCCCCCCCCCCTCCCCATCTAAAGGCCCACTGACAGCCCTTCATATCTCTCATTACCCTTCTCCCATCATCTAAAATTACCCCTCTCTGCAGGTTACATCCCCCCTCCCTACCTTGGATCCCACGCTCGGAATTTCCTGAATTTGCGCCCGTTTCGGTTCCATGCCTTTTTGATTTTTTTTCATATTGGGGAAGTTAATCTTTTATTTTTATTTATTTATTTTTTTTTTGGCCTTATGTTCTATACATATTAGCCATGTCACTGTGTTACCTAATTATTTACGACATCCATGGCCCCGGGAGGGAGTTCTATCTACGAAATAAAACTCACTCCCGGACGGGATTCGAATCCGCAAACCATGGTGAAACCATCTGACCAAAGCACTACGCTCTAGACCACACGGCCACCATGGCTCCCTTTATTATATATTTATTTTGTAATGAACCATACTGCGTCACTTTAGGCCCAATTAGGATTGCCAGTCATCCATATCTAGCGACACATGTCAACCAGATTTTGTTCCGTGTCCCGATTTCCCGTTTTCTTCTCTGAATTTTATTATTCATCAAAGATATCTATCTTTTCCAGTCCTTATAGGTCTGTTCCAAGTGACTCTAACCTAACGTCGAGCCCCCCCCCCCCCCCCCCCTCCCCCCCACCATCTAAAATTGCCGTCTTTAATCGTCTCGGGTTTTATTATATTTTTCCTTATAGGAAGTATACAGGAAGTTGTGTAATTGGTCAGGAATTTTATCCGTGAACACGATAACTCCCGATATTCTATTTAGAATCCCATCAGGACCACATCGATTGATTTTCAGCCAAATGGCCAACGGGAAAGGGACCCAATGACTGACGGTGTAACGAATGTAACACGACATTGAGAGAGTTGGTCCCTGGTTAGAGGTTCGGTGAGAGGATTCCAGATTGAATCATTTGATTGGTTTCAGAGAGAGAGCGGAAACTTAATTGATTAATTGTCTCTGGGGAAGTGCATGGCTGGTGTTCACCGACGGCTTCTCAGAATCCAAGGGGTCAGAAAACATGACTTTCCGGAGAAAACTCAACATTGAATTTCTATCTGATTGCATAATTTCCACTATTCTTAGTAATGTGCTAGGAGGTGAAAACAACTTTGAGCACGCCGTCCTTCGAATGGGACGTTAAGTGATAGTCCCGAGCCTGTACGATGGTAAAGACCACTACTCTATGTGGATAATAATTTAGGAACGTTTAGGACTCCCACAGTAGAGTCGGGCTAATGTCCTATGTCCGGTGGTAGGCGCTATGGCTCGTACTTAAAGCCCGGGCATGAGTCACAATAACTAACCTAGTAATGTGCCAGTCTACGACCTCTAGTCTAGTTGAACCCCTCCTGGCCCCTGAAAAGAGCGCTCTGGTGGGAGGCGCTATGGCTCGTACTTAAGGCCCGGGCATGAGACAATAACTAACCTAGTAATGTGCCAGTCTACGACCCTTAGTTTAGTTGAACCCTTCCTGGGCCCTGAAAAAATATTTTTCTACCTTATATAACTTTCATTCTTTAATATGCCTCCAAAAAAAAACATTTTAAATTTCGTATAAGTCGGTAACAGTTTTTGCAGTCACCACTGCTACCATCTCTACCTGTTAGTGTTATTATGAAAGTAACTTCTCTGATGTTTAATATTAATCCGGGAGCTGTTGAGGCCAATGTTTACTGGGTCTAATATTGTGGCCAACACGTAATCTCCTGCTCGTAACCCTCAATGTGGTTAGTTAACCGCTCCTCTCTTAGTTATATTACTGTTACTATTTAGAACAGTGGTTCTCAAACTTTTTCTGGTTCTTGTTTGTGATTCATTCCCGGCCCATAAACTATGAGGTCATATCGGCTACGAACAGAGCACTCTTCAAAGTTAAGCTTGATAAGGTTCGTACTTTGTACCATAGTAATTTTTTTCAAACAACAACCGGCATCATTACGTCAGGTCGGGTACTTATGGGACTACCCTCGTTTCATTGAATTGTCACAGTATTTTTCTAGAGATGCTATATATACCTTACATTTTAGAATTTTGATTGTTACTTTACTGTATTCTGGACGGCCTGATGATGGGGGAAACCTGGAAAGTCGGCTAGTCACCACTAATAAAAACTGTGACAAGTCGGACTACTTTATTTATTTGAGACACATCTCCAGGAGGGAGGCTGAAGTACAATCAGTCTAAGGCCCCCCCCTCAAGTTTTCTTTAAAATGAAAGTTAGCCATAACCTTGGAGCTGATCTTCCAGAGTTCCCCCCCATTTTCTTCCCCACTTTTATCACTTTTTAACTCTTCCACTCAGAATAACTACAACTTTTTTTTTTTTGAGGTTTTCCACAAACTGCCCAAGACTTAAGTTTTTTTTTTTACTTTTTACCGAAGTAGGGAAAAATAAAATAAAAAAGTCATTCCAAAACCGGGAGTTAAGCCAGTTTCAGAAGCTTAAGGGGGCTTTAACTTATTTTAAACTAATAATAATCAACGCTGGACTTCCTACTTAAAAACGTTAAGTAACTATAGGCTCTAACTTCATTTTACTTTATTGTTTACTTTCACGAAGTATAGGGGAAGTTATGTAATCGGCAAGAAATTTGAGGCGGGGTTTTAAACAGAATTCCATGTTTTCCGACCTCCACATTCTAAAAATGAAAAAATAAAAGTGCTGTCTGTCTGAGGAACACGATAACTCTCGATAGGATGTGTATGTATCGACACGAAATGTTTGTGTATCGATAACCCTTTAAGGACGACCCGTTTTGATATTCAGCCAAATGGGCCAAAGAGAAGGGGATGAGAAGAGGGGGTAGGAGGTTCAACACAATAACCCTAATTACTGCCGAAGTAAAGAATGTATCGACACGAAATTTTATATGTGAATCCAAAACTCAAAGTTTTTGCCAAATTGGCCGAAGGAAACTTGAGGATCAGAAGAGGGGGCCTAACTCAATTTAGGGTGAGGTTTCAGAAGTCTCTACGCCAGTCAACTATAAACCGTCGATTGGTTTTTCAGGGAGAGCGATAACATAATTGATTAATCAAGTTTCCGATTACATAACTTCCCCTAACAATTTATTTATATTTAATTAAAGTATAATCAATTATGATAAAATTATTTCGAAATGTCAATTTAAATTTGTGGTTCCTCCCCCCCCCCCCCCCCCCCCCCCCCAAGATCCTGGCTACGCCCGTATGGTTGAGGGCAAGCAATGGCTGCTGTCAAAAGTGCCTGAATAAGGCTCCTATTGTTTTTCAACCAAATCATTAAATTGGGTTCATAAGAACAGCGAGAACATAATCGATTAATTCGTGATGGGGAAGTACATCGCCAGTTGATTCACCGATTACCTTTTTTTTCAGCATATGCTTCCTGAGTGTTTTTGCTAATCATTAGGGTATTCAGCACCCAAACAGATGTTAAGCGTCCATAAAAGAAATTATAATTCAATATTTATTTTCCTCAAAGAATATTAATTTGAATATTGAAAACATTATTCTATATAATTCCATAATAAACTACTATTTCCATGAATATAAAACGAAGCAACGAAAACAATAAATTTGAAACAATATTGGAAAATTATTTCTCATTATCTAGATCAGTGGCTCTCAACCCATGGGTCGCGGACTGATTTGGAGTGGGTCCCGGATTTTTTTTAAATTCGAGTCGCGACCCTCGTTTTCCTCAAATAGAGCCATGGCACTTTTATTCTTCCTTTATTTTTTAATTATATCTATTTAATTATTCCTTCAATAATCTTCTGTCTCGGTTCCATATTATGATATTATATTTTAAACTAGAATTAGTTAGTGGTATGCGTGCTTGCGTTCTGAGCTCAAGAGCGTGGGTTCGAAACCCGGCCGAGGCCCTTTAGTTTATTTTATCTGGGAGGTAAAATAAACTTAAGCATGCCGTCCTTCGGATGGGACGTTAAGTGATGGCCCCGAACCTGTACGATGTCAGGTATTCGTTAAAGACCCCCGCCCTAGGTGAATAAAAATTTAGGGTAGGCAAAATTTAGAACTCCCACTGTAGAGTCGGGCTCATGTCCACCAGAGTGACGAACGAGTGCTCTGGCAGTAGGCAATATGACCTTGTTGTTGTAGCCCGGGCATGAGTCATAATAACTAATTAAACCAGAATAACCTGTAAGTCTTGCATCCGAGGTGCTCCAAGCGGAATTCATTTAATGCTGCTAGCCCTCTCTTACCTCCAAAATGTGTATGTTGTAGTCAGGTGTGTTCTAGTCCTAGTTACTATTAGTTCTAGTCCTAGTTACTATTAGTTCTAGTCCTATTTTCTTAAATATTGCGATATAGGCCAGATCTCGGGCCTCTGTCCTAACATACAGTGACTCCAGATCCTGGCCAGTCTCCCCTTCTCGCTCTTCGCCCCTATATTTGCCAGAGGAGCGTTAGTAATGCACATTGGATTGGCTGAGATGCGGGCCAGGCCCCCTCCATAATGCCCTTTGGTAAATATTTTCTCCAGCTATCTGGAAGGGCCCGCATACCCTTGTTCTGTTTGTATCTACCTATTATATGTATAAAGCTAGCCAAGGTAAACATTGTACATATGTTATCCCATTTACCTGGAGGTATAAAGTCAGAAAATAATTATATATCCTACGCACATGTATACACAGTTTAATTGGTTTCTTGTTTGTGTTTATTTTGATGTTATTTTTTTAACCTCTAGTTACTGAGATTATGGCCGCCAGTCAGATATTTGTATACAATTTCTCTCTCTCCTCCGCAAGAAAAAAAAATTAATAAACAATATTTGCAACAAAGGTCTATCTCTTAAAAAGCAATTTATGGCGAAATGGGGAGGCAGTTTAGTGTACTTCTATGATAAGAGGTGGCACCACTTTCGGGGGTAAACTTTGCCCTCCTCTTTCCCTTAGTAAAAATCAACAGATTTTTAATATTAAATGTCCCGTAATTTATTATTAATTATTTCAACAGATAGCACCACTAGTAACAGCAAAAGTATTAACCTAAAGTAAGAAAAAACATAAATATTTTCCCTCTAACTTCCCCATTTCTTGAAGTCAATACCTACAATAAAAAAATTTTAATTTCTAGTTAGAGGAAACCCTTTACACGGAAACGGAATTTTATTCTCATTGTTCAAAAAGAATAAAATAACCACAATAAAAGAAAAAAATCGTGTTTCATATCCAAAAAACATTATTTGATACAAAACTTTCATTTTTCTTTTTGGGCAGAGTTCCTCCACACCTTAAAGGTCAGTCCAATGTACGTTATTGTTTTATTTATTCATTTATAATTTTTTATTTATTTAGATAAATATGTATATATTATTTTTCGTATATTGTTATAGTTACATTGTTTTCTTTCTTTTCTATATCTCGCAAATTGGGACCTTATGATGGGACGTAAGAACGTCCCGAAACATCGTTGGGATAAAGACACACTTCCGAAGAGATTTTTTGAAAAATAGTTATCTTTATTTTTATTAAATTGAAAAATGTGTCTACTTATTATAAACGTATCTTGTATTAATTTTTTTTTATACTCATATATTTGTAAGTATTTATTTGTTCAGTTTTTATTAATTTCATTTTACTTTTCTTTAATAGTTTTGTTATTACTACTAATCATAGGTGTGATAGACTCAAGTAGTCATAAATCTATATCTTAATGTATAAATTCATTTGACGTATTCTATTACCATGTTATGGTTGAACGGAAATAAATTTATTATTATTATTAAAAGAGGTATTTTGGCGAAACGGCCCAACTTTTTTAAATATATTTTTTCCTTTGTACTCAATATAAATGTAGAATTGATATGACACTCCGTTTTTTTTTATTGTAAATTCCGAATTTCACATTTTTTATATATTTTTCTTTAATTGTTTACATGTTTTTTTTTTTTAATTTACAGGTAGGGCGCCGAAAGTAGACAGTTCAATGATTTCAAATCATTTTTCAGATTCAAAATCGGATGAATAGATGAAACGGAAACAGAAAAATACGAAATGAATGTTGGTTCTTGGTTTTTGTTTTGATTCGAACGCAACACTAATCCCTTTTCTCTTGCGGCTTTGTTTACATCCGTAGGTCGACCCTGAAGGGCTGCCAGGTGACACCTGTATTTGACTCAGTTTGATGAGGTCGATCGAAATGAAGGGTCGATCGGCATTTATTTTTGAACTCTTGCTTATGGAACATTTGATGCGAAATGTTCATCTATTAAATTTTTTAATTGACACGTGTATAAAAAAATTTTTGAATTAAACACACTTTTCCGATTTGAAATTGGTTCAGTAGATCAAACCAAAACAGAAATCTACGATTTCAAAAAAATAATTGCTGTCCGCCCACAACAGAAACATCTTTCTAATGAAATGTAAACTCGCCTCATACGTATGTTTCCGCTCTCCCTCTAAACCCAATATGTTTATTGTCCTCATTTCAATGTTTCAGAGCCGGATCCAGGTCTCGAACCATACTTAGACCCGTGGTCAGGTCAGGAAACGTGAACCGAGTCCAGGTCTGGTAGTGTGGGCCCGAATTCGAGTCTAGAACCGTGGAGCCGAGGCCGAGAACCAAGTTTAAAGGTAGCGCGGAAACTTATGCGAATTGGGGTGTAGCCTAAAATTTGGAAATCAAAGAAACACAAAAATGCAAAAACAGAAGCAAGGGTCCCAATGATGAGAATAAAGGTTTAGAGAGAGCGCAGAAACTTATGTAACAGTCGCTGTATAGCCTCAAGTTTAGAGATCGGAGGACCTTCAAAAGAGCAATAACAAAAGCTAAGGGCCAACAAATAATGATATTAGAGGGAGAGCGAAAACTTATGTGAGTGCTAAATACGTGTACGCTTTCACCTTATCGGAAAGCTGGAAAATCTGGAACCGTGGACCCGGGTTTAGCTTTTTATATCGTGGACGCGGGCCCGGTTCTATTTATAGTCGTGGTCTCTGTAGCCGTGGACAGCCGAACATTCAAATTCCCAATTCTGCAGTCGCCAGGTACTGGTTTCGGTACTCCCGGAACTGTCTGCCAGTTCTATTATTTTAGAGATCCGAGGAGCCTTAACCAACCAAGCATAGAAGTTATTCCTCCAAATAAAGAGACTGAAGGCTTAGAGGGAGAGCTGAAACTTACGTGTGACTCCTGGTGTAGCCTTAAATTCAGACATCGGACCCATGAAAGAGCAAAACTGACGGCAAGTTCCAAAAATCAGTTTTCGCAGGTTCAGAAGGAGAGCAGAAACTTACTTTTAAGTTTGTGTGTAGTCTCTTTAGCCTAGAAAAATAAGTAAATGCTCCAATGTCAGTAGATACGATGATAGACAACCAAAAATAAAGATGAAAATTTGTGCTCGCTGGTTCTGACCAAAATTGCCTATGAAGAAATGGAGAATATAAGTAGGGCGTCCTTGCGGCGCCAATTCTTCGTATTTCTGAAAAAAAACCTTAGTACTGCAATGTCGATAGGCAACTAGATATGATCAGAGTCCATTAGTAGATCTGGTAGACAGTACCTGGCGACTACAGAACCGGAAATTGAATTTTCGGGTACTACCTATGGTCCATGGTAATAGACCCATAGTCGACCAATAGTCCACGGCTACAGAGTCGGGCTCGGGTTCACGGTTTCAGACTTTCACAGTGTTCCCGACTACGTGAAAGTGTAAGTTTCAGCTCTCCCTCTACACCTCTGATCTCTTTTTTTTTTGTTGGACCATTAACTTCTATTTTTGCTATTTTCACGTTTCCTGCTTTCCTGGAATTCCAGCTCTTCGGAAATTTCAGCTACTAGAATACCAGATATTCTGAAATTCCAGATCATATAATTCATGCTCTTCTGAAATTTCACCTCCTGGAGTTCCAACTCTTCTAAAATTCCAGCTTTTGGAGTTCTAGGTCTCCTGGAGTTCCAGCTTTTGGAGTTCTAAGTCTCCTGGAGTTCCAGCTCTCCTGAAATGCGAACTTCTGTAGTCCCAGTTCTCCTGAAGCTCCAGCTGCTGGAGTTTCAGCTTCTGGGTTCAGCGGTTGGGAAATTAATTGACTGAATCTGACTTCTCACTTCATTAAGAAGGAGGAAATCATTTTAGAGCGGAAAACACCTCATCACACGCATCATTCCAGAGTATGCCCTTACACACACACACTCACAGTTTTCTTGTGAATTTCCCCCTGTAATTTAATTCAAGGGGTACCAACGTTTATCTTGTTAAGGTCAGATCGTAATTTTCCAGATCGTTTTGCGGACGCACCAGGGAAATTTTTCCACTTCCCCAGCTATCGTGGTGTGGGGAAGGTTATGTTTTCACCAGAAATTTATTTTTCCGACCCTTTACTCCATTTTCTTTATTTCTTTATTTTGAATATTTACAATCGGTAATATTAGCATAAGTAAATTTTTTTTTTTTTAATAATAATAATAACATTTATTTGGACCAGCAAAAGAAGGTGCTATACACAAATATATAAAATAAAGGATTTAAAATAGAAAGTCCTGGTACAGTCTTTGTTTGAGTCGCCTCCCAGGAGTAGGCGCTCCTAGACTGTAATGTACAGCCCCGGAACAATACACAAGGGCTTCGTGGTGATTCTTCACTAGTTTCTCGATGTGAGCTGCAAAAAGAGGAACACCCAATTCTTCGTGGATTTTGTGATTCCTCACAAACCAGGGTGCGTTTGTTGCTATTCGGAGTACTTTATTTTGAAATGTTTGTAGTCGTTTAATGTTAGTGCTGCTGGTACCGATCCAGACTGGACAGGCGTATGTTAGAAGTGGAAGTAGGAGTGTCTTGTATAAGAGAATAGTACACGTATGTTTAAGTGGCGTGTTTCTGTTTATGAGAGGGTAGAGGGTGTTAAGTCGTGAATATGCTAGCTGTAGTTTTCTGTTAATGTGTAGTTTCCATGTGAGTCGTGTATCTAAAAGTACTCCAAGATAGCGCACACCCTGGTCCTTAGGATTCCAGAGAATGGGGAGGTCATCAATTTGCAGCTGACGTTGTTCTTCTATGGAGAATCTGCGGAGAGTGAATATTTTAGCTTCAGTCTTCCCTATGTTCAGTGTTAGTCTCCATTTTGAGAACCAGAGAGAAACTTCTGTCAGGGCTTCCTGGAGCTGTTCAATGGC
This sequence comes from Aradus depressus, assembly GCA_963662175.1. NCBI lineage: Eukaryota > Metazoa > Arthropoda > Insecta > Hemiptera > Aradidae > Aradus > Aradus depressus. The sequence goes on from OY759222.1 coordinate 39,510,033, forward strand.
GACGGAGAGGACACTATGCTGACAGGCGATCATTGTGTCATCGGCATAGGTGGCTAATGTTGCCGTGGGAGTTTCGGGGATGTCGTGGGTGTACAAACTAAAAAGGAGGGGGCTCAGAATAGCACCTTGAGGGACCCCAGCTGTAATCCTTCTCTTGGTGCTCAGTGCGTTACTGACTCTCACCTGGAACGTCCTGCCATGGAGAAAAGAGGATATAAGACCAACGATGTATTTGGGTACCAAGCTTTTCTTTAGTTTGTACAACAGCCCCTGATGCCAAACGGTGTCAAAGGCTGCGGCTACATCCAAGAATACGGCGGTGGTGTAATTCTTCGTCTCGAAGCCGTGGACAATCGTTTCGGTCACCCGTTGTAGCTGCTGGACTGCAGAGTGTTTGGCTTTGAAGCCAAACTGGTGGGACGGTATGGTGTCTTCTAGATATCCAGTAAGCCTTTTCGATATAATCTTTTCAAAAATCTTAGACAATGAATTTAGAAGGCTTATCGGCCTGTAGCTGTTGGGGTCTTGTTTCGGCTTGCCGTGCTTATGAAAGACAACAACGATAGCATTCTTCCACGGGTCAGGAAAGTATCCTCTCCTTAAACAGCCATTGAACAGCCCTGTAAGATAAGCGATGCTTCTTGGAGGCAGGTTCTTGAGGACGATGTTGGGGATGAGGTCTTCACCGGGGGCCTTCTTGTTGGGGAGTCTCCGGATGTATAGTGTAATTTCTGACGGGTTTGTGTACTGTATATGTGGTTCTGCGGTGTGGAATGGGGTGGAAAGAAATTCGTGGACTGTGTGGAGTGTTTCGTGATCTTGTGTGTCATGAGTTCTGAATTTCTGTTCAAGGTGTTGAGCCACTAGCTCACTCTTGTCCTTGTCCGTTGTTACAGTATTCTGTCCGTCTGTCAGGGGCGGGAGGCCGGGGTCTTGTCTGAGGAGGCGTCGTGTTTCCTTCCAAAGGTTGCTGTCTCCAGGCGTAAAGTCGCTGGTGTATTGTCGGTATCTGTTGATTCTGTCATTGTCCAATTCCCATCGTATAAGTCTTGTCAGTCGGTTCAGCTCTCGCTTCTCTTGTGGATCGCGTGTTCGTTGCCAGTGTTTGCGGAGTGTATTTTTGTCGTGTATCATGTTAAGTATGCGTTTAGGGGTCTTATTTTGTCGCATGTTGCGTTGGTCCTTGTAGTGATTGTATGTTGAGTTGTGTATCGAGGTGTAAATGGCTTGAGTGAAATATTTCAGTGAGTCGTCTATGTCTTCAGTATTGTAGTAATGCAAAGGGATGTCTATGTTTTTGTCCATCTCCCATCTAAACGCGTCCCAATCTATTTTCCCCTGTATCAGTCTAGGCAGATGTTCTGCCTGTTTCGGGTTCACTTTGAAGGTACACACGACTGGAAGATGGTCTGAGTCGAGTTCTGTCAGTGGTTCGTGATAAAGGGGCAAAGTAACATTTTGTACTAGTCCAATGTCCAGGATGTCTGGGAGATATCTCTGTTGTGTAGGATAAAATGTCGGTTCGTCCGGTGCTGATATCTGTACGCCTAAATTGTTAATTATGTTTAAGAGTCTTGTCCCGTTGTTGTTTGTCCGTCTACATCCCCAAATTGTATTTTTACTATTTAGGTCACCTAGTAGTATAGTCGGCCCCCCAGTGAAAATGTGTTCAAAATCCGTCTGGTGAATTCTGATGCCTGGTCGGTGGTATGCTGAGATTATGTTAAGTGTTCTGTTGTTGTTGAGTGTGAGTGTGGCTCCAACGGCTTCCAGCTGTTGAAGTGTGGGTAAGAGAAGCTGAGAGTGTGCGAGGTTCTTTTTTATACAAACAGCGACGCCTCCAAATCTGGTTTGTCTGTCCTGTCTGTATATGGTGTATCCTTTTAGCTTGAATTTGTCGGTATTATGGAGGTGAGTTTCTGTGATACAAATGATGTCGATGTTGTAGCGAGTTAAAAAGTCCGAGAGTATCGTTCGTCTGTTTTTTATTCCGTCAGCGTTCCAGTTAAGGATGGATAAATTATGAAAAATATTTAAATTAGGGTCCACCATTGTTAAATGAAAATACTTGGGTGAGAAGATTAGATAAAAATGATTTTACGATAGGGATAAATGGTTTGAGAAAGGTGATTATTGTGTTGGTGAGGTCAGTCATGTCGTTAGCTGGTTGGTTGTCTTGGCTGCTGGGTAAGTTAGGTTGAGGTCGAGGTTGGAAGGGTCGGGGTCTGCCTTGGTCGAACCAGCTGTTCGGTCGGTCCGGGGCCTGTCTTGGGGGTTGTCCTTTGGGTGGTGCATTGGGAGGATCTTGTCGTTTAGGTTGGGCCTGTCTGCTAGTCCTGTCTACGTATGTCTTGTAGGAAGCACACCCTCTGTAGCTGGCTGGATGGTTGCCCTGGCAGTTGGCACACTTGGGAGAGTCTACCTTCTTCTGTCTGGAGGGGCATGCTGTGAAGTGGTGGTCCTCCCCGCACTTCACACATTTGGGGTCCAGTCGGCAAAAGTTTTTGGTATGACCAAAAGATTGGCAGTTTGTGCACTGCACGACTCGGTTGGAACGTCGGCGTGGCTCCACTTTGACAACTGTATAGTAGAGCCGCGTCAGTTGAAATATGGCCTCTCCAGATGGGGTGTTCTCCAGCTCAACTGCACAGAGGGGTGTGGGGCGTCTGTCGTGGTTCAGAATCCGGGTGACTTTAATAACAGGGTATGTCGGGGTCAGTTCGTCTGTTATTTCTGTGTCGGTCAGTGAGTAAGGAACTCCCCGTATAATTACGGAGAGTTTCCTGTCCTCGGGGTTGACGAAGGTGTAGTATTTCACCTTATTGTCGTCATAAAATTTTGTCACTTTGCGATAGTCATCAGTCGTTGTGAGGCTGATCTTTATTTTTTTGTTGCACTGTTTTGTTTCAAACGGCGAACAAATTAAACTTTTTAACTCGGTAATGACCAGCTGATAATTATCAGCCTCACAAAGAAAGATTGGAGGGATCTTGGTCTGTCTGTTAGGGGTAGGCTGTCCGTCTGGCTTTGTCGGTTGGGTTGTCTCCTGACCGTCCTGGAGAGTGAGAAGTGGCTCGTATCTGTTCTGTGTTAGTGTTGGTGTGGGTGTGATTTGTAAAGTATATCGGTTCCTCTTCAGCTGAGGCTCCTGGGAGATGGCTCTGTTATCAGGGACTACTTGGCCGCCGTCTACTGCCATTGATATCCCAGAGTCCTCACAGCTTGAAGAGAGCTGCCTCTTAGCAGGTAAAAAAGTGGATATCATCTCACCTGTTCCGGCTACATTGTTTATTTGCTTGATATCGGCAAGGTTAGAATTTTGAATATTAAAATTATTAGACTGTTCTCGTTTCGAAACGCCGGGTTTCATTCTCACCCAAACAGAGGGAGAACTTCTGAGTGTCTTTGTCACTGTTTAGTAATATAAAAACTTATAACACCGTCACAATATTAATAATAAATGTTAACAAACTTTAACGTGTGTTTAGCACTTTATAGCCAAAACAGCTGTTCATAAGTAAATTAGATGCACTCCAAAATTTTTTAAAAAAGTATTAATAAATACATAAAAATTCGAAGGATCAACGGCAATTTACTTCCCCACCTCAATCAGTTTAGACCTCATAAGCTTCTGAATACACATATATACTTTAGAGAGGGCGCGGTTAGCTCAGAGCGTGCTAGCCTGCTGAGCTCAAGAACACGAGTTCGAAACCCGGCCGAAGCTCTTAGTTTTTTTTTTATCTGGGAGGTGCAAAAGCCTTGAGCTCGCCATCTCGATGGGAAGTTAAGTTATGGTTTCGAGCCTGTGCGATGTCAAGACCCCTCTCCCCTAGGTAGGCAAAATTTAATTTCAGAGCAACGAAAGAGCGCTTTGCTAGATTTCGATATGACCTCGTAGTTAAAGCCCGGGCATGAGTCACAATAACTAACTAACTAAACAATTTCGGGTCGATATATTCATTCTATCGAGAGTTAACAAACACAAGTACAGATTTTTTTTTTCATTTTTGGAAATTGGGTTTGGAAAAGGTGAAATGATAGTGGAACATCGAATTTTCGATCGATTATAGTATGCATTAATGGAGTTTTCTGCACCCTCCGATGGTTGTACCCCTTAATTCAATAAATAATATAATATAGAATAAAGGGGTATTTTTATTATTCGGATATCAATAGTTAATAAGGCTAAAGCCCATTAGTTGTCTGGGATTGATGTCCATATGCCGCGGGCTCTGCTGTCTGGCTTCCATATAAAGGACCTGAGAGGGGAGGGGGGTACTCCTATAAGGGTGCTGGGTGCCCTATAAGGATGCCGGGTGCCCTATAAGGGGTCTGGGTGACACATGAGAAGCCCTCTCGACATCCATTGTGCCTCTGTCACCCGAGACCCTCCTCATTTCAGGATTTCATCCCATCCTGTCCCTGTTTACATTACCTTTCATCCCTCCCCCAACCTAAATCTTATCCTGATTCAAACGTTTCTGACAAGTGTTCCCCCATTTATAGGATGAAGCCCGTTTACAAAACCAATATTTTGCAAAGTTCAACCGTAATACAGACCACTTAGGATGATACAGTGGAACCTGGGATATTACGATAGATCTGAGCCGAGGCATGGAAATTTCAAATATGAAAAGTGTGTTTAATTCAAGATTTTTTTCTACGCCTGTCTATAAGCTCGAATTTTGTAAAAAAATAGATAAAAATTTCTCATCAAAATTTTGCATAACCAATAATAGTTCAAAAATGAAATGATCTCCTCTTCATTTGGATCATCATACTGAGACAAATGTAGTATTCGCTAGGCAAAAAAGGAGGACAAAGTTAACTGCCGAAAGTGGTGCCATCTCTTATCGCAGAAACACACTAAACAATCTTCCCATTTCGCCATGAAAGTTTTTAGAGTGGCAGCAGAGATGAAAGCTGGTGTACTGGATCAGTTCAGACGTGTTGAAGTGGATCGAACAGAGCAATCACATGTTTTTTTTTTTAACAATTAGCTTTTATTGGACTTTTATATTATGTTACCCATTAAGAACAAACCATAAGTCATTAAGAACAAAATCGTGATTAATTCGTTCTGGGGAAGTACATAGCCGGTGAATCACCAACGCATTTTTTTGAAGTGTAACTTCGTTACTTGGTTACAGCAGGACGTTTTGAGGTAGATGCAGCTTTTCCCCCTCCAAAACGCAAACGAAAACATTCGTAACATTGTTGACCTTTCACTTTTGATGCGTTTTAATCTATATTTCTATATACCGTATCAATGTTTAGTGATAAAAAATAATAATATGATAAATGTTTCCTAAAATCTATTTTAGCGTTGAAAATGATTAAAATATGAAAAACGGTGAGGGGTTAGAGACTATATGTTACCTGAGTACTTTGGGTTCTAGACTTAGACATGTGGTGCCTGAGAAACTCCAGCGGCCAAATTCTGAACTACTCAGTTTATTTCATCCTCAGCTCTTGTTCACGATAAAAACTTAAAACTTTTTATCTTTTATCCTATTTATTTTCTTTTTTGATAATGCAACGCTTTAAATGTACTTATTGCGCATCATATAAGTACTTACTGTGTTAAATTTATTGTGTATCACATACAATTAAAAAAAAAAAATGTACAAGTATGGTGTACAAAAAAAGTCAAATGTACAAAGCACTAAATTTATTAATTTATCAATAAGTTAATCTATATCATATTTATAATAATATCTTTAAGGCAATATCTATGTATATGTTAATAAATTAATGTAACCTTAACTGTAAATAGAAATTGTTACCAACATATTATATGATTAAAACAATTTTCTGAAGTAAATTATTTCCTACCCTATACCAATGTTAATAAAAATAGTTAAAATAAAAATATAGCATATTAGCACAAAGAACTGAAACTAGAAGAGTTGGGTACGGAAGTTACACTTAAAACGTGTGTCTAACTGCACACACATTTTTTTTTTTTCATTTCTGAAATCAGTGGGTCGGAAAACATGAAATTTTGGCGAAAACTCAACATGGAATTCCTTACTGATTACTTGGTGTAGCTAACTGGCTGGAGAAGTAAAAAATATATTCTATAATAAATAATTGACCCTTTTTTTTTTTTTAATTACAATATTCTAACGCGTAATCTAATTCTTGTAAAGGAGTTTTTATGTCTTCTAAATCTAATTGAGCTTTCAGTTGGACCACGTTTTCTACACAATAATCCCTTAATCTTTTACTCAAAATATTTGCATTATCTTCCTCAGAAAAAACTATATTTAAAATCTTTAGCAATTCAAGTACCTGTCGCTTTTGTAATGAATAAATCCAACTTGAGTAAAATTGCGTTTTCCCCTCCTCAGAGGTTGATATGTTCTGAAGGAACGTTTCCCACAATGTCATCTATACCCGGAGAGATATGTGAGATAGCAGTCAATAAAAATAGAAATTTAATGGTGAAAAATATGAGTTCTGAATTTAATAGTTCTCAAGAAGTTAAAAAAAAAACGGCGCCTCCACCACTTGTGAAGAATAGAAATGGGGCCTTCACTACTTGTGAAGAATAAAAAAAGACTGTATTTGTAAATAATATAATTTAAGAGAATGTTAGGTGAATAATAAGAATGACTGTCTTTACTTTAATTTAAGGTATGGTGCTTCACTCACCAAACCGGGATCTTAACTTAATGGTACTTGTTAATTCTAGGGGGTTTCAATAATAACACCAATTGGGCTGTTGAATAACTTCTTAGAGAATGTATTTTAAATGTCAGAACTCATGACAGATAATAAGATATGACAAGAACAGTTTAACACTTGGAAACATAAACAATAGGAATTCGACTTACGTTCAGAAGTAGAGAGAGAGCAGTCCACACGTCTGACCAGGTTCCAGAATCTGACCACAACGCATCTCCTCATCGGTATTTAACCTTTGAGGAGCGGAAGTGTTTACCTTGGTCAAGATCAAATATCCTGTTTACGGGTCAACACTCTCGATGTCACAATCGCGGTTCCTTGGCCGAGCCAATCTCAATAAACGGGGAACAAAGATTTGTTTTTCCTGAACTCTTTCGAGTTTTCTGACAAAGTCCCCTTCACCGCCTTCTCACACTACCTACGAGGTATAGGGGATGTCATGTAATCCTTGAGAAATTCAATGTTGAGTTTTCTTTGGAATTTCCTGCTATATGTATTAATACTAAATTTTATATCTAAGTTCGGAATTCAGGAGGGGAGAGGGGGGGTCGGTGAATCCAAAAACACAAATAACTGTCGGTGTAATGAATAGTTAGTTAGATATACGACTACCAGACAGCTCTTTCGTCACTCTGGTGGACATGAGCCCGACTCTACTTTGGGAGTCCTAAATTTTGCCTACCCTAAATTTTTATTCAACTAGAGCAGGCGTCTTTAACGAGTACCTGACATCGTACAGGGGACCATCGCTTAACGTTCCATCCGAAGGACGGCGTGCTTAAGTTTATTTTACCTCCCAGATAAAATGAACTAAAAGCCTCGGCCGGGTTTCGAACCCACATTCTTGAGTTCAGAAGGCAGGCACGTAGGTATACCACTGAGCTACCGGCGCCCTCAATAATGAATATAACAACACAACATAATATGGAGATTCAGAAGTAAGACACTTGACGGATCTTCGACCAAATAGGTACCTACCGTGAAAATTTAGTTGATCAACTCACACTGGGGAAACAAATAGGCTGTGATTCACTCACGATACATGGGCCAAGACCATTAAGTTTTTTTTTTTTTTTTTTTCTGGAAGGTAGAAAATCGTTGAGCACGCCGTCCTTCGTTTGGAACGCTAAGCGATGGTCCCCTGTACGATGTAAGATAATTCTACCCTAGGTGAATAAACCAAGGTAGGCAACATTTGGGACTCCCACGGTAGAGCCGGGCTCATGTCCACCAGAGCGACGAAAGAGCGCTCTGGTAGTAGGCGATATGACCTCGTAGGTAAAGCCCGGGCATGAGTCACAATAACTAACCATATTATATATGTAGCTATCATATAAAATTTAATATAAGTTGATGGGTTAGTTTTATGTTTATTGTTTTTATTACCTTTTTGGTGGGGGATGATTTTATTGAAAATCGTGACCAATAAACTGGCCATCAATATTGATATCGTTTATCCCTTCTCTTCTCCTCCTATTAAATGATCTTTCATTCTATTTTATTTCCCTAACAAACTTTACTATCTTTGGGGGGGATTAATTTTGATATACAACCAATATTGCAGAGAGTAAACGTAAGTTCCTGCTGTGGAAGTAAATTTTAGAGTTTTAAATAATCAACTAATTTTTCGCTTATAATCAAACTAATCGATCGTTTGGACCAAAATCAACAGTTGACTTCTGACTCCTCATACTAAATTTCCTGAGTTTAAATTTAAATTTTCATGAACTCATTTCTGTTGGTTATTTCCAACATTTCTTCCAGAGGTGTCTTCTTAATTTTTTGGACAATATTTCGGGACACTAACACGTCCCTTCTTCCGATCACTATCGTTCATAGTGACCGGAAGAAGGGACATGTCCCGAAATATTGTCCGAGAAATGCCGGAAGCAACCAACAGTAGAACATCCCAGAGAAGTTTAAAAAACGAACTCATTTCTTTCTTACCTTAGTTCAGATAGTGATTGGACAAAACAACGTAGATGATTGAAGATTGTGTTAATATTGACTTCCTTGATGCATTACACTTCAACAATTTGTGAGCTTACTTTTGTCGGTACAAGGATGTGTTTTTAACCAATCGACACAAAATGTACTTTTCTTTAACGTTTATTCCGATTTTCAAAAGAAATTAGTTGTTTCCGAGTTATTTAAGGAAACGTTGTACAAAACGTTATTTTTTTCACATTTTTATGTGATAACCTTTAAACTGAGCTCGAGGCGGAAGTGAGACTCCAGACTTATGGCCTGTTACTTTCTTGATACCCAGTGTATATAAACTGGAGAAAAAATTATAGCAAATATAGTCCAAACTGTGAACAACAATTTCCAGGACGACGAAAAAACTATGTCTAATAAAGAAGAAGATAATGTGAAAAAATGCAATATCCGGAAGTTGGTAAGCGAGATAAAGTGAGTAGGGGGGAGAAGGGGTGAGCGGGGGGGGGAGGGGGGGGGGGGGGACTTGACCAACATAACTTTTTAGGGTCACATTTAAGGGGCCTTTTAAGGTTCAACTAGGCGGAGTTTTAAGGTGGTTAAGGGAGGCTCTCAAGGGTCACATCAAACGGACGGAAGGCCCTACGTCAGGTACGAGTATAATGGAGGAAGGAGCCAGTGTGGCTGCTTTGATCTTTCAAACATGTCCAAGTTGGAAAGTTGGAAGATCCTGAGGGGGCGTTACGACTTCTATTATATATTTTTTATATCAAACCCTCCCCACCCCCACCCCCACCCCTTGCTTCCCTCCTTCGTCCTTCCTCTCTCCGACAAACCTTTCTCTTTATACTTCTGGTCGAGTTCAGAAGAAAGGAAAAGATTATATTATATTTTGAGGCCAGACAAATGGACCGAATAGGAATTACAGTAGAATAAAAGCATAAAGGAGCACGAAGTTGGTAACTTTATTCACCCAGGTGCCGCGTTATGCCCCAAGTTGGTAACTTTATCCACCCAGGTGCCGCGTTATGCCCCAAGTTGGTAACTTTATTCACCCAGGTGCCGTGTTATGCCCCAGGTTGGCAACTTTATCCACCCAGGTGCCGCGTTATGCCCCAGGTTGGCAACTTTATTCACCCAGGTGCCGTGTTATGCCCCAGGTTGGCAACTTTATCCACCCAGGTGCCGCGTTATGCCCCATGTTGGTAACTTTATTCACCCAGGTGCCGTGTTATGCCCCAGGTTGGCAACTTTATCCACCCAGGTGCCGCGTTATGCCCCAAGTTGTCGAATGCGTGCCGCTCCCCTCGTATCAAAATGAAATGTGCCATAAGATATGCCTGAGTGAGTCTCCTCTTCTACACATAGCGATGGCCAAGGGCGCGAAAAAAGCTGCCACTGATTCGGATAAAAAAAAAAAGAATAGCACATCTAGCAAAGCCTGGACCCTTCTAAGCGGATCCACATACCCCCCCTCCCTCCATGAAGAGGTTAAAAGCGTAGGATTAAAAACGCTTCTTTTGCATGGGTGAGCTCCAATTTGAGCTACATACATACCGACACAAATCCGGTCTAAGTGCAACTCACGGAGAACCTTACATTACTTCATTGTTCAAAAAATATTTTTTATTACATAAAAAAAGTCGTTGGTAATCACTGGCTATGTACTTCCCCAGAAATATGTAAGTTTACGTTTTCACTCCACAATTAATCTATCGTAGGTACTATTTGTGCAAAGAATCAATACTTGACTTATAGGGGCTTTTCAATATGATACTAAAGTGTCGATATATTCGGAAAATTAATAGGTGACATCCTTATGAGGTGTTGAATTTAAATATAAAATTTCATGTCGATACATTCATTACATCGGCAGTTATTGCGATTTTTGAGTTGAGGCGCCCTCTGATCTCGCCCTCTCCTTCGGCTGATTCGGCTGAAAATCAGTGGGTGTCGCTCTTGGACTGTTCTGGCTTGATATATAAAATTTCGTGTTGATACATTCATTCTATCGGGAGTAATTGTGTTCATAGTCATGCAGAATATTGTTTTCATTTTAGGCATCAGGAGGCCGGAAAACATGAAATTTCGTTGAAAACTCAGCATCATATTTTTGACCGATTACATAACTTCCTCTATACTTCATATAGCTGAGGAAGATTAATTCGAGTTGGGGAAGTACATTACCAGTGATTTAACTATGCATTTTTATTGTTATATATTTAGTAGTAAATACGAGCCAGGAAAGTGCCCCCCTGAGGTCTGACTTAGGACTATTAGTTTGGCTATTGGTTTGAAAGACTTGATAACGGGTTTATAAGCCCCCCTGGACTTATCCCCTACTAATCCAGTTGCCAGTTCTCTTCATCTCTATTAGCTGGGTAAGTCCTCTTAAGTTGACTCTCTCGTCTTTCTCAGAACTGGCTTCCAAGTAGCCCATCCAGGATCCAACATCTCAACACTCACTGTTTGTCGGTCAGTTTTATTGGCTGAGCGGAGATTCAGGAAGGCAGTAGATCCATTAATCGTCGGTACACACGGTCAAGAACACGGTCAGAAATCCGATGTTGAGTTTACAGCGGTACTTCACATTTTCAGAACCTAAATTTAAAAAAAAGAAGAAAGGAAATCCGCCGAAGGGAATGAGGATCAGAGGAGTGGGGAAGAGTTAGAGGAGTGGGGGAGGGTTAGAGGAGTGGGGGAGGGTCAGAAGAGGGGGGAGGGTCAGAGGAGTGGGGGAGGGTTAGAGGAGTGGGGGAGGTTCAGAAGAGTGGGGAAGGGTCAGAGGAGTGGGGGAGGGATAGAGGAGTGGGGGAGGGTTAGAGGAGTGGGGGAAGGTTAGAGGAGTGAAGGAGTGGGGGGTTTAGGGGAAAGGGCTCTCTTCAAAATCCCTAATAACTGCCGATGTAATAAATTTATCGACACAACATTTAGTATGAGGACTTAGGAACCCCTATATACGTCTACTGTTGTAAATTAGCCTAAACGGTAGATTGGTGTTGGAGAGGGAGCGAAAAATTAATTGATTAATTCGTTCTGGGGATGTATATTGCCTTTGATTCACCGACGACTTTTTATAACCAGCATATTTATTTAAGTCTAATTAAAAAGCTCTAAGCAAAAATTTGCATTAAAATCTAAGGATAATATTTGTTGGGTTTGGGTACAGGTTAATGAGAACTTAGAGTAGAGCAACAGATATATTTATTTGGTCAACACCCTTATTACAAAACCGCGTGGTAACGAACACAAAGTCAGTTGTTCAATAATAAGTCCCATACCGCGTGGGAACTACACAAGTCACTCACTTACTGTGCTTGGTAACAGACGACTCACTTTATACCCGCGTGGTAATAACCAACTCACTTCCGCATGGTAACTAACGACTCACCTTATACCCGCGTGGTAATAAGGACGAATCCATTCCGCACACCGCGTGCTGGCTCGACCCAGACTCTCAGTCCACCCCGCGTGGCGACCAACTGGTCCCTCTCGTTGTTAAGAGACGACTCACTTTATAGCCGCGTGGTAACAGCCAACTCAACCAACTCAGTCCACCCCGCGTGGCGACCAACTGCTTACTGACTCATGTAGTTCAAGAGTCCCGCCGACTCCTATCGATTGTCTCGGCGTGTTCCCGAATTCACCCACACTCAACTCGCGACTTAACAATATTAATACTTGTGTACGCTTTTCCTTTCCTAAACATAGGAACGACACGTCATTATCATTTCACATCAGTTACATTCTGACATTATAGTGCAGTTCATATATTTTTCAAACCTTAGCTAATATGTCTGATTCAGGAGAAGCTAAGTGAATAAACTATATTGTTTATTTTGCCAAAATAGTGCATAAATTAATTAAATTCAATGCATAAAGTTGTTTATTGGAAATTTTACATTCTGAAAGCCGCCTAAAAAATTACATGTCTTCTACTCAGCATTTTTCTCTTGGTAATTTAGTATTCTAATTGTTGTAAAAGAAGCAGAACCTTAGCTCTCCTTGATCAGAGGAGTGGGGGAGGGTTAGAGGAGTGGGGAATGGTAAGAAGAGTGGGGGAGGGTCAGAGTCAGAGGAGTGGGAGAGGATCAGAGGAGTGGGGGATGGTCGACTTAAAGATCTTACTAACTGCCGGTGTAATGAATCTATTGATACAAAATTTAGTATGAGGATTCAGAAGGCCTTGTGTAAATCAGCTGTCCATTAAATTGGTGTTGGGAGGAGAGCGAAAGCTGTGTTGATTATTTCGTGTTGGGGAAGTACATTATCAGGGATTCACCGACGACCATACTTTTCTTTATAATATCTATCTATATTAGGGATGGTAGACGGTTCCAGACCCGCATTCGGGTCCACGGTTCCAGAACTCGGATCTCGAGTCCTTGCGTCGTGTAGCAGCTTCCAATTCAGAATCCTCATATGAACAAAAACTGAAGTTAAGGGTCCAAAAAATTAAGAGAGAGTGGAAACTTATGTGTGAGTCGGACTGTAACCTCAAATTCAGAGATCGAAGTACCCTCAAAAGTGCAAAAAACAGATAAGGGTCGAACAAATGGAGAACCCGAATGTTTAGAAAGAGAGAGAGAGATCTCCTGGGTCCTTGGTTCCTGCTCCACACTCGGCAGGTACATGGATTCCAGGTTCGAGAAAGGGACTAGGTTCCACGTTTCCAGAACGGTTCGGATGTAGGTTCTTGAAGAAACGGATAACCGTTACCGAAAAGTTATGGTTCCCGACAGTCTTAGTAGGTAAATAGGCATCAATCATCATTCTAACTAAAATGGCCCAACAAGAAATAAAGAATATAGGAGGTTCTTGTGGCAGCGACTTTATTTCTGAAAAAAAAAAATTATACAGCAATGCAGCGAAGCGTGCAGGTTTTTTAGCGCTCACTTGTAAGTTTCCGCTCTCCCTCCAAATTTTTGATCTCTTATTTCATTCACCCTTATCTTCTGTTTTTGCACTTTTATTAGTCCTTCGCTCTTGAAATTTGAGTCACACATAATTTTCGGCTCACTCTTTAAATCTTTGATCTTTTTATTTTGTCGACTCTTACCTTCTGTACTTACTCTTTTGAGGGTCATTCTATCTCTGAATTTGAGGCTACATCCCGACTCACAAATAAATTTCCACTCTCTCTCAAAATCTTTGACCTTTTAATTACTGTACCTTCGGTTTTTATTTTTTTGAGGGTCCTATCTTAAATTCATAGATCGAAGGACCGCGAAAGGGTCGAAACAAATGGTAAAGGTCTACAAAATAAGGAAATTGAAGATTTAGCTGGGGAGCAGTAACTTACATGTGAATCGCGGGTATAGCATCAAATTCAAAGATCGAAGCAACCTTACAAAAGCAAAAACTGAAGATACTACATTTTTATTTTGCTTTGAAGTAATCTCTTCTCACTACATTAGCATCTTCTCATTGTTGAAATGTCTGCTTCATTGTGTGTTCATGGACACATGAAATGTATACGTTGATTTTCAGCTAGATCAGCCGAAGTATGATATAATGTAATGATTGTATCGACACCAGCCAAAGCCAAATTAGCTGACGAGGAAGATAGTTAAGAGGGAGAGTGAACACTTGATTACAAATAATCCGAGTTGGGGAAGTACACTGCACATTTCGTGGTCGGTGCCCCCCCCCCCCGGTATTGTTCTGTCTGATGTTCAGATTATCGATAGTCCGATATGGTAATTACACAACAGAAGGTGGATAGTGTTCTCTAAGTTATTGTATGCCATCAATCAGTGTCCACCACCCCTCTGAGGTGGACTACACCCGGTAGCCTCATACACCAAGACGTATCATGAAGGATTATGACGGATCATGTCTGTAGACACCTTCAGTCATTCTCTCACCAACCTGACCTCCTGCTTTCTGTCTTGTAGATACTAATTGAATGATATTGAATCACAGTATATGTACCTGTTCAACATTGATTCAACCTAATGGAATGAAATTCAATCCTCATTGATTTCCTTACACTCACATTGAGAAGAGAAACTGACTCTACACACAATGCCAAGTGATTTGCGTTGTATCGGCAGTTATTAGGGTATTCGAGATCGATTTCGCGCATAATTAGCAGGTAGAATGACTACAAAAACTGTAATAACTGCCAATATAATCACCCTTCTCCCTTTTGCCGGTTTAGCTGAAGATCGGTGTCGTCCTCGTAGGGTCCTGGACACACATATACCATTTAGGGTCGCTCTGTCGCGAGCTATCGTATCTGCAGACTCATCCATCATTGTATAGACATGAAATAACGGTGAAATTATAACAAAGAATTTCTTATTGTTAGCTATGAAGTAAGAATAATAATGGGAATAAAAAATAATGAATAATTAAGCTGCTATATGGGCCTTCAGACCTTGGATAACATGGGTACAAAACCCACCCTTGTAATCAGTCTACTCCAGTTTTGTCTCGGCAGAGTGGCCAGGATGCCTGCTCATCATCTTGGTGAGTAAGGGTCTGATGGGGTAGCTGGTGGCATGAATATAACATTTGGTAAGGTAGGTGGCCATGCACTGCCCTGATAACATCTCTGATAACAATATCCCTTTCAATTTCCCGCCTCTATTGTCCCTTTGGCGGGAGACCTTCTCCTATCTCCCGCCAACTTCCTCATGGCCTACTTTTGTTACACTCATGACTATCTCTTCTACAACTTATGCCTTATACCTCTGCCCATTGTACATCCCCCCCATGCATTATACATTCACATACACATTCACATAGACACTAGGGGGTCAAATGCCCTTCATCAAGCCTCTTTCATATACACAGGGATCAAATCGTCTCAATGATGATTGACCCAGACGTGGAAGGTTACTCAACTTGAAGCTTGGCTTCAGTGATATATTTCTATAAAGTGATGTTAGTTACTCAGCTATACGAGGTATAGGGGAAAATATGTAATCGGTCAAAAATTCGATGCAGATTTTTGAACGGAATTTCATGTTTTCCGACCTCCTGATTACAAAATAAAAAAAAAATGGTTGTCTATGTGTGTGTCTGTCAACACGATTTCTCCCGATAGAATGAATCTATCTACACGAAATTTTGTATGTGTATTCAGAACCGCATGATGACGACACATATTCATTTTCTTCCGACTCGATCGGCGGATTAGGGGGGAGTCCTAACACAAAAACTGTCGTTATTAAACTGCCGTTGTAATGAATGTATCGAAATTAAATTTTAACTTTAAATTCAAAACTCCATGAAGAGGACATTTGTCAATTTTCCGCAAGATCGTTCCAAGGTAAGGCGGGATCAGAGAAGAAGAGGGCTCGACTTAAATTCCCTAATAACTGCCGATGTAATGAATGTATCGGCACAGAATTTAATGTGAGGATTAAAAGCTTCTATATAAGTCAAATATTGAGTTTTAACCCAAACGGTCTATTGGCTGTGGAGGGAGAGCGGACACTTAATTGGTTATTTCTGGTTGGGGAAGTACATAGGCAGTGATTTCTCGACGACATTTTCCCCCAATTTATAATTTTTTCTTTATAAAGTTTTATTATGTAAATAGTAAGATTCGGAGCGCATCTTTGATTCATTTCCTGGCCGTCTAAGGTTTGCAGAAGAGCTCCGAATTCAGGCTTCATACTTGATATGTGCGAGGTCCCCGGGGCGAAGGGCAAAGGGCAGATCCCTTCTCTTCTTGAACCCTCTTCCTGGTTTTGTTGGATGTGATATGGTCTCCATATCTGAATCCTCTGCTTTCTTATATCAGTAACTTTAAAATTATTTGTTTCATATTCCTTTTTGCATAAGTCGTGCCCTGAGTGGCCTTGGCCCCCTCACTAAAATTCCTAAGTCAATTAAGAATGTAAAGATTGCCTAAATTTTTGAATTCACATTAGTGTGTGTGTGGTACGATGTATAAAAATATTAGGTGGTACTTGTCTTTCTTTTCAGACCATTTAACTATGTGGTACGTCAAATAAAAAGTAGAGAGAGAAGTGGGGGGGTGTTCCTGCGGGGGTGAAGTCTGTGGTCCACTTTAGGTGTAACCCAGGGGAGGCTGTGTCAGCATCTCTAGTCAGCAGTTTGTGAGTGAGCACATCGACTCACTCTTATTAACCAAGCCCTCTAACCACCAGACCAACTTTATAAACTACTCCACTTGTCTCAAAGTGTCACGCTATGAGGTTATTATGGAATTACGTTTGTCTACGTTCCTCATAGACCGAGATGTGCCGTTCAGAAAAGTAGCGTCTTTCCTCTAAAGACCTAATTAGATTCTGACCGAAATCGGACGAAAAGTTCTTTTCACAAGTCTCCGCTTATATTTACAATCCAATGATATATTTTTTTAAATAAAAGTTGTAGAGAAAACTAAAAGTCATATTTTATATTAAATACAATTTTTCGTTGGTCCTCGTTTTGTGAGATAAATGCCAAAAAACCTCCGAAAATGTCGTTCTGAAACCTATTTTTTTAGACGTTTGCTTGATTTACGCGAAAACTATTAACCCTATCGAAACCTTGATTACCAAATGTTATTTATCTATTTTCCAATCGATTGCATGCCTCAAAGTTATAGTGCCATAAAGTTATAGAGCCCCAATGAGTATAAAATAAATTGCCGTTGAAAATATTCCAAAATATATAAATTTATTACCAATATATTAGAAAGGATCTGACCATAATCGAACTTTCTTATACCAAACAAATTTTTACAGATTACCCCCTCCCCCCCCCCCCTCCTCCCAAATATTTTGGCCAATATGAAGTCCTTACTGGGTATAAAACAGTCATTTTCAAATATGTTATGTAAAAAGATTGATTTTTTTGAGAAAATTTGTTAGTATATAGAACAGTAAGTAAATTCGTATATAACTGCTCAGTTAAAAATAAAACCAAAAAATAAATTGTAGAAATGTAGATCTATGAAAAATATATATTATATAAATTATTTTTTGCTATATTGACTTGCCGTTAAGTCTACACATCACCCTTTAATTGTTTGCAAAGTTTCACTAATATAGCTCCAATAGTTTCCTAGATATCGAGTGAGAGGAGTCTGTCAGACGGACAGACGTCATACCCTCGTTAAAAGGGTTTCGTTGACGGTCCTCCACATATGAAACCCTAATTATCCGTATTTATTTTACAATACATTTTTTCTTCTGTTACAGGTGAGAAATAATCAAATGAAGTTTGGCTGTGATTTTGTAAGTAAAAAAATGTTGAGATGTTAATTAATAAATTGAGTTAAACTGAGAAAACAATTGTCAATGGATCAATAACAATGTAAGCCCCAGGTAGAGTTTGGGACGTCGCCGCATTCCTCTCCAATTAAGAGCAGTGGGGGGAACAGTCTAATGCCCACATCACGATTCCTCTCGGACGAAGTTGAGTGCTCTCAACCGAATGGCAGGATTCCTCTCAGTTGTGTAGGGAATAAGTAAATAAAGTTCAGATCACATACTTAATATAAATTGTAGGGGCGTAATAGCCGGCGTTCCGCGGCGGGACGATATATCTGCCCCTCTCCTTAGTTTCTAAGCTATGAGGACAATTCAGGTTAAATAATTTTATAATATAAATAATGATAAATAATAATGTGAACACTGACCTTGACACTGGGACACTGACCTTGACACTGGGACACTGACCTTGACACTGGGACACTGAGCAAGGGATGGTTTGCAGACGGATGCGTGAATGGTGAGGAAGGGGTGGTGACGGAAAGTAAACAAGATCATAGGTGAGAGGAAACCTGCCATGGGCTAAACGCAATCAAAACTGTACATAGAGGAATCGTGGAGGTCGGAGAGGAATCGTGGATCTCCCGAATTTTGTAGATCCCCCTTACTTGGGGAAATATCAATTCTCATATAATATAATTTATCATTCATTAAATTTATCAATATATTCATTACACCGGCAGTTATTATGTGCTAAGCCTCCTATATCTTTTGGTCTGAATACATTTTTGAGTTTTTTAAAAAAAACGTTTTCACTAGTAGAGAATGAGAATTCATTGAATTTTCTAGGCTTCAGAAATTCTCTATATATCGGATTAGAGAGATTCAGTCAGTCAGCTGCTCTATGGATTGATTTTGTATGTAGTAGTCAATAGTATGTTGCATATTAGTATCGGTCGCGCGTTCCAAACGTTTATCTGAGAGGTGAAAAAACCTCGAGCACGCCGTCCTTCAGATGGGACGTTAAGCGATGATCCCTAGCCTGTAAGATGTCTGATACTCGTTAAAGACCCTAAGTGAATAATAATATAGGGTAGTACTACATTTGCAGCAATGAGAACCCTCAGAAAGACATAACTTCAATTATTGTAAGTTATGAATATAAACTACAATAAAAGTGGTCTGCAAAATGCTTGGTTATCATATTAATTTTTTCTTTCTTTTTTCTTTTTTTTTGTCAAAATAATCGTGGACCTTATTAACCTGCAAGGTTTTTCAAATTAAGAAAAATGAAACATTTTTTTCCTTGAACAAATTAAAATTAATGACTTTTAGGATATTAAATTTATCTTGAATCTTTAATTTACTGCTCTTAAGAGGGTAGTTGCAATAAAGAAAGAAAAAAAAACATTTTGAATGTCTTTTGATTTAAAAACTGCTGATTTGAGCAGATTTCCAATTTGATTGTGAAGTTAAGTTAGGAGGGGGGACCATTAGGTTCCCGATATATTATTGATAGAAAGGGAGGGTGAAAGGGGGGTGGAAGGAGGGTGAAATGGTGGTTGAAAAAGTCGCCGCTGATTGGTTGGGTCTAGCTGGTTGGCAGCTCACTGAGCTAATGTTGCGGAAAGTTACGATAAACTGCGTTCTCTACTTGGTTCAGCAGGTAGTTAACTTACCTCGGGTTGGAAGTCGGGGACAGGAGAACTGAGGTAGCGTCCTTTCCTACTGTGCTCAAGATCGTGGGTTCGAATCCGGTCGAGCCCTTTAGCAGCTTGAACACACGGACAGGACGTTATTTATTTTTTTTTTTTTCGGGTGTACCATACCTCTGTGTGGCGTCACAGCACCCGTTCGCCGCGTAGAGGAAAAATAGGTCTTTATTATATATATTTATGTTTTATTGGTGTTGCTACGGTCGGTTGTAGGACCCCGCCACGATCGGTTGTAGGACCCCGCTACGGTCGGTTGTAGGACCCTGCCACGATCGGTTGTAGGACCCCGCCACGATCGGTTGTAGGACCCCGCTACGGTCGGTTGTAGGACCCCGCTACGGTCGGTTGTAGGACCCTGCCACGATCGGTTGTAGGACCCCGCTACGGTCGGTTGTAGGACCCCGCTACGGTCGGTTGTAGGACCCCGCCACGATCGGTTGTAGGACCCTGCCACGATCGGTTGGATCGTTCATCTAAATTGATATGGCCGAGGATGGTCGCAGGTGGGCCGTGTTAGGGCACCCAACGGTCATCCCCGGAGCCACATTATACTGCCTTCTTTACATTCCGCCAGGAGGCGACGAATCAACTGAACTCTAGGTAATCAGCCTCACTCATCAGCTTCCGAGGGTTCAGTCCCAGGTACGATCCTGTCCGGCGTATCAACTCCACCCTAGACCCGTCGTAAAAATCAATATTTGTCTTACGTGGTGACTTCTGAATCCTCATACTAAATTTCATGTCTATACATACTTTACAACGACAGTTATTAGTGTTTTCTTTCCCCCCCCCCCCCCCCCCCACTTTTCCTTTGGCCGATTTGGCTGAAAATAACTAGCTGTTATTGATTACTACATTGATTACAACAGGAAAAATTAATAACTAGAACGAATTTATTGGAAAAATGAACATATTAATAGTATTGAAAAAATTACAACAATTTTTATAAGCAAAATGACAAAGAATTATAATTATTATAAGAGTTTATAATCTCTAATAGTAGGTATATACAATAGTCATTGGCAAGAAGATGAGAAGTACGTGTGTCAAGTGATTTTAAAGAATTCAATTTTATAAATTCTCTTTGCTAAATTGTATTTCATAAGCTTGATAATGATCATTGCTTGAAATAGTAAAACATAGGTAATGTAAGAAGAAAACCGAAATTATTTATATTGAGATCAGTATTCTCTGGTTTCCTATATAAAATATATTTTCAATTTTAGCAAATATTGGGAAAATATCTTCTCTTAATCTTATTAGGCATTCAGGTGAATATGATATGTTTTTAAGTTCAATGACATCACTTTTAGAGGCAAGATACTTTATCACAGTGAGGGGAGTTTTAGTTCGTTTTTGGAACTGACTGGGACTGTCTCAGACTCAGAGAGGGATTAGCCGTGTGTTTACATCATGAAATTAGTTGACTAAACAGTAACCTCTTCCTTATTAAATACTCTAAATCTTGGTTACTGGTAACCGCTTATTTAGAGTTATTCTGACACCTTCTGAATAGATCTCGAGATATTTCAGTGCGGAAAAAAGTGGGGATTTTTTAAATAAACAATAAGCAGGAATTAATTTTAGACCAAAAATATTTATTAAATTAATTTTTTTTCTGAACTGAAAAAAAAATTCATCAAAATCCGTCAATACTAACTCTTATAAGAGGAGTGCTTGTGACTATATTTAAATAGAGTTATTACTAAAAACGTTAGTAATATATACTATTTCTTATTTTACTATTGTACAATAGTATAGCCAACTACTTAGTATTTCACTAGTATATACTAGTATTTCATTAAACTTTTTTTTCATTTTACAGTAAATTTTACTTAAATAATAATTGTTGCAACCATTTCAGTTTTTATTGACGAAAATAGTTGTTACCACTCACTTTTTTCTCAGTGTTGTCTAGCCACTTTAGTGTTGTCTGGGACAGACGGAATGTCCGCCATACTGGGGACGTTGGTTGTCTGTCTAGTGTTGTCTGGCGCAGAGGGGTATCCTCTGTTTATGACATTTCACGTCGATAACTATGAATTATGTAGAGGCGGTGAGGGTGGAGCGCTCTGGTGGCGGCAGCTGCTATTAACCACCACTTCCATCTTCCTTATCGCATCACCATTGCTCCATTCTTATCGCCGTTCGGATGTTCTCCTCCAATTTGCCGCCTTGTTCAGGAACTTAAAAAAAATATATATATATATTCGTTGAATCGCCGGCAATGTATATACCCAGCGCGAAATAACTTAGTTTTCACTCTCCCACTACAACAAATGGACTGATTTAGCTGAATATCAGAGGAGGGTTCTTTCTTATGAATTTCTGAACCCTAATAAAAAATTTCATGGGATTACGATTCCATTAACATAGGTACCTTCCACAGTTTCCCAGGGGACAGACAGACAGACGCCGAACACTCGTTAATAGCGTTTCACCCTACGGAACGCTAACAATTCTCCATGGAATGGTTCTATTAACATTCTGGAGCAAGCAATCGTTTCGGAGAAAAAACAGCACGCAAATATAACTCCACGCGCGCCCAAATTCCTATGAGATGGGGCTTTGTTCTCTTGTTTTATGGTCCAAGCACCTTAAGATATACGCGGCGCTACGAGAAGCTGCTTTGAAGTATAATTTCCTTTCAAATGAGCTTTTATTTGAGTTTCTGTGACAAGCTTACTGCGAGATATGGACGACCCTTCACCTGAGAAGCTTACTGCGAGATATGAGCGACCCTTCACCTGACAAGCTTACTGCGAGATATGAGCGACCCTTCACCTGACAAGCTTACTGCGAGAGATGAGCGACCCTTCACCTGACAAGCTTACTGCGAGATATGAGCGACCCTTCACCTGAGAAGCTTACTGCGAGATATGAGCGACCCTTCACCTGAGAAGCTACACAGATAATTGTATAAGTGACACGCCTTCCAAGTCTCGCGGCTGACCTGTCGCACGAATTCAAAAGAAAATAAATTTTACCGCCTTCCAGGCAAATCATAATTCGAAAATGAAAAAAAAAAAAAATGTGTTCCTACATTTGTAAAGATTGAAAATAAAAATAAAATGTCTTTGTCTCTACAGGCCCGTGAAGGACTCAACTGCCGAACGAGGCCCGTCTTTGTCTCTACAGGCCCGTGAAGGACTCAACTGCCGAACGCATGACAAATCGTTTTCCTTTCCTAGTATAATTTTTCAATGTTAAAATATTGCTGCCATGTAATAATATGATAAATTGTTTTTCTGTCAAGATAAAATAATGAAAAAAAAGGTTAGGCAGATTAGGTCTTTAATAGCCCCTCGTTCATGCTCCTGTCTTGGGGGTCCTAATAAAATTTATTGGCTTATTATTATCGATAATTTGCAGGTTACCTAGCATAGCCCGGTTGGTAACTTTTAGTAGGTTAGTAACTGCAATCGGGCTTACATTATATATGCTTATGTTATATGTGAAATTTTATTTAAATCTCATCAAGCGCTAAAGAGCAAATCCCGTTCAGGATTTTAAAAAATCTGTTTCGGGCTTTAACATCGATGTCATTTTGCCTACTACCAGAGCGCTCTTTTGTCACTCTGGTGTACATGAGTCCGACTCTACTATGGGGGTCCTAAATTTTGCCTACCCTAAATTTTTATTCACATAGGGTTGGGGTATTTAATGAGTACCTGACATTGTACAGTTTTGAAACCATCGCTTAACGTCCCATCCGAAAGACGGAATGTTCAAGATTTATTCACCTCCCAGATAAAAAAAAAACCTAAGGGCCTCGGCCGGGTTTCGAACCCGCGATCGTGAGCTCAATAAGCAAGCACGGTTACCACTGAGCTACCGGCACCCTCTGATCGACTATATAAAACTTCCCCCATACTCTGTATAGTTCGGGAAGTAGGTAACAATATTCCCCAAAGCTCAGAGGTAGAGTGCTTGCCTTCTGACGTCAAGATCGCGGGTTCAAAACCCGGCTGAGGCCCTTAGGGGTTTTATTAGGGAGATGAAAAAACCTTGAGCACGCCGTCCTTTGGATGGTTGTTAGACGATGAACCCGAGCCTTTACGATGTCAGGTACTCTTCAGATCCGTAAACTAGGTGAATAAACCTGGATAGGCAACATTTAAGACTCCCACAGAGTCGAGTTTATGTCCACATGATAGTAGGCGATATGACAGTAGGCGATATGAAAATAGGCGATATATGTTAAAGCCCGGGCTTGAGTAACAATAAATAAATAACTTTTTTTTACATTTCATTTTTTCTTCATATAAATGAATTTGATGAAATTTCATTTTGTACAGTTAGCTCGCATTTTACTATATCAACATTTATTTAACCTAATTGGGAACAATACACAAACAGTACGAGGCCTATTGACTGTCCTATGGGAAAGTTTCGAGCTACTATAATATGTATATTTTTCTTTTGTCAAATTCATAAAATGTCTCTGTTAAAGGTTAGATTTTTTTTTATCTGCCAGGTTAAAAAAAACCTTGAGCCTACCGATGTCAGGTGTTTGTTAAGGATCATGTCCACCTGAGCGACTGGTAGTAAGTGATATGACCTCCTAGTTAAAGCCCGGGCATGAGTCATGATAACTATCTCTGTTAAAAACATATAAATGAGGTAGGAAGGCCAGTTAGAGTTGTGTATTATGAGGGACTAGAGATAAAAAAAGAACTTTTTATCTCTGCCTTTCTCCAACTTGCTCCAAATTTGAACTTTTTAAGAGCTGAAGGGGCCCGGACCGGCTATAAATCAGGTTAGCGACCTGAGGACCCCCTCCTTCCTACCGCCGATAAAACTTCTACAGAAATCGTTACTTTTCATGATCCCACTCAGCTTGCCTTTTTTTATACCTTCAGTATTGCAATCCTGAAAACATTCGGAGATCGAGTTTACAATGGAATTTTACGTTTTAAGGTCCCCTGAACACGATTTGACCATTTTCTCAATGTGTGTGTGTGTGTGTGTGTGTGTGTGGGTGTCTGTGTGTGTGTGTGATTGGCACTTTGTAAGCGATCTAACTTGGAAACGGTTGTAGCATTGAAGTTGACTTTTGAGATGAATATGTCACATGTCTTATCTTCGATCTTATTAGATTTTGTCCAAAATTAGATGAAATTTAAGACCACTTTACTCCGTGGCCTGAGTAAAATTTACAAGTTACAGCTTATATTATTGGTTTCATAGATAATCTGTTTAAATGAAAATTGTAAAAAAACAGTAAGGCACATTTAATATTAAATTATTGTTTTTATAGGCTGTTGGCGAAATAAATGTCGAAAACATTTTTCAAATGCCAACTCGAAACACATTTTTTTAGACTTTTGCTTCATTTACGGGAAAACTGTTAGTCCTATCGATAAATTGGTCCTCACAAAAAATGTTCCTTATAAAATGTTGAATCATATGAATCTCTTCAGATTTGAGATGGGATCAATACGAACAATGTTATAATGCTCCAAAGAATGTTTTATGAATTGCTAAAGGAAATAATTATTGTTCAACTTGTAAAGCCTGGCAAAGAAATTTTAAAAAAATGTTTGTTTATCAAAAATAATTATGTATTTTGGTAAGTTGTTTTTTCCCGGTATTCTCCACATTTTCCTATTCAGGAATAGGTTTTTGATATATATATATTCCGGTTATATCACTGGATACAGAGGGGAGGGGAGTACTTGGATACAGGGGGGAGGGGAGTATTTGGATACATGGGGGAGGAGAGTACTTGGAAACAGGGGGGGAGGGTAATACTTGGGATACAGAAACAGTTATTTCTTGTTTTCTCAATTACTATTGATTCTAGATGAAGTGTAAATGAAACACATTTTTTGAGTCGTTTACTGTAAATATTCGTTCGTGTGTTGCATACATTTTTTTTTGCTAAAGTTATAATAAATAACATTCGAGAAGCGAAAAAGGGGTGAGGTGGGGAGGGGGGAAGGAAGTGGTGGGAGTGGAGGAGAGAGGAGGAGGGGAGGGGAGGGGCTTCTACTTCCCCAGATATACCAAGTATAGGGGAAGTTATGTAATCGGTCAAAAAATCGAGGTGGAGTTTTCAACGGAGTTTCATGTTTTCAAAATCTATCTGTGTATCGTGAACACGATGCTTCTCGATAAAATGTATGTATCTACACGAAATTTTATATGTGTTTCCAGAACTCTCTTAGAACGACGCCTACTGATTTTAAGTCAAATCGGCCAATGGAGGATCAAAGAAGAGAGTCTATTGATAACTGTCGATGTAATTAATTTATCGACAGAAAATTTAGTACAAAGATTCAGAAGCCACTATGTAAGTCAAATATTGAGTTTTATTGACTTTAGAACGAGACCGAAAATGTAATCGATTAATTCGTGCTGAGGAAGTACATAGCCGGTGATTCAGTCCGGATATCGCATGTAATCAACTTCAGATATAGTAATATAACGCAGTCACTGCAACGCTGGGTAACGTGCTAGTTTAACTAATAAAACTTGGGAAGGAACTCCTCTGGGACGTCAAGTTCCTTTATCGTTTAGTAACCCTTCAGTTTAATCTTTTATTGAGAATATAACCTTCTTTACAGCTGGGAGATCCTTCTCTTTAACTTTCCTTCCTCCCATTAGGATATTAGTAAGAGATTTTACAATTGACTTGATACTTTAAGGACAAAACCCTATCAAGTCTAAGGGCTTTTTGAACAACAAACCGTCTAGTAGTGCAGCTACGTGATAGGGATTCCTTCTGGCTTGCACCAAAATGCTCCCAAAATGCATAATAATTGAAAAAATGTCGTCGGTGAATCACCGTCATTGTACTTCCTCATAACCTCCAAAACCAATCGACCCTTTGCGCCAATAACACTGGTCGGCATGAAATTCGGCACTGACACCATTCCTGCTGATTCTTATGTAAAATGACCTCCTGAATCCGAATATGACCCCCGTTTTCCCTCATCACCCACCGTTTTCGGGGTAGGCCCCCCCCCCCCCCCCCACCTATTTTTATCACTTTTCGATAATTTGGAGGTATGAAAAGGATTATTTTAGCCTTTACATCTCTTCTGAGGGACTAGAGATGTGAAAAGTTCTATAAAAGATTATAATCAATAGTTGAATCAATAAGGGGTCCGAAATCCTCATACTAAATTTTGTGTCGATAAATTCATTACGTCGCTAGTTACAACAGTTTTTAAGTTAAGCCTTTCCCTTTGACCGATTTGGCTGAAAATCGTAGGTTTTGTCCTTATGGGGTTGCGGTCACATATATAAAATTTCGTATAGATACATTCTATCGGCAGTTATTTGAGTTTTTATGTTAAGCGGCCCCTAATCCCTACTTCCCTTCGGTCGATTTGGCTTAAAAATAATAGGTGTCGTCGTTAGAAGGTTCTGGATTCACATATAAAATTTCATGTCGATACATTCATTCTATCTAGAATTATCGAGATCACAGACAAACACACACAGAATTTTTTTTCCTATTTGGAATCTAGAGGTCAGAAAAAGTGAAATTTCGTTAAGAAATTCCGCATCGAATCTTTGGCCGATTACATAACTGCCCTTATACTTCAGAAGATAGAACCACGGGAGCATTCTCAGGTTCATTAAGGAAACTGGGAGATTTGGTACTTCATGAAGAACTTGGTTTAGGTAGTATAAACATACAGATAACAAAATAAGGGGGAAGCTCTGAGCTTCCAGGGAAGGGATAAGAGCATTGGATGCTTAGGTCCCTAGGTGTAAAACACTAGCCCTCCATATATTACAAACAAATGACAGAAATTAAAAATTTAATGATTTTTTACCCAGAATTCAATAGAAGTTTAATTTTTTTATGTATTTTTATTATTGTTCTTCTTTATTATGGAATGAAAAAAAAAAGTGCAGTTAAAAATAAAAAAAATAAATTATTCGCACTATGGATTATCCGCAAGCGAATTATCGAGGTTTTCCTGTATACAATTATATGGTTACAGATAGCCCCCCCCCCCCCCCCCCCCCCCCCCCCTCCCCTCCCCTATAGCCCCCTCCTCCCCTTTCTAATCATTAATTATAATTGCCATTACGTTTTTTTTTTTTTCTTTCTTTTCACTTATTTTCCTTCACTTCATATTTCTCCAATTCAGAGTTGGTACATTAAGAGGGAAACAATGAGACCAAGAAGAATTGAGTCTGGGGCTTAAGAGAAGAGGTGGAGCAATTAGAAAGGGCTTTTAAGGGAGTGCTTTAGAGGGCTCATTGTGCATCAATTAGTGCAGTTCTAGAGAATAGAGCCACTCGGCACAATGCACTCTGGCTCCACTCTCACAAATACATTTTCAGTCAATTTGATGTTTTATATAGGTATATACTTAGGAAAATTAATATTTTACTTCCTTAGCTATGGAAGTATGGAAAGTTATATATTCCGTTCGGTCAGAAACTCGATCTTGAGTTTTTACCGGAATTTCAAGCTTTCCGAACAAATGTGTGTATGCGAATATGAAAACTCCCGATAGAATGAATACATTGGCACGATGTTACATATGTGTATCCAGATCTAAATTAGAATGACACCTATACATTTTCAGCCGAATGAAGGATGGGTTAGTATACAAAAACCCTGGCTGTGGTGGGACATATCGATACGAAATTTTAATGTGGATCCAGGCCCCAATAAAGACAAACACTTGTTGATTGTTGATTTTCAATGAAATCTTAGAAAATTAATATTTTACTTACTCAGCTATACAAACAAAGTCAATAGTTGTCGTCCTGGGGTTCTGATAGTTGGCGTCCTGGGGTTCTGATAGTTGTCGTCCTGGGGTTCTGATAGTTGTCGTCCTGGGGTTCTGATAGTTGTCGTCCTGGGGTTCTGATAGTTGTCGTCCAGGGGTTCTGATAGTTGTCGACCCGGGGTTCTGGCAAACATATAAAATTTCGTTTTATTCATTGTATCGGGTACTATTCTGTCCACAGACAGACGCACATTCGGACAAACAAACAGAGAAACATTTTTGAAATCAGGGGGTATGAAAACATGAAATTCCGGTGAAAAGTCAACATTTTCAGATCGATGACATCATTTCCCCTACACTTCATGGGGACGTAAAAAACAGGAACAATACGACAAAAGTTATACACGCAGTTTTAAAACTTGCTTTACCCTTATTTATGGATGACCCTTATCTGGCCCCTTATGACCCCTTAACAAAGGGCGAAGGGGTTTTGAATTGATAAAGTTGGGAGAGGGGAGAGTGGTCAGTCGGTTTCAAATTTTACTTTGATTGGTTGAGGTGTGGCTCCTGTGATAGCTCGGTTCTCCGGTTGACTCCGGTTCCAACTTCTATAGTGGCTCACTAACTTGTCCTAACTTCATGGTTCAGAGGGGAACTGATAGTTTCAGCATGTGAAGTTCCCCTTTTCAAATATCCACACTTCCCCATCTCCACATAGTATAAAGCAACTTACAGAGGAAACATTTCAAAGTTCTGATATAAAGACATGAGTGAAATATTCTTTTCAATTATGATTTTGATCAGTGAGGTCGCCTGAGTGTATTGCGTTCCTTTAGACTTCCCCAGTTTGTAGGAAGTATTGGAGAAATGATTTAATCGGTCAGAAATTCGTTGCTGAGTTTTCAACTGAATTTATGTTTTTCGACCTCTTGATTTTAAAAATAAAATAAAAAAAATAAATGTATCAACACAAAATTTTATATGTCTAGCCAGAACAGTCCAAGGACGACACCTATTGATTTTCAGCCAAATCGGCCGAAGGTAAGGGTGGAATTAGGAGGGAGGCTTTACACAAAAATTCTAATAACTGCCTTTGTAATGAACGTATCGATCCGAAATTTCATAGGTATATCCACCGACCTATAAGGACGACACCTATCAATTGTTAATTTATATTTCAAATCCCTATTTTTCCAGTTCCTCTTAACTCTGATTCCTAAGGCTCCTATGGGATAGTTCTCCTCTTCCTATAAGTCTCTGTCTCAGTTTCATTTTCCCAGTTGGAATATATCTTGTTATTGGCCACGTGAGGCATAGATCGGTCGAGTTGTAAATTGATGACCTCCCAGTTTCCTGAACTTCAAAGAACCGGAATGCGCGGAATCTCTTAGTACTTGTGGACACATTACTTGTGGACACTACACATTAACGTGAAACTTCAAATCGCATATTCAATGATTGAACACTCCTTGTCCACTTATAGGAAACACTCCACTTAAACATTGGCGCATCTTCTTGCTCTTTCAGCAATATCGCACAATTATCTACTCCTTATTTTTTTGAGCTATGATGCGAGAGTAATGGGGTATCACCTCCCGAGATGTACCAAGTTTAAGAGAAGTTAGGTAATCTGTTGAAAATTCTATGCGAAATTTCATTTTTTTTGACCTCCGGATTCCAAATATGAAAAAAAAAATCTGTTTGTCTGTGAACACGATAACTCCCGATAGAATGCTTTTATCGACACGAAATTTTATATGTGAATCCAATATTCTTTTACAGCCTATTGATTTCAGCCAAATCGCCAGAGGGGAGAGGGGGAATTAGGTGAAGGTTTATCTCAAAAACCCTAAAAACTAGAGATGTAATGAATATATCGACATGAAATTTCATACTAGAAGTCAAAACCCAAAATTTAATTGATTAATTGCTTCTGGGGAAGTACTTTGCCGGTGATTTACCGACGACTTTTGTTATCATGTTTTTTCTTTAGTTTATTCCCTAAACTCTACCTAACTGAGATATTCCAAGTTTCTACGACCATTATTAGAATCCTTTAGGATTATCATTGTGTCGAAAGGCAAAAAAATATATAATTTTTTTAAGTGGGGGGGGGGGGGGGGGGAGGATTACTTCGGTTATTTGTTATTTATTAAATGAACCATCTTTGTCACCCAACACCCAGAGAAAGTTGTGTATTTCTCTGTGAATAAATGATACAGGCTAAAACCATTCCATTGTTGAATGAATATTTTAGTGGGGGCGAACTTCTGTTATAGATTTGAAATGAAACAATATAAATGAATTATTATAGAATAGAAACTGTGTGAAGGGAATCTGTTTAGAGTTGAGATGGGGAAGTTCATTTGGGGTGACCTTCTCACCAGGTAGTGTCTTACTGTAGTACGTAATATGCCATCCTTCCAGAAGGACCGTCAGTGCATCAACTGTAATATACTTGCCAGCGCGAATTAATCAATTAAGTTTTCGCTCTCCCCGCTTGTCGACTGTTTGGACTATGCAGTTCACTTACATATAGGGCTTCTGAATCCTCATACATAATTGTTTTGTCGATACTTTCATTACTTCGGCAGTTATTGTGAGTTTTGATTCGAGCCCCCCCTCACCCCCCCCCCCCCCCCCTCCCTTTCGGCCAAATCTGAAAATGAAAATCTGTCGTCCTTATGTGGTTTTGAATTTATATATGAAATGTTGTGTCAATAAATTCTTTAGAACAGCAGTTATTAGAGTTTTTGTGTTAACCCCCCACCAATCCCTTGTTCTCTTTGATCTATAATTATCGATATTCATATTATAATCGATAGGTATCGACCTTAGGGGATCCTGGATGCACATATATACAATTTCGTGTTCTTATATTCATTCTGTCGGCAGTTATCTTGTTCACAAATACACAGACAGACTTTTTTTTTATTTTTGGGATCAAGAGATCAAAAACATAAAATTCCATTGAAAAGTCAGCATCGAATTTTTGGCCTATTACATAATGGCTGGGAAAGTAAAAAGTCCAGTTAGTACACTGCAAATGTGAAGTGTGTTATACCAACACACTTTAACGTGTTTTTTTTCATGTAGTTGTTTCTGACACACTTCAAATGTGTTATATTGAAACACGCTAAAGTTTGTTCATTTAACTCGTGTGTAGTTTATAATAACACACCACGAAGTTTAATAAGAATAAATCTTTTGTACAGTTATAAAGTAAGTACATTTTAATAATTATTTTGTCGATATAGAATAAATAAAGTTATAAAATTCCATGTATATAATAAATTTTGACAAAATTAAACTGAAGGAATACAACAAATATTGTATTAATTTTTTATTAATAAGTTTTCACGAAAATATATTGAAATAAAAATTTTAGAATTGTGAATATAAAAAAAAAAAAAAACAGTAAAATTATAAGCGATATGAACCGCATAAATACAAACAAATATTAAACGTTAAAAAACAACTTTTTTTATAAACGTATAAAAAAAATAAATAAAGTAGAAATTGAACGATGTTACAGTTTCTTCAAAGAATTGTTAAGTTTTTGTATTAACTTTAATACGGTGGCGTGTTCGTTAACATTTCTTGCACTTTTTTCTTTTTAAAACAAAACTCAATAGGCACGCACGCAGACAGAACTTGTCTAAAAACCGAATATAAAATAGGAGGGTTACGTTTAGGTTACACTTTGTACTCTATGTTTACTGTTTCGTTTCACGTGCTATATATTCAGAGAGTTATTTTATTATAAAATAAATCATAGATGAATTGAAATGTTCAATGTGTTTTTTTTTTTCGTGTGCAACCAATAGTCATATGATAAGGCACAATATTCGCCACCATCTTAATGATCCCCAATTTAAAGTGCGTCTCCTAAGGTGTGTTAGCCTACGGTTACTATGGATGCGAGTTCTGACGAATTCGGCCGAGCAAACAAACGCTTGTTTTTCCCAATGAGAGTGTTTACACTGGCAGCGACAAACACGTCAGAACATGCACGACGTCGTCAGAACCAGTTGAGCGTTCAAACAAGTTTGATTTTTTCAACAAATTTTGAGTGATTGTGTACGGGAACAGGTGTTTTGTGGGATATGATAGACAACAATTATCATAACAGAAATATTTCTCCCACAATTCTTGAAATAACATTTTAAACTCTCCTTTGTCGTCTCTACTAAAAAATAACTGGTTGACATGCTCTGTTTTTCCAACAATTAACAACAATAACTTCATTAACGGACTTTCAAGAAAATAAAATTCATCAAGTTCGTCCATCTTTGCTGGGCGGCAGAAACGTACTGACTGTCAGAATATCAGAAAACGCGCACAGTGTAACCTCCTTGTTCTGACGAGGATTTCGGACTTACTCGTCCGAACACATTTTCGTCCGAATTCGCATACACAGTAACCGTAGTAATGGACTAGAACGTGTAATTTCGCTAAGTGTGTTAAATGATTTAACCTGTGTTGGTTCAACACGTTTTGCTGCATACTGAATGACATGTTTCTCTCTGAGACAAAATTGAGGTTATTGGTACTTAACATTATTTGCATGGATATTGTGAAACAATAAAAAGTAATGAAAAAACTTACATTTTTTAAAAAATATTGCCTAATTCACAACTATATATAATATGGGAGTACTTTCGGTATTGCTATCATCTTCAGCCACGAAGGTAAGTGGAGTATTTGTTAAGTCATCGCTGAAAATGGTAGCAATACCGAAAGTACTCCCATATTATATATATATATAGTTGTGACATAGACAATATTTTTTTTTTAAATGTAAGTTTTTTCTTTATTTTTTATTATTGGCTTATGATAACTATGATACATATAAACCCTGAATTTTCTATATCTATAATCTTATATCATATTGTATAATTTTGTATTCAGTTAATATGAATATGTCCCCATATCGAGGATTTATTATTAATTTATAATTATTTTTTTACAATTAATTTTTGGTAATACAATAATAATAATATGGTAATGCAATAGTCGTGTAATTACAATATTATCACAATTAGAAAATCCGGAATAATTTTGGGAATATTAAATTAATGTGTTTCTTAAACTTCTCTGGGATG